>OZ038484.1:5453442-5493442 GCA_964036315.1 Acanthosepion esculentum | reverse complement strand
TTACAATTGGTTCGGAAAGGGAACAACCGATCGTGTACGTGCGCGCAAACGCATGCACCGGACAAACACACACAAATATATCTATCTATCTATCTATCTATCTATCTATCTATCTATCTATCTATCTATCTATTTATCTATCTATCTATCTATCTATATATATATATATATATATATATATATATATATATATATATATATATATATATACATGTTTCATTAAATATTATAAACAAGTTGTGTCTATTTATTTTAAGCAAATTCTTTTCGTATCATCTGATAAGCTTAATAGCATTATCATTGAAAGACGAATGGAAATCACCATATTGATACATGTTTTTTAATCCTAAGCGTTCGGCTTACATAAGCCATCATCAAAGATGACAAGTACATTACAATAAATTAAATAATACACAGACATAGCAACAATGATAGTCTGTTTTGTTTGCATGGAAGATTTCCAAGCAACGACAAAATTGTGCATACGAGACGCTGGAAGGGAAAATCTCACCGCGGTCATGACATCGCACATAACCACGCGAGAAGTGTTATATATGGGAAGCCGTTTGTATAAAGCAATGGCCTCTCTTATCAATTATAGGCATTTAAGGATATGTGTGGAGTTTTCATAGTTTATTCTGTTCAGGTAAGGTTTCCACTGTTTTATCTATATAACTTCATGAATTTTTAGTTTTTGTTTAATGTTTTCATGCAAACAAAAGAGAATAACATTGTTGTTATGTCCGTGTATTGTTTAATTTATTGTAATGTAATTGTTATCTTTGATGATGGCTTATGTAAGCCGAATGCATATATAGGATAAAAAAAAATTATTATTATGTTAGCTGAAGGTAAATTCAAAAGACGCGATGATTTTAAAATGATTTTAACGTTTATTTAGTTTGTACATAAGTAGCAACATGATTACGCTACAAGATAATTGGCAAATGTTTGTTTAAAAATACTTTGACTAAACATATTGACCCTGAAGATGAACAATGATGTTCGAAAGCGCTAGGTCATCGTATGGACAATACTTATTTCGAAATCATTTTCAAATAAAACGTCTCATTAGAGAATATGAGAAAATTCAAAAGAAAATATGCAAGACTATGTTGTCTTTAACATTCAATACTACAGGTTTAAATATATATATATATATATATATATATATATATATATATATATATATATATATATATATATATATATATATATATATATATATGCCGTTATTACGATTTAATGTCGTGTGCGTATGAATTTAATATACATCTAGTGCCAGGTTTCCAGGACGGGCGTTCTAAACCGTTTTGTTTATGTTCTTTTAATATGGTTAAACATATCTGTCTTTCTCTCTCTCTCTCTCTCTCTCTCTCTCTATATATATATATATATATATATATATATGTATATATATATATATATATATATGAGTGCGTGTGTGTATGTGTGTCTGTGTGTCCATACATTGTTTTCGAATGTACACATCTCACATGAAAATTGCAATAATCAAGTGTATTTAATCATATCTAATGCATTGTCTCGACGCGGACCACATTTGAGAACTCGGTAAAATAAAGAGTTGACAAATTTCTATGAAAATGCATGTTATCAGGAAGTCTGCTTGTGTTTTGCAAACTTTTACACAGACGTAACATGTTCTTGAATCAATTCGCTCAAGGGGTTCAGGAGCAATTGCTACATGTTTTCACAAGTGGACGGCAAGTCCGGCTTTTCTGCGTGCGACAAAGTTACAGTGGCAGCTATGGCTATAATTAAAATAATCAGCATACTGCCAACATTCTTTTATATTTGCATGCAGTTGGATCCCGATATACGAGTCAGCCTCGTTGAAACGAAGGTATGAAATCGAAACAGGACAAGCACTACTTACTACCCGCTGAGATCTGACTTCTTGTTTCCCAGTAAGAAAAGAAGATGCTGCGTTGCTACATATCTTCTACGAATTTGTCTTGAAACACAAGTGTAGTCTTCCAACAGCCCCTCTGGTTATCGCTCATACGTTAAAGATATCCTACCTACCTGACTTTGATTTTCATTAGGATGGCTTCAAAGTTACAATTAGTCAAGTGGCTTCATGTTGGATTTAGTCAGATCTTAAATGATCTAATATGATCACGCAGTTTGGCAATGGCAGCTCTTCAAAATTCTATGTACGCATTGTAATTCTTAATATATATATAAATCACAATGCGTACATAGAATATATAAGCAAGAAACAAAATAACATAAACGATATGAAATTAATGCATGAAGTTTTAAAGATTCTCCATGATATTTGAATAGAATAACAAATAAATTATAACTATATTACACATATACACTTACCCGACACGTTTCGCCCACTGTGGGAAATTATCAAGCGATTAGCCTTGATAAATTCCCTCATGGGACGAAATGTGTCGGATATGATAATCTTTTCTTTTGTCTTTATTGAAATACTATATCTGAAATATTTCCACACATACACATATATGTGTGTAGATGTGATTGTGTGTGTGCGAAAGTGTGTATGTGTTCGTAAGAGATGCAGAATTAGATTACATATATAATGATAAAATAAACTTACATTATGTGTGTGTGTGTGTGTGTGTGTGTGTGTGTGTGTGTGTGTGTGTGTGTGTGTGTGTGTGTGTGTGAGAGTGTTTACATATATATATATTAACGAAAAACAGACGACTGTAAGGCTCCATGTAATAATTTATTTCACCATAGTCCTTTTAAAGGACGCTGGATCATCAGACTTCACTTCCAAAAGGTGAAACGAAAACTGAAATGAATATTTACACTTTTGAAGGGTAGTATTAAGTTTATGTAATTTAACATAGAGGGGAGTGAGGAGTGGCGTGATAGACATGATCGAGTTTAGAGAGGGTTTATTTTAATATTTCTATCTATGATACTTAATATTAAGGGAGGAGGGACCAGACATTGACCTATTTAATCGGTTAACTTAACGGAAGAGATATATTGAAAGGGGAGGGGGAGAAGAGAGAAAAGAAAGAAAGAAGGGGGAAGTAGAGAGAAAGAAGCTGTAATTAGGTTTTACGAAGGGAGTGGAGGGGTGGTAATTTTTTGCAATTTATGTAAAAAAACAGATTTTAATGTTTGATAGTAATTTAAATGTTTAAAAAATCACCGAACAAATTAATTTGATGTTTGCTAGCAATTTAAATATTTAACACTTTTACAAATAATTTAGGGATTTAATATTTAAATAGTATATTTAAAAACACATTCATAGAAAGTACATTAAAAAATTTATTCAAAATATAACAGTTTACTGATAGTAATCTTTTAATATTGTAAATGATTGTTAAGGTAACATCTCTATCAGTTAGAATCTAATTCATGAATGTAATGTGTGACTATTTTTAAATGGGTAATCTTTTTCAAATAAAGTTTAGGTTTTAAATTAAGATGGAGTAATATTTGAAGGCAATATTAAAGATTTTGTTTTATCATATATATATATATATATATATATATATATATATATATATATATATATATATATATATATATATATATATATATATATACCAGTTAATGTTTAACGTTAGGTGATGACTTAAGTGTTTAAATAGCAAAAAAAATATTTCTAATTTTTATATTTTACTATCAATATTGATAGTTAAAGAGTAACATATTTAAATTTAAATTAAATTATCAATTTAAAATGAAATTATATATATATATACATTTAAAATGAAATATATATAGATATATATATTTAATATATATATAATATATATATATATATTTAAAATGAAATTATATATATATCTATGTATGTATGTAAGTATGTATGTATGTATAGACAGAGAGAGAGACAATGGGATTGAGAATGAGATGTTTGTGCGTGTGTGTGTGCGAGAGAGAGAGTGAGTGAGAGAGAGAGAGGCAGTACAGATATATATAATTTTTACTATATCAAACGTCATTTTTAGTGAATATCAGCATTCTAGTTCGCACTCCATTTAATTTAAAAAACATTTATTTTGACTATTGAACTGTGTGATCGATAAAATTGGTATATATATATATATATATATATATATATATATATATATATATATATATATGCTCGAACGTACCGCTTATAGAAATGAACATCGCTACATACAATCTCGAAACCGTAATAGAATTATATTTGCATATGTATATTTGCTTGAAAGAATGGATGTGCATGTGCGCCTATTCTGGGATTGTTTATATCGGTATGTGTGTTTGAAATAAAATGGGTACATCTCTATATACAGGCTTTGGACAAAATAATTGAAACACTTGTTAAAGTAAATAAAACTTATTTAATATGGAGTTGGTCCTCCTTAAGCCTCACATACAGCATTAATACGTGTCGGAATGGAATCATACAGTTTCTTGACTTCATCCAGAGGAATATTCAGCTATACTTCCATTGACACCTGCTCCAGCTCCTTAATAAACGACAGTGAAGGATAGCGACTCCTAACTTGTCGCTCCAAAATGCACCTCAAATGTTCAATAACATTGATATCTGGTGATTGGGGAGGCCACTCTATGTGTTCTTGCTCACTTTCATGCTTTTCATACCAATTCTTAACCACTCGAGAGGTTTGTATTTGAGCATTATCGTCTTGGAAGATATAGTCGCCATCAGGGAATAATCTGGGCCATTTGATGAACTTGATATCCCAAAATGTTCAGGTAATGTTTGCTGTTGATTCTACCATGCAGGGCAAATATTGAACCGATACATTTCCATGACATGGCAGGCCAAAATATGAATGATCCATCTCCATAATTCACTGTTGGAAGAAGGCAGTCCGGGTTGTAAGCTTCTTTGGTCTGCCTCTACACATAATCTCGCCCTAAAGTTGGGAAAATAAAAAACTGGACTCGGGTGAGAATATGACTTGCTTCCATTGGTCTGTAGACCAAGCATTGTGATCTCTACAATTTTCGTAGAAACTGGACTATTCGGATGATTATTCAACTCAGCAGTCACTCTGGGCCCAGTAGTCCAATGATTTTTTTGCCACATTGCATATCAATGGAGGTCGGTCCCAGTCAGTAAGTTTGCAAGTTCGGTCATATTTCTTGAAACGCTAGCTCTTAAAATCCAAACATTTGAGCAACCTTATTGATCGTGGCTCCTGCCATGCGAGCTCCAATAAATTGCCCTTCTTCGAACTCAGAGAGGTTACGCATTTAGCTTAAATTTTACTGTATTCAAAAAGTAAATAAGACAAAAACAGTAAATTCGATAAATAAATGTATTCACAATAGATATCACCTGCAATTACGAAGATTTAGTTAAAGTTCTTAATATAATAAGTCTTTGGAACACAAGAGTGGATTTTGCACCTGTTCCAATTATTTTGTCCAACCCCTGTATATGTGTTAATATGTGTGAGAGTGTCATCCTAAACGAACACAGAAAATTTCCCTCGTCCCACTTCCAACATAATAAAAAAAATCAAACATAAATAGATTCAAATTTTTAAAATAATTGTTTTTCTGATGATTTCTAAATCGTGAAACGCAGAGTCTCCAACTCAAATCCACACAAATATATATATATATATATATATATATATATATAGAAGTCAACACTTAGAGGCGACAGTCAGTTTCATGCTAGATGCAATCGTCAGGCCTGACGATTGCATCTAGTATGAAACAGACTGTCGCCTCTAAATGTTGTCTTCTATGTCCACTTTTATATTTACACACGCTCTCTGATATTGAGCAATTTATCCCATAAATATAGCACACTTTAAGACTATATTTCTTCATATATATATATATATATATATATATATACGTGCTTTTGCATATATATATATATATATATATATATATATATATATATATATATATATATATATATATATGTATATATATATATATATATATATATATCCGTGATTTTGCATATATATATATATATATATATATATATATATATATATATATATATATATATATCCGTGATTTTGTACTGATAATATATTGTCTTCGAAATATCTGAAGAAAATATCAATATGTTTTTTGAAATACGCGTTCAGAAATTTTTTAAGACTGCTCGTGTATGTGAATACGTTCTACGTTGATATTAATCGTAGAAGTTTAAACAAATATGTAACATCAACAACAGCAGAATCGTCATCATCATCAACATCATCATCACACTATTTGACATCATCAATGAAATACAGGTACACATACTTCGTATAATATATTCTTCATATTGTTTATTTCGATATCTAGCTGTTATGTCTTTGCATTGGAGTCAATAATCAGCTGAATGTAGCAAAAATGACGAATAAGATAATACAAAAGAATCTTTGAAATATAATCCTATTCTTTCCAAATGTCGCGCTTTTCAAACATCGTGATACGTTCCACATATTTGGTATTTGAACCAGTGATTTTATAATAAATCGCTTAACCAGTTAGAGTATTGATTCAAGGATTAAAAAGATATTAGAATTGTCAACATTCTATAAGTCTGTGAAATCCTCTTCAGAAAATTTGCATTAACATTTTTGTCTCTGAATATTTAACATATACAACGATTCTTGTAAATAAATAATATTTAGCGAACGTTTCCAATAGAAATTGTTAAACTATCTTCTCAATTAAAATGTGAATTATGAATAATCATATTGGTGTATCATACTATCATCCTGATCCAATGATGTCATTATTTAATTAAAAATTATTCTGTAATAAACATTCAAACTATGTCATACCACAAACAACATTGAGAGCTACGGTTATTCATCATTTTGTAGTTAACCTTTTAAAATCTTGATCCATTATCTCGAGAAGCAATAGGAATAAATAATTCGCTTTGCCCTTCTTTATATATGAAGTGAAGGAATTGACGTCCCTTCATTTAAGATATAAATCTTATAATGTCAATTCCTTTCTCAGTTCTAACCCAATCACTATGCACAATCTTCCTACATGGAATTGGAAAACAAGAACAGAGAAAAAATGCTCAATTTTAAATACACCAAGAAAGACATACATTTCTGCAGCTTGGATGCTGAAGTTGTGAAAAAGACATGAAAAAATTGTTGCTAGAACGGAGTAGATATGGTGTCTAACCTATAAGTTTCTGAGGTGAGGAAAAGAACTGGAAATGAAAACCTGGACATTGAAAGCTTACCTCTATAGGGAAGCGGAAATGAAAGGGCAAAGACTAAGAGTGCGGTGACATACTGACGGAAGACCTCTAAAAAGAAATAATGAATTCAGTTCTTCACACACACACACACACACACCACATAAACACAAACACACATACACACACACACACACACCACATAAACACAAACACACATACACACACACACACATACACACATATATATACAGTTAGATGAATCGGAAATAGTTTTGTGGGGTAAAATAGTATAAGATAACATATTTCAGGATTAAAATATTTTTCTTGTAATTTTTTTCTTTATGTTTCTCTTTTCCCGTAAATTTTCTAATTCTTGTTTAATTCCCTTGCAGGTATATATATATATATATATATATATATATATATATATATATATATATATATATATATATATATATATATATATATGCATGTATATATATATATATATATATATGCATGTATATATATATGTATGTATATATAGATATGAATGTATATATATATCTATATATATATATGCATGTATATATATATATATATATGTATGTATATATATATGTATGTGTATATATATATGCATGTATATATATATATACACATACATACACACACACATACATACACACACATAAAAATTAACTTTTTACAAAAAATCCGGTAAATTGCAGATTTATTCTGAATGTGTTAAGTTGTTTAGAAAAATAAATTTTATATGTCCATTGTTTATGCGATCAGTAGCATTTCATGTTATATTATATTCTAGCCATGTTAAAAATCCATGAATTTCTCTGTTTCAGTCAATTTTTTAGACGTCAGAAAATATGCAAGAAAAAATAAGACAAAAAACCGTATGCGTTCGCTTGCCGCACATACATACAAACACACTCATACTCGTGTGAGTATGCTAATAACACAAACACATTACTGTTTTGTCTTTTTAAGTTAGGTTTATACTCATGTCACGAATAACTATTCAACCACTATACAAACTCCACCTGCTTAAATCTGCATAGCGAACATTTAGATGCACACGCATAGGACAAAAATACATGTCACAATAGCGAATTCCTTATAAAACGGACATACGAGAACACCCCAAAACGCATATGTTCATATATGCACACTCAAATAAACTCATAATTAGGCACCAATTATAACGCCTTTACAGCATACACGATAAAAATAGGTATATCCACTAATTTGGTATACATTAGGTTTAAAATGAATTTTTAAAAATAAAAAAGCTTTCCTGAAGCTTTCATTTTAGCTTTTCTAAAGGATTTAAAATATACTATTTCCAGTTTAGTAAAATACTCTTTGGTGTATTTACAACAAAAATTATATTGATTGGAATCGATATGCTTCGGAAAGTCATCAAAAACCGCACATTTTAAACAAAAGATAATTCTTAGTTTTAAAAATATTTCGAAAAAAAATATACATTTCTGAAACGTTATTTGAGGAAAATTAGCAAATTTACAGATAAGTTAATATGATTTTAAACGAATATTACTCACTTATACGCTAACATGTTGCATTGAAACATTTCTTAAGTGCGGGGTCTTGTTTTTCTGAGTGTTAATTGATTTGTTGACACGACTGAGAGCCAACCGTGTTCATGATGGAACAGACGATAATGTTCTCAGGAGTGTATTTTCCCCGTAAGTGATTGGGAGGCAGCCCCTAAAACACTTGACCAATAAATGTTAATATCATGGGTTTGATCATCCATAAGTTGAAATTCTGAACAAATCAAAATTCTTTTTAAAATATTCGGAATCGTCAAATTGTAATGAGCTTCGTAAAATACGATTAGTAAATCTTGTTTTACATTATAAAAATATTTTCTAAGAATTATCTCATTGAAATTGAATTTTTAAAATATTCAAAATCATTATAAATAATTCAATTTAAAATTGTGAAAAATGAAAAGAAATCTTGTACAGATTCATTTTTCATCGAAATATTTTCTTCAGACAATATTTTTTTAATATACATTATTTATCAAAGCAATCAAAAGCTTCTCTAATTAAATAATGTCTTAGTTTCATTGCGTTTTTTTATTTTGAAAAAAAATCGGTGATTTAAATTCGTCTAAGAATTCTTTTAAATCATCTAGTCATTAAAAATTTTTGACTGCAAAATGATATTTTCAATACGTTTGGAGTATGTTTTAATATCAGTATGCTGATAATTTAACGATTTCCTTGAGGTCCCTATATAAACATAGTAGTGTTTAGATAAGTGATCCGGAAAAAAAACAAGCAAGAACTGAATGAACTATTAGAAAATGTTGTCGATAAATTCAAAATAAAAATCTAACCATTGGTTGTAAAAGTATGAATCAAAGATTACAGTTAAATAGACAAACCATTATTTGATTGGTGTTCTTGTGAAAATTTAATTATTTCTCGTATTGAAACAGACCAGGTAAAATTTTCATCCTAATTAATAAAATCAGAAGATATTTTAAAAACGTGAAACTCACAAAGTATTAAGAGATTTGGAAGCCCTTAGAAAGAAGAAAACCAGTTCCTGACATTTATTAATGATTTAATCATTTGTATGGAGATTTTTGCTGCATAATTACATTAAATGTTTCAAATATATCATTGGAAAAATTGGAATTTAGATTTGAGGAATAATGTTAAAAGATAATAGTCAGATTATATTAGACACGACGAATTCTAAGTACTAAATTTACTCAGTGGGCATTTATTATTTTATTAGATATTTTCGTACCAAATGTCGGTAGTACTTATTATTCGTCATCAATCACTTTCCTGTATTATCAGAAAGACGTTTAATCTGTAAAAATCAATTATGAGGATTTTTTGCGAATGTAAAGAGATTTATGTATTCACATTCTCACAACTCTTCTGGCTATTGTTTTTGTTGTTGGGACAAATAAAGATTTTCATCACACAGTTCAGAAAAAATGAATAGATTGTAAATCCATAAACTTCTTAATTACTCAATCTCTCAGGCAATTGGTGGACATACCCACTCGTTTCCACAGTAACCCTTACGAACACGCTTCTCTTCTAGATCTCTTTTTTACCACTATACCAGACTCTTGTCGTACTATGCAGTTCTGCACTCTTGGCGACTCTGATCAGGCGGTAGTGTCTTTAAACATCTCTTTCCGTTTCCTTATCAGTCAATAACATCCTACCAACATAATATCTTTCAGTTATGAATGAGCGGATTGAGACTCGTTTCGTGACTTTCTTCGTGACGTTCCTTGGAAAGTAGTTTTTAATCATCTTGTTCATAAAAGCGTGTCTGATGTTCCCTCCTGAGTGAAGGCCGGGATAGATAATTTCATTCCACCAAAGAAAGTACCACGTGAAACGACATTCATCTCTGGTTATAATCTGCATGGTCGATCGGTAGAACACACATGAATCACTTCTTCCGGCTGTACCAGATCAACACGTCTAATTGCAACAAACTACACTTTGTCTCTGTTTATAACGAGTGAAAGCGTGTCCTTAGAGTAGAGAAGTTATTGTTTGCAGATAGAATGAAACAACGTATAACTTCTCGCAAGTTCGGTTCTAGAGATTATTGGCAGATCTGCAATGGTGCGCTGAACAACAGCAAGTCTTGAATCTCTTCTCCATTCAATCAATTCAAAGTCTTGACATCTAGAGCAGATAAGGTTGAATGATTTGCTTCGAAGTTCTCTTCCAACTCAACATTCGACCTATTTGGAATCATGATTTCCCTTCGAGAACAGGATAAAGTGATATGCGCATAACCTCGTCACTAGATCTCTGAGATTTCTAAATTAGACTTTCATAAAGCAAATATGGGTGATGAGATCCCATCCGTCACTCTAAAGCATTGTGCTCCTGAGCTGGCTCCACGTCTCTCGAAAACAATTAGTGCATCGCTGCTTTATTACAAGTTGGAAGTCCTCTTCTGTAGTTGATTTAAGAACTCTTGAGAACTTTCTGACCCCTCTAATTTTCGGCCTATCAGTCTCCTACCGCTTTTCAGTAAATTATTCAAGGTTTATTCAATAATAAAATGGTTAAGCACCTTATTTCTCACGAGCTACTCTCTGAAAAACAATATGGCTTCAGTTTTGCCAAGTCTACCGCTTATGTTCTAATGGCCATCACTGAATATGCATATCAAACTTTTGATGATAACGTCGAAACTCGAGCTGAGGCTCTAGTTATTTCGAAGGCGTTTGAAAGCTTATGACACAGTGGTCTCCTACATAAACTCCAGGTCTACGATATTGCTCGACTATTGTTTGATTTAATCCAATCGTTCCAATCAAAGTCGTTATGAAAGTGATCTCTTCCATAACATTCCACATGAACGCGTGTGACCCTCAGGGATCTATCATGGGTCCTACGTTGTTTGTGACCTTCATCAATGATCTTCCTGATCCCATCAGTTAACAAGTAGTCATTTATGCTGATGACTCTACCAATTACTTCTGGCTAAACAGAAAAAACACCGTTAAAACTTACAGAGTTAATCTGGCAACTGCTCTTGAAAAATTCCGACCGTATTCTGGTTAACTGGGCCAGGAAATGCCTTCAAAACGAAACTGCTCTCATTTAACCACCATACAGAAATTCTCCTGCCCGCCCACAGAATGGCTTGTGCTAGATTCATGGAGAATAACACACTTCGCCTTCTTGGACTCAGGTTTTCAAATTAATTAAAGTGGAACGAATATATCGAATTAAGAGCTGAATCTAGTGCAAGGAAAGTTTTTTTCTCGTCAGAATCCATCTTGCACATTTACAAATCTACCATTCGTCCGAGAATTGAATACTATTGCCATATCTTTGAAAGTGCTCCTCCTCATATCAAGTTTCTTGATAAATTACAAAGAAGAATCTGCAATATAATAGACTCTGACAAGACATTTTGAATTTAGTCACATTCTCACCGACGTGACGTGACTTTCCTTTGCATTTTCTAAAAATATTTCATGTCTACTGGTCTGGCGATATTTTCCTTTGTGCCCGGACTACGCGTGTTTAAGCATCTTACTAGATTGCCATCTCGGTCTTACCTTATTACTGCTGAATTGTAAACAGCACTTCTAATCCAACTGTTTCTTTACTCGCACTGCTTGTCTGTGGGACTCCCTTTTGTTTATTTGCTTCCTTGTTAACTACAATCTTCAAAAATGTAAAATCTTCTTGAACCGCGTTCAGCTTTTTATCCTTTCCACGGCCCCCACTATACCCAGTTGTTATTCTGTCATTTGTATCCTTTGTAGTACTCTACGTACTAGTGGCATTCCTGCTTTGCTTGCCGTGAAATGATTAAAGAAAACGTATAATCGACAAATAAAATATAAATCTGATTTTAAAATGGCTTCCTTCCTTTGACAAATGTGTATTTCAAGAGTAATGTTTTATTTTATTAACATATTTCTCTCTGAAACTTATAACCATGGAATTAAAATATCTTTCATAAAGTTCATGTTTCTTATTAAATGATATGGTCCTTATTGTTTTATGATAAAATAAATGCTTATTTTCAAATTATTTTATTGAAAATTGATAACTTTCTATTACTTTTCATCACTTTAAACTAAACATTTAATGAATACCAGTATTTGAGTTTATTTAGTAAACAATATATTTATTTATTTTCGTCTACCGGCCTAAATATTCGAGCAATCTCATTAAATTAAATTAGGCCTTTCGGAGCAGGATTCGAACATGTATACCCGTGAAGAAAAGAAAGAGTTCTAGTTCGACTGAGCCACGAAGAACTTATCCGATTAAGCCACGTTGAATAATGCAGTTAATTGATGTTCTTCTCGTAATACACTCTCGAATTTTTCATATCTGATTGGTTGTGTACCTAAATGTAAAGTAAGCAGTTACTTAAGATGCAATGCATTTGTTATTTATTTATTAATCCGTGGAATTTTATCACTTTAAATGTAATATTTAGTGGATATTCGTATTTGATTAAATTCTCTGTTTATATATTTAAAAAAAATATTTTTTTATCTTCCGCCATCTTACAGAATATTCGATAAATTTTATTAAACAAAATATCTTCTCTCCGGGAGGATACGAACCTGCTTCCCACTTATAAAATAAAGGGGCTTCTACTCAAATAAGGGTATCCCCTAACAATAAGGTGTAAAGGGATAAAAGAACTCAGCTTATTCATTATTTAGGAAATTGCTTTCTATTTCTATGTAAGTATTTTATCTTTTATACAATTATTTATAATCGCTTTTCGGATTTTATATTTGTTAGCAAATAACTACATCAGTAACAATTCACTGTATTCGAGGGATTTCATTTTTAATCGTTAAATTCTCGAGAAACCAGGATAAACCTGATTATGTAATACTTTTCTAACAAATCTTATAACGGAACATTTCAAGAAATTTGTAACAATTTTGGATTTGGTCATCAAAGAATCCTGCGATCTTTTCATGTACTTTTAAGCTTTTAAGTACCGTTTGCTTCTTTCCGAAGCTTTCCAACTATGGCCGTCATTGGGTAGTCTTCATGGTGCAGGATCAATCGTTTTCATCTCCAACAGATTTCCTTCTAATCTCAACATACAATTATCATTTTATTTGGAAGAAAAGTAGCATTTTTATGATCATGAGTCACTTATTTCTTTATTTGCTTGTCACGTATGTTCCTTAACTATCAAAATTAATCATCTGACAAAATTTAAAAAACATAATATTCAATATTATTTGGAATAGAAACGCTCAAATATATGTAGAAGAGCAAGTTTTCTCCTTAGCTGACGCGGAAGTCATACATCTAAGCATGTAACGTAACCAAAGTTGTGTAAAGGATTTTCAAAGACTTCATAGTATATTTTGAGAACAGTGGCTATCGCCATCGCCTTATAAAGTTATTGATTTTTAGGAAATATCTTACATTGGTCGATATTAACATTACCGGATTCAACCGACCGTTAAGCATTGTTCAACAAAAAGTCTGTGCAAAACTTGGCACAATATACAATAATTCACACTACCATACATCATAGATTGTTTGTTTTTTCTTTTCATTTTTTTTTTTTTTTGGTTTCGAGTCCTGTTTTCATATTTTGCAAAAAAGCAACAATACTCAGTCATAACGAAAATATTACTTACTCTCTTCGCTCTTGGCGTTTGACACTCTCTCCTCTCTCTCTCTCTCTCTCTCTCTCTCTCTATATATATATATATATATATATATATATATATGTATATATGTATGTATTATATAATCAGTTTAAGAAAAACATCACAGTGTAGATTATCATTTATCACGCCTTACGGTATATGATAATAGGTCAATTGATTGTACGTTTTTACAACATACTTGTGTATACGAATAGATGCCCTACCCTTAATATAGAGCTGACTTCTTCCATAAATGTAGGAACTTTATACATACATGTCTTTTCTGTTTCTGTAGTTTTTCTTAAATTATTCCGTTGATTCCTCGTTTATGGAACCAGTTTAAAATATCTCAGGATGAGGTCATTTAAAACAGTCAGACTGAATTTTTAAGTGCGTTTTTAATACACACTTCAACCAAATAAATAAGTTATTTTTTAATATGTGATCGTATATTCAAGTGTGTAGATAAAAAAAGAAAAAAGCAAAATTAATCTTGACCATTATAAACGGGGCCACATAACATGAAATTGGTTCCAACAAAGTACGGATCGCCGGAATATATCAGCCGTTCAGTAGACACGCCATTTATTTAAAAAAGGATTTACTTCGTCTACTGGTGTTTTTGATCGTGAAAATAGTAGCAGATATAAAGAATAAGTAGGTGGGTAGGCAAAATAAATAGATTAAAATAAACGAAACGTTACCTCAAATACGTGTATCCAATAAAATAATGTTCAATGTAATAAAAATATAGCGGAATAAAAATCAAAATAAATTAATTCTTTAGAAATACCTCGAGGCTTTGTAATGTTTAGCAAGCTTGTCTCGCTAGAACAATTACGACTGACTAGTAAGTTCGATCCTCAATGGGTGCCCCATACTTTCGGCCTTGTGCCACATCTAAGCGACGCCTTGAAAATCGCATATATATATATATATATATATGTGTGTGTGTGTTTAATTAAAAATGACTGGCAAATTATACAGAAATTGGCTAAATGTTTTTGTAACATAAATTTTCACTGAATGTACGGATTTTTTTTATGCAGTATCCACATTCAGTTAAAAGTAAAAATAAAAATTAATTCTTGATAATGCCTAAAAACATAACCGAAAGCGCGCGGACATTCAGAACATTTCGACATTTTCTATATAATTAATATATTATAAGAACAGAGGAAAAATCAAATAAAAACCTTAACCGCAGCACCTTGTTAGTCTTTTTTTATGACACGTGTATAAAAAGGGATTCCTTCTCAAATGCACAATACATACATACATACATATATATATATATATATATATATATATATATATATATATATATATATATATATATATATATATATATATATATATGTAAGCAAATATGTGGATGTAGATCCGACGGTATGATGAAAAATATGGAAAAGACAAAACACAAACCGAATATGCAAGTTTACTGTTTTAATGTTGTTTTACTGTCAACGTCAGACGTTTCGGTATATATATATATATAAGCATGGAAAATATATTGCTGCAGTACTGTACAAAATTGAGGGATATTTCAACAAGCTCCAGGCATTTGTAGTTGCGTTTGCATAAACTCCATTCATGACATCAACATAAATACGTAAAGTGATGTATTCGATCAAGCATGGGTAATTCAGAAATATATTATGTTGCATGCTTTCCTATGCAACTCATTGGAGTAGATTTGTAGAAAATCGTATATATCTATTCTATTCCTATCTATCTATCTATCTATCTATCTCAGTCCTTTTCATATCTATCTATCTATCTATCTATCTATCTATCTATCTATCTATCTATCTCAGTCCTTTTCATATCTATCTATCTATCTATCTATCTACCTATCTATCTATCTATCTATCTCAGTCCTTTTCATATCTATCTATCTATCTATCTATCTATCTATCTATCTATCTATCTATCTATCTATCTATCTATCTCAGTCCTTTTCATATCTATCTATCTATCTATCTATCTATCTATCTATCTATCTATCTATCTATCTATCTCAGTCCTTTTCATATCTATCTATCTATCTATCTATCTATCTATCTATCTATCTATCTATCTATCTCAGTCCTTTTCATATCTATCTATCTATCTATCTATCTATCTATCTATCTATCTATCTCAGTCCTTTTCATATCTATCTATCTATCTATCTATCTATCTATCTATCTCAGTCCTTTTCATATCTATCTATCTATCTATCTATCTATCTCAGTCCTTTTCATATCTATCTATCTATCTATCTATCTATCTATCAATCTATCTATCTATCTATCTATCTATCTATCTCAGTCCCTTTCATATCTATCTATCTATCTATCTATCTATCTATCTATCTATCTATCTATCTATCTATCTCAGTTCTTTTCATATCTATCTATCTATCTATCTATCTATCTATCTATCTATCTATCTATCTATCTATCTATCTATCTATCTGATTCTAAATTGTAGGAAAACATGAAATTGAAACAAATGACTGAACATCATGTTTTAGAGTAATAAGTTTTTTGATCAGGACGAGTACTTTTCAAACACTCATCTTTTTATCTATGAATACAAACGATACGAGATGAAAAACAATATTTAGTCGACGCGTTCCGTCGCCTGAGCGACTTTATCATGCTAATGTGATACCTTGATAAAGTCCCTCAGAGGACGAAACGCGTCGGCTAAGTATAGTTTTTTTTTCCTCTTGTCACTTTGTATTCCTTTTGTCACTTCTACAGATACACTGTATCTGAGTATATGTGTGTATCTGAGTATATGTGTGTGTCTGCGTGGGTGTGTGAATTGGAGTAAAAGGCAGATTGATAGAATAAGAGATTTGAGAAAAAAATAAATAAACAAACAAAAAAAATTCGGGAATTTATCCAAATTTTACACATGTGCTGATTGATTCTATTCAGCTTCTGTTTATTTAATTCTAAAGAATAAGTTTCGAAATTTCTGTGCAATGTTGTAATTTAAATATTCAAAATAAAACCATACCACAGTGAATTCCGTATGTTAGCGCTATTTTTATCTAATTCACTTTTATTATTTTCTGATTTTGGCAATGTTTCAACACGACGAGTATTTTTTTTTCTGTGATTAACTGAAATCTACCTTCTGGACACTTAGGTTATCGATCTGCTGGAAATAAGCCGAGAGAACAAGGTGGCATAGCTGGTTCATATGCTTTGGCTAAAGTTGTTTGGGTTTTAATTTAAGCATGTGGCTACAGATTTTATGCAACTGCCGGAAGCCTTCTGAAAATTCACAATTGGACAAGGAAAGAAAACATCTTTTCTCTACAATTTGTAAATAAATGTATCTGTTTTATTTTATTTGCAAAATTGTTTTCGATTAGTTTTTTTTTTTAATCTTCCCTTCCTTGAATCATTCTCGTATATCTTTCCTGCAATCTTTGCCATCAACACTTTTTTAAAATTTTCTTTTTCTCCTTCCTATATTCAATTCTGTGCTGGAGACACGTTCAAATTTGTCATAAATAAATGCTCACAACGTAAGATCAGAAACATGTTCGTAGCAACCAGCGACATGCGCATGTATAATATTATGAGGAGAGTAAAAGTAATTTTAACATCATTTTTCTAGGTATGCCGCATGTCTAAAATTCACACCTATTCACGACATACGTTGTAATTTTAACAAATGTTGGCTTCCATTCTATTCCATAAAAATTCTAAATTCTCCGATTCTCCCCCCGAGATTTAAAATCGTATATCGCGAGTAAAATTCTGAGGATTTTACAATTTCATTAGTGTAATTTTGAGATATATAGTTTTCGTCGCCGACATTTTCATATTGTTTAGCTATTGGCAAATTTAACATTATAATTCAGTAAGATTGTATAGCAGCACTTTTTAAAGAAAATAGAACATGAATAATTTATATACTTATGTTCAATTCCTAACCAAATGAAGATCAACTTCAGCGGCTAATTATTGCGGATTAAATTTAACGCCATTATTTATATATATCTATGGAGACGCGCTCATCTTCATAACTAATTACAGATTGCTAATTCATAAACAAAGTTTCCATTGAAATCAACGACGATGAAACTTAATATACTGTAAGATGAATATACGTTGACGTCTCAGTTATTAATTTAAAATTGTAACTGTTTCACGCATTTCGCTGGTTCAAAATTCAATTTGAATGAATATTTATTTCACTGGCAACATTACTAACCAATGATTTAGGCAAGTATTTCAATTTCTTTTATATATCAGAATATATTGAATAAATCTGTTAAAAATCCATATACTGTGTACTACCATCATGCTGCAAACAGAGACAGGGTACATTTCTGTTACTGATTTCATATTAATGTATCTGTTGTCACAGTTTGCTGTAAAATGCTAATTTCCAACATTGACATATCGCAAGCGTTTGAACGATTATAGTTGCAATTTATTCTAGAATTTCAATCTTATATTGTGTTATATTAATTCACACGGACCCAGTTACGTAGAGAACTATATCAAATGAATTATGCAATATGTAATTAAAGAAATCTAAATTTCGGGTTTTGGAATTTACTCAAAATATGTTAATGAAAATATTGCAAATAGATAATATTTACAATTTTCAGTTTACCAGTATAGGCATTATCAAATCCGTGATGTACTAACAAGGGCAGGACTGAGAAGGAAAGCTGAACGAAAGGATTCTGAAATATGCTTTAGGATTAAATAAATTTTATATATGTCTATGTCATACAAATAGTTTTGTTCAAATATTTATATAATTGTCACTAATTGCTCCAAACAGAGAACGTATAACATATTGGAATAAAACAAGCAATGTGAATAAGGGAAATGACAAAGAGCTTCTTGAAACAGTTCCCGCGGGTAAAAGATTCAAGCCAGTCGTGTCCTATGTGTTCCTTGATCGGGCCATTTGGCTTCTTCTCTTCTCTTAATTGTTGGGGGAAATTATGCTTTGCTTCTGTTCAGCACTTGAGTTTCTCACTCAATTACGTAACTCACATGTCGACACTTGAAACTTTGTGAATTCATCTCAGCCAAAAGGAGATAATAATTGCATCCCGATATTTGATTCCTTAATCCCTCGAGTAATTTAGATTTGTTATATCTTTCCTATTTATTTCTACTCCTTAAACATATGTTCAACACTTTCTGTAATTTCTCTAATCAGAAAAAAAACGACATGCCATTCTAGCGAGTTTCCCTATATTTCTTCTCTCAATTTAAAACTTAATAAAATACTGAGATAGTACTGTGCCATGTTTCAGCAGTGTGTGGTTGCTAATATAAGATAAACATTTGTCAAAGATTTATGAAAAAGAATCCATAAACAAATACAATTTTTCTCTGGATTTTTATGATAGGAAGATATCATAATTTACAGTATTTCTATTCGAACAATCGTCCTCATCTTTGTCAAGGTGTGTGTATTTGCACCTAGTAGAAACGGGCGAGCAATAAGTGACCAAGGATAAATAAATTAAGAACAAGAAGATATCCCTAGGCATGAACAACAGAAGGAGATACTTCTATCCCCGTAAATTAAATAATTTTTCATTTCAGAATTCCTTGTAAGTTAGCCAGATTTGATATACACCTGAGAAAGGCCGGAAGGCAAAACAGTCGAAACGTCTAGATGAAAACAACAATGATGAAAATATTACGAATATAATTAGTGTAAAAAAATACATCTTGTCTACATTGGCTATATTTATCTCTTCTGCTATAGGATAGTGTTCATTCTGTCAAGTTTTGTACTAATTTTTCGGATGCAACAACAAAGCAACAAGAACAACAACAAGAACAACAACAATAATAATAATAATAATAATAATAATAATAATACAGTGAGGGAAACTTATGAATTTGTGTCCAGGTTCACTGTAATCCAACTTAGAAAAATATTCTTCTAGGATTCAGTTAGACATCCCTATTGAATGATGATCTTTCTAAGGTTTGCATGACTATCTATCTAGTGTTGAAATTATGATAAACCGTAATCATTTAGTGTATCATCTATAAAAATCATGAGGGGAAAAATAATATGTGAACCAAATTTCCTTGAACTTGAAGAGGCGAATTATGTATCTGACGCCTCAGGCGGGACATATACTCCCGCCGGGAAATATGTAAGTGTTCATGTTTCCAGGTGCAGGAGTAATTGGCAATACTCTTCTGACTGGGCTGATCGAATTGGCGAATGATTTAAGAACTAGCCCAAGAATTGCACGTCCAAAATGGGACAAGAACTTGCTTTATTTATCTAATGTCATGAGTGAATCTGAGAAACAAGAATATAAAAAGCGAATGGAAAATATCTTGAAAGAATGTGGACCGAAAAAGACAGGCTAAAGGGTGTCTGGTCAGTTTAGATGAAATAGATGAAGTGGTTAACTGACCTGGAGCAAGACAAAGTTGGAGCTCATGTTATGAGAATTTACCAATGTGATGAACAGGGAAGATTGTCCTGCGTATGATGATAAATTGAATCCGCCAGCAAGGCCTCTGATCGGGAGATTTTGATCAGCGAAAGGATGTTTAAAAATTTTTATAGTAAAAATACAAGCAATACATTTTTTAAAAGAAATTACTATTGCTCCCAAGAAAATTAAATTTCGGAAATAAATGACCCCTCGGGTGATGATATGACGCTAAAGAAACCAACCAACAAAGAAACAAACAAACATCACAGTGAAGATCTCGGACATGGTGTAGAGACTGAAGATGTTCAGGCATCACATGCAAGTGAAGAAGAGTGTGACTGCAGAACAAGTGTTATATATACGCAACAAGTTATGAAAAAGGATGAAGGCTAAGGACTAATTATGAAAAAGGATGAAGGCTAAGGAGTAGTTATGAAAAAGGATTAAGTCGAAGGACTAGCTATGAAAAAGGATGAAGGCTAAGGACTAGCTATTAAAAAGGATGAAGGCTAAGGACTAGCTATGAAAAAGGATGAAGGCTAAGGAGTAGTTATGAAAAAAATTAAGGCTAAGTACTAGTTATGAAAAAGGATGAAGGCTAAGGACTATTTATTAACAAGGATTAAGGCTAAGGACTAGTTATGAAAAAGGATTAAGGCTAAGGACTAGCTATAAATATTCAAGACATTATTTGAGACAATAAAAGAGCTGACCGCGAAATGCTATCATCTCTAAAGTCGTATTTCTAGTTAGCTCTTAGAGCAGAAGGTGATCTAACAGAAGATAACAAAGTCTTTATCCCTGTATTATAACGCTTCATTTATGGCAGTGGATACAGAAAAGGATAGAGATTAAACGTTTTGGAAGTGTCTAAATAAGAGTTGCAACGCAATTTGACGAAAGAACATGAGTACAATCGAAAAGGGTTTGCTGGAAAGATGAGGCTGTGAAATAAGGATACAATAAAAATGGATTGCAAAGGTCAGCTGTCAGTAATTGGAATTAATCGGGAAAAAAATCAAGCACCACCGGTGAGGAATCATAACCCCTTTATCAATATATTTATGAGACGAACTTTGTTTGGACAGCATCAAATAAATCCTGGTTATGAGAGTAGGAAATAAATCTTTCAATAAGTCACTGCAGAAATGTGCCGTCGTTAACTTAGGGGACGTCGGTAAGATGTCTAATCTGAAGGTAGCTTAAGCATAACTTGTGCTAGGTTTTTGGTTTTAAAAGCTAAATGTCCAACTTGAAAGGTTGCAGACAATATTATTTAGATCAGGGTATGGTACAAGAATGGGTGGTTAAGTGGAGGTCAGTTCTTATAATGAAGGACCCACAAAAAACAGAGGGACAGACAATAATACACATATTTTTGTTTGTCTTTCTTAGGTAGAAGGTGTTGAGAGGAATATTTAACGTTAAGATCTAACTGCATCGAACTTAAAATTAATCACTTACTGATGAGTAGAAGGGGCATCGAAAGACTTTATGAGGTGCTGAAGACCCTCTACTTATTGATGAGGCGATTTATAAATATTGCAGGAGGCGTATAACAAAATTATCTATTACTAAGTACATTAAACGGACTATTCGGAAGAGTGTTATCATCGAGCGGAAAAGGAATTGGTTAAGTGCAAAACAAGTCTTGGATTTTAAAGGCGATTGGTTGTCCCTGTTGTTAATTATACTCATGATTCTGCTATTGACACTGATTCGTAAGCAGAATAAATCTGGCTACAAGCCAGGAATGGATCCGAAATAGAATAGCCATCGATTATACATGGATAATATTCAGGTATATGCTATGGAAATATTTATTCAGAGTACTTGCTAAATATCATTAGGATATAATCACAGAATATCAGCATGTCATTTGGACATGAACTGTGAGTTTTGCTGGTAATTAAAAGGGAAAGTAAAGTAGCCAAACCGGATCTCCCCGAGGGCAAATATATGAAGGAGGTAGATATCATTTTGTATAATTACTTGGAAGATCTACTGATGGACAAAACAGCAAATGACGCGATGAAATCGCAGATATCAGAGGAGTATGTTCGGTATGAAAAAAAAAACAAACTTTGTAGATCCAAGTTGAATAGTGGATATCTGATTTTATGCATCAATACTTGCGTAGTCAAAGTTGGGAGATGCGATACAAGTATTGTTGAAGGAACCTAAAGCAACTTCGTAAATATTGACCAAAAGAAAAGGGAGATAATTACTATGCAGAAGCGCTTGCAGACGAATAATTAAGTGACTAGGCTTTATCTTCCATGCAAAGACGGCAAACTAGGTTTTATACGAATATAAGTCTAGTATCATAAAGTTTATCCTTGATTAAATACTTAAAGATTTGCAAATATTGTATTCTAAGAAATGTACAGTGTGAAAACGTCATTGCAAAGGGAGTAATGTTGGTGGGTTGCGGAGAAGTTATTTATGATGAGAAATTCACTGGATGGAAAGAAAATGTTTAACCTGCACTATTTGCGGTTGAATATCTGGAATCATGGCGGGGATTTTGGAGCTTGCTATTTAATAAAGAAACTGAAGACAGGATGAGATAAGACTTTAAGCAGAGTTTCTCTCAAGTATTCTGTTGGGAGACCAGCAGATTTACACTTGATGAGACTGTGACGATATATTACAGTGAGTATGCAACACCTTGTTAGTGGCTACACTCAGCGGACACAAAAAGTGTTCAGAAAACGTCATGAAAAATAATCCTGTAGAATATATGAGAAATTATCCAGGAATTAGGACCTCACTTTCACGGAGGCGTTGTACAAGAATTCACCAATATCAATAGATAGGAATGAATAAGTGAATCTTTTGTGGCATATGAATATCTTTACTGACGAGCGCTTAGTGGTCGATCAATATTATATCAACTTTGTATACCAGCTATGCATTGATCTTATGAGATGTTGTAGTTCCTTCGAGAACACCGTGAAAGGCGAAAATACAGAGGTACCAAACGTGAGAAAGCAAATCGGAAAAATGAATGAAGCAACCACTCAAGTTGATTCTTTTGTCCGATTGGCGCCATCAGGACTATTTTCAGGAATCGTTCTTCCTCGCATGACCTCTTGAAGATTACGTGGAAGTATTGGGAATAAGCATTTGACCGTGATACTTGTATCCGCTAGTGTGGTGTCGAAATGATTGTGCTCCTCATCAGTGGTTACGAGATGCGTTATATCATTCATCGCCGAGCTAAACGTCTTAGATTTGAAGTGGATATCAAATAGCAACTGCTATTAAAGCTCCAGTTCTATGAGTGAACAAGAAAAGTAGTTCAAAAGCGTTCAATGAAATAAATAAATATATCTGCATAAATAAACGTATTACTCAGGAAGTACAGAAAATATTCGGATGAATCATGAATGCAAAAACTGAATTCCTAAATTAAAAATATGTTGCATATTTTCAAATTCAAACTAATGAAAGATTCACGGCATGAGTTCAAAAGAAAAGAATGCGATGTGTTAAGTTACAGATGTCATCGTTCTTTTTAAGAATGATATATTCCTGAATATCCTTGTAAAAAGAAAAGAAACAACATGGGGAACACTAACATACCGATAATGATATTACGAAATTCAGTGTGATTATTTTGTTAAAGGATTTATGTTATGATATTGTTATCGAGAACCAACATATATTTCTTTTCTTGAAAAATCATAGAATAAGTAATGTTAACGTAACCTGCTTGTTTTGCGTACGAATACGAACTAGGAGTTTTACGAAGGATCAGAGAGCAAAATATATCACATCTCAAACCTTTATGAGATTAAATCGTTACCACTTCTTCATTTATGGCTTCCATTGTGATTTACTCGTAATAATAATAATAATAATAATAATAATAATAATAATAATAATAATAATAATAATAATAATAATAACATCATCATCATCAACAACAACAACAACAACAACAATAATAATAATAATAATAATAATAATAATAATAATAATAATAATAATAATAATCCTTGTAGGTAGTTGCAAAAAGCGAAAAGATGATGAAAAAGTGTGAAGGGAAAAAATGGAGAAAAAATCTAAAAGAAAATCCTGTAAATGTAAAAGGTAAATAAAATATGTATTCATCCAAAACGCATTGGAAGGGTTGGACAAGAAAGAAGAAACATACTACCTGCACATCAAGTGGCACTGATTACAAGCTTGAAAGACAGGAAAGGACGGAATGTCTTCAAAAGTTCTAGATATTAAAATTATTCATGAAAACCATAAAAGAGAGCAAACTGTAGAAAGTATTTGATTGCATCAAATTTGTTTGTTACATATAAAACTAATCCATGTCAGCATAGTAGCCAGTGAATAATGTTGTAATAAAAAGGGGGAAAATGAGACGATGCCAGTACAGTCACAGAAAAGCGTAGGTGAGAGAGACTAAGTAGTCTTTATTCTTTCCATATTGAATCGTCAGATTCTACATTTTCAGATACATAATATCTTGATATACAATCCACAATGTTCCCGGTATATAGAAGTGATATGGAAACATCTGAAAAAAGTTTAAATAAAATCTTGAATCGTGTCTTGTTATTTAAATTCTTTTCGTTCAGTTCTACTGCGTCATTTCTGTTAATGTTTAAAGTATTGTCTTTTCCATTCATTTATTTAAGAAGCTGATATTGACACTACAAGACACGAGTGATGATCAAATATAAATTCCTTATAATTTTCTCTAAATTGCAGTAGAAGTCAAGAATCATCAGACCAGGTTTTCCCAAACTTCTACTGTCCATTTTTTGTGACCTTTAACGAACTGTCACCTTAGTTACTTGTTCTAATCTGACGGGAGTAACAACGGATATGGTGGTTTGCTTTAGTAGGCAAAAGCGACAACATTCGTCGAGTAATACGTTTAGTCATTGCACTTCTGTATTCTCCATTGTAAACAGTTGTTATTTCAGCTATTGTTGCCTTACTATTAACTTGAAAGAGGATGGTTTTACTCTTCCGGCATCTTTCTCCTTCGGCATATTTCCTTAAAAACGGATTTCATATCACGTAATTGCAATTCAATGGTCGGTTTCTTTATTTTATGACCTCTCCCTGTAACGGGTAAAAGTGTTTCTTGTGAAAATACTAGGAGATCTGTGATTTTTCAAATAATCTGATCCGGCCGTCTGAAACTAAGGACTAAATTGAGCTCAAAGTCACTAAAATACACAATTCTTTTCAATACTAATTCATGACATGGAGGTCAATTGGTCATGATCATGTTAAAATGTCTGTTGAGTTAAATCGCTGCCATGTCATTAGCTCATACGATATTTTCCAAAAAAACTACTGATCACTAAATCGTCAATTCTTTTATATACATATATATATATATATATATACATATATATATATATATATATATATATATATATGTGTGTGTGTGTGCGTGTGTGTGTGTGTGTGTGTGTGTGTTTGATTAAAAACGACTGACAAGGTACTACGTTTAAGCTTTTTATTTAATGTTTGTTGTGTCCGAACAAGTGCTTTGTTTTCTGGACAAAGAGTGTGTAAAAGCTGTCCAAATGTTTTATAGCTCCGAGCGCTTTCGGCTATACCTTTAGCCATTATCAAGGATGATTCTATTTTTCAGCTTAAATGAGTGTGTGAATTATGTGTTGTTTTAGTGTGCTGCAGGGATGTTTTAATTTCCGAATACAGTTAGCACATTTTGGCCTTGTTCGTAGTTAATATTGTTAAGAGTTGGCTTTTGTTTTTTTTATTATTATTAAAGCTTCCATTATTTTCAATCTGTTTTACAGGTAGATGCAGTTAATATATTCGTGTTTTCTACTAGTATGTTTCTAATGGAGTCTGGTAAGTTTGTGTGTGTGTTTTAATGGGTTCTAATGGAGCTGTGGTCAAATAGGTATAACGTAAGACGTATGGATAAGCATGTAGTTGTGTAACCGATGTAATTATTTATGAGTCCGGTTTGATCAGGAACACAATTCCTTAAGGGGCATTTGAACTCATAGATAATGTTCGTTCTTTGTAATTTTGAATTAGCTGGTGTGTTGTTAGTTTTGAGTATAAGGTTAGCTGTCTTAAATTTTTTATAATAGATAATTTGATTTTTTATTCGGGTGAATTGGGGTAGTGTATTTCATTATAATATGTCTTAGTGAAGATTCGTCTTGTTTGAAGTTAATATGCATTTGTTTTTGTTTTTTAATAAATATGTATGCAATTTTTATTACTGCCCTTTTGTACCTAAGTGGGCATTCGTTTTTAAAGTTACGTTTTTGATGAAACATGAATAAACGAAGGATAGCTGCCTAAGTATACAACAATATATATATATATATATATATATATATATATATATATATATATATATATATATATATATATATATATATATAATTATTTATTTGAATATTACAACATAAATATGTTATAAAATCACGACAAAAGTAGCCATTTTGTTTCAACACTTCTTGTGTCTTGTCAAGTGATGATATAGAATATAGAATAAATGTTTTTAAAAGTTTCAAATTAATCAACGATCCTTAGCTAGGAGTAAACGCTGTTACATAAGCTAGAGTGACCAATCAAAATACAAGTATAGGGTGATTCGAAAAATTTGACAACTAAGCAATGTTATCATAGATATTAAAAGATTTATAAAATTTGAAATTAAAATTAAAAGTAAAAAATTAAAAATACCTATTTAGAAATCTAAATCAAATCTCTATTAAGTTTTAAATTGTAGAATTACCAAGGAGAAAAATATAAAAATAAAAATAAAAGATATATATGCTATTTAATTTGTATTTTCATTGAAATTATGTTGAAAGGGATGTTCAGAATCCCAGACAGAAATGTATACACTTTAGTTTCATTTCAACATGTTAGTCGCCTCTCCCGCGAAATCATTCGAACACACGCATGTTAAGCGCTCAGACGTATTTAGATATATACACACACATACAAAAAATCAAACCACACATAGGCAAATGCACTTTACTTACACATACACATCGATACACACAGGCACATACATCTACATTCAATATGATCTAGACGGTAAGATGTCGAAGCTATTCGTGGCTTAATATGTTATTAAACGAATTTTAACTTGAAATATAGCTAAACCGGTCAAATATACATAGATAAAATTTAAACAAATATATATATATATATATACATTTTTAAAAACATATAGTTTTCGAAACATTACAGACAAAAGTAAATAACAACCTCCACATATAATTGTACACTCCCACATCCGCATATAAATCAATACATGCACCCGCATACATACATATATGCATAATAAGTACGCATATATAGACCTACGCACATAAACATACACATAGATAAGCACATATAAATATATTGACCCATACGTCGACGCAGAAAAGTAAATAAAGCAAGTGAAGAAATATATATAAAGATGCAACTATATACAAGCACACACATACATACATACACATCTAGAAGTACATACATAAGCACGTATACATATATGCATATAAACTAAATGTATACATAGACATTTACAAATACAAGTGTATACATGAAAAATTAAACAAACGTAAATTAAAACGATATGAATATAAAAATGCATATACACATCCGCTAGTACATATATATACACACATACATACGCAACTACACATAGATATACACACATACATACATATATATACACACATATATATCTACACACATACATATACATACATACATACACACATACAAACATACATATTCACAAATATATATACGTATATATATGTGTGTATATATATATATATATATATATATATATATATATATATATATATATATATATATATATATATATATACGCATACACACATACATATACAAACACATATACATATATACATAAACATGTAGACACATGCATAAAAAAGGAAAAAGAAATAAGCATACATAGACCAACTTATATTCTAATAATATTCCAACAACATTATGATAAAATATATTAAAAGTTTATCATAATTTAAGAAAAGAACAACAGTCTGTAAGCAATTAAAGGTTCCTTATCAACAAAAGTAGATTTTCGTTTGTATCTATGATACACTCCAAGACACTAAAGCATGCATACAAATACACATACAATGACACACAAACATATATACATAAATATCTAATCATATATAAATACCCATATCGACACATCCAGATATACAGTACACAAACAGTCGAACGCACACATATAAATACCCACACATACATATAAATGTATATATATATATATATATATATATATATATATATATATATATATATATATATATATATGTCAAAGTAATCATTGAAGTCAACACTAAGAGGCGACAGTCTGTTTCATGCTAGACGCAATCGTGGCCTGACGCAATCGTGGCTTGACGCGCTATCTTTGATATTGAGCACATTATACTATAAATATAGCACGCGTTAGGAGTATATATATATATATATATATATATATATATATATATATATATATATATATATATATATATTTTAATGAACACACACATACAAACAAAGATACACACACGTCTCTGTGTATGTGTGTGTTCAAACTAATCAGGGATAACTTGTTCTTGAAACAATGAATTATAATTTCTGTGTCTAATTTTACATGGAGAGGCTGGGCAATCTAGATACGCTTAGAATAATTCGATTTAACACCTCATCATACAAGACCACGAAGTGAATTAGTCAAATGATTACGCTTAGTTTTATATCAAACTTATTAATAAATTTAAATACTGTTTTGTTTGGATGCATAAACTCGTCTGTACTATTAATAGTGTACAGATTAACCATTTTAGGTGAAACCTGTTTTATTAGTAAAGCTATTCTCTAAATCTATGGGAAAATACTGAATAGCATGTGAAATTATAATAGAGTTGTAATCAGTTGCGTTAGTCATCGGAATATTTGCTGAAGTAATAGCGTTATTGGTTGGGGAAATAGCAGAATGGTTGGTGATAGATGTTTTTCTTTTCCTCTTTCCTTACATTTCATTACGGATTTCAATTAAGGCTACAAGAAAAGAAGAAGCGATGGCGTCTGTGTCAAATGAAGGGTCGGCTGCCCTGGCTCGCCTCCCAGCGCTTGGGGGCCCTCCACTATTTAAGATTGTAATGAGTTTTTCAGCAATGTCGGTCTTCTCGCTAACATGTCGAAACGAATTCGGCTTTAGCAGGAAACAGAGGAGAAAAGAAGAGGAAAAATTAATCAAGAGACTATAAACTTTTTCTCTCTGCTGATTCTTTTTCCTCCGGACTTGAGAGTGAATGAAAGTGGGGAGGAGGGCTTTGATTATGTAATGTCTGCACCAGATTTTCTTGCAGTTGATTCTGATTGCATAAATATATCTTACCTGCTTAATATCATGGATTTTACAAGTACGCAAGCAAAATTAATTTTTCACTGGAAACGGAAAACTTAATTCTCCAACATTTGTCGGTTTTCACCTCGAATGTAAAATGAGAACATACTTTTTTTTGTCGCTATGCACGTTAATTTATATTATTTCAATTATTTCAATTGACTCTACACAATGGTTGAGTTAGTTGGATATATCGCATCAGAAGTTGTTGTAGGAAAAGAATAGATAACATATTGACTGAATACATTTAAATGCAGATAGAGGATGCCCAATTGAATGACTGGCGCTATACAATCTTATTTTATAATAAGCCAAAAGCAACAGATATAATGATACATTGAAAGAGTTATGCTCTAGTGGTTTAAAGCCGCGCATAAATTGATTTTAGGCGTTCCATTTAAGGCAGTTTAAAGCAACATTTTCTTCTTAGCAAAATAATGACATTATAAATCATTTTGGCAACTTTTCGATCACAATGCAAACGGCTTAATAGATATATAAGGAATTAAATGTAGAAGCAAGTTCGTAATCTCATTATCTCATTAATTAAGAAAAGGCAATTATAAAAATGGCCGCTTTCAACTTTCCAAAGAAATCATATGAATTTCGTATCAGTCAGGTATGTGCCATGCGTGATACACGCGTGGGCGATAAGTATCTTTCAATATATGACTGATGTGGCAGATCATTTTTTCCTGCACTAGGTTGGCATTTCTTTATGCGGTAGACCAGTTGCCACCCAAGGCTAAAGAACCCGGTCTATCGTCCTATTTGCCCATAGTTTGGAGGGAGAAAAAGAGGATCCATACCTTTCCTAATAGTATTAGCACGTAAGTAAATATAATGGATTCGACTGGAATTCGAACTCGGCTCTCTGATTCCTCAGTCCGCGCCGCTATCCATTACTCCCCGCATTTTTCAAATGGATACAGAACTAGATAGATGAAAATAACGAAATAAATGGAATGATCCTCTAAGGCTACGAGTAATAAGAGACAGCGTCAGGAAATACTTTATTTTCACTGAGTTTGAAGAACAAATGCATATACGAAACAAGTTATAAGATATGCAGAATGGGAAATCAAATCTTGTAAAATTGTTTTGACTTTCGAAACTCATTTCAAATAATAAATGCCTAATGGCAGTAATGAAGATGATGATGCCATTCAGTTTGTTAGTTTGATGCAAAAACAAAACAATTCTTTGTTACAAATTAATTTAAACTAGAAAAGCAACTGTCATTGTGGATTGAGTAAACGGCGCTATGGAATGAGGAATTGCAAGAAAATGCATTCTTCGAAACAACGTCGGACTCATTGACATGCTTAAACTCTTCAGTGATAAAATTCTTTTTTTCCCAATATGACTAAATAGAGATTCGGCAACAGCACTTAAACTAATGTGGTTCTTTTTATCGCATATGGAATTGCGCAATGCGCAATTGTTATTTGCGCTTAAAATGGGATACGCTTGCCGGGTTCAAATTCCAACCCATGTCGTTACATTCACATCAACAGAAATACGCTTGGAATTCATCTCTTTTCTACTAATTGATGGGTTAAATAGTACGGCAGAATAAATTCTCTCGTTCGCAACCTGTCTTGAAGAAGTATAAAACTGAATTCAAAACCTACGTATAGTGATATTTGATGACACATAAAAAATATCATGCTGCGAACTGAGACATATCAATCAAGTTATTATCAACAGGACACATATATCGTTTCCTAAATTAATATTTAAGATATTTCCGATGGACTATTTGGAAAACAGAAGAATAGAATGTGCTACAAATCATGTATTATTAAATTGTTTAATACTATTTACATTATTCGGACTATTGTCCTAATCTTTGTCGCCATATTTATTACAACGTTTCGGCAAATGTACGCTCCGGCTCTCATCGGGTGGTTGGAATGTCGAACCTTTATTTCGCTCACTGGGAGAATTCTAGTTCCACATGCCATTTTTAATGTATGTCAGCTATCAGTTATCTTCTGTTAGTTCTCCTCTCAGGTATTAACCAGGTATTGAACTCACACTCTTTGGTTCCTGTCACTGGATCTAACCAACGCCTTTATCCACTGTGCCATGTGTCATAGAGGACATCTGTGTATGAATTTCTGGGTATTATAAACCTAGTGTCTTCAGCAACCAATTTTACCAGGGCTCATATTGCAATTTTTGCTGTTATCATTTACATTTTATTAACAGAGCTCATATTGCAATTTTTGTTGTTATTATCACTTTTCTCTGGCAACCCTTAATATTGGTTCCCATATTGTATTAATTTATATGCCATGTCGACTCAGGAGATTTTTGTGGCCTAGCATATGTGCTGATTCCTTAAGTTTACGAATTTTCCAATGGTGTTCCTTGTCTATGATCTCAACCTGATCCCACAGAGGGCTGTGATCTCCCTTCTATCTCCATATGTGGTCAGCCACGCCTGATGTTTCCACTTCCCTCGTTTTACAGCTTTTGGGTTTTCTCTCCCCTTTATATTCTTTCCACAGCTACACGGGATAGCGTACACACAGACGTTAGTCATGTTCTCCTCTGGGGGGGGTCTTACTCGGGATAGATATCTGAGTAGTGTTGTCCAGCATTTGAAGTTTGTCCTGATGTGATATGGACCGTAGAACCTTTGTATTTTCTCTGATAACCCCTTCACATAAGGCAGACAAACTGTTTTCTGAGTTTTGTTGTAATCCTCTTGTACCTGCCAACCCCATATGAGGACAATAGTCCGAAGAATTTAAATAGTTTACATAATACCTCATCTCAGAAATATAGACAGATACTGAAAGGCCAAAACGTTGTAATAAATATGGCGACAAAGATGAGGACAATAGTCCGAATAATGTAAATAGTGTACATAATACCACATCTCAGAAATACAGACAGATACTGAAAGGCCGAAACGTTGTAATAAATATGGCGACAAAGATTAGGACAATAGTCCGAATAATGTAAATAGTGTACATAATACCTCATCTCAGAAATATAGACCGATACTGAAAGGCCGAAACGTTGTAACAAATATGGCGACAAAGATTAGGACAATAGTCCGAATAATGTAAATAGTGTACATAATACCTCATCTCAGATATATAGACAGATACTGAAGGGCCGAAACGTTGTAATAAATATGGCGACAAAGATGAGAACAATAGTCCGAATAATGTAAATAGTGTACATAATACCCCATCTCAGAAATACAGGCAGATACTGAAAGTCCGAAAAGTTGTAATACATATGGCGACAAAGATGAGGACAATAGTTCGAATGTAAGTAGTGTATATAATACCTCATCTCAGAAATATAAACAGCTACTGTTTAATAGCATGATTGAGATTGAGATTTTAGACATATATGCGGAATTATTTTAATACAAATATTTTTGGTTGTTTCTCTATCTGGAATTCAAAAATCCCTCTCGTTCTAAAAAGATTTCTTCTCTAATTTTACAGTTTCTATATGCCTGCTCTCTGTAAGTCTATATTATTTTGCATTGATGATATTTGTTTCCACAAGGTTTTCAGTGGAAAGATTTTATGAATTAATTTTATTAGATGTTTATATATTTCATTTGAACTTTCCTGGTAGTTCAATCTTTTGAAATAATGTTAAGGAAAAAACGGACAGATGTAGCATTTTCTATAAAATGTTTGGCAGGAAAAAGAAGAAAGAAATGTTAGCATTTGCCTACAATATAACTTCCGTTCAATTTAGCAAATTCAATAGGAAAATGTCGGCCATATTAAATCGACACATTCCACTTGGTGAAACCTAAGTTTATTATTGTTTCTAAATTTGTTCACTATCTTTCGCGTTCTTCACAGTGTGCAGATATGTCACCTTAAAATAGAATTAGTTCAATCATCTCTTTTCATTTGCCTGAAGTAGCAAAGTTGTAGGATTTCGTAATCAATTCTGATCGTTTGTTTAATCGGTTCAAAATAAAAAGAAACAAATAAATTAAAAAAGAAATGAACTCCAGCAAATTAATTTAAATTGAAATAAATATTACATGAGATGAATGATAAATTAATTTTGGAATATTTTCACGAAATAGACACTCATGGTAAAAATAAATATGGACACAAAGATGTACAAGGTAATTACAAATTAATATTTTGCAAATTTGTAAGAGTAAATGACAGATAATAAATATGAAATTAATAAATCGCAACTGGTAAATATAATTAAGTTAATTTTGAGGAAATATTTGAATAATTATTTATTTTCTACATAGAAGCAAAGAAGAAACAGGAATATTGATTTTAGTTCATATGGCTCAAAAACGAGAGAAATTACAGAAACTTTGACATTGTAAACTTATGTGTGTAGATAAAATGAAAATAATTTCGATATAAAAGAAAATGATTTAAAAATCAATACGAAAAATAAGTTCAAAGGAAAAGATTAATAAGGAAAATGACTTACATAAAAATATAAATGGATATAGCTTAATATTACATATATATATATATATATATATATATATATATATATATATATATATATATATATATATATTATATTATTATATTACATATTATTATACATATATTATTATTATTTTACGTATATACATATACATTATTATTATTATTTTACTTACATATATATATATATATATATTTATATATATATATATATATATATACCTACACACACACCACACACACACACACACACACACACACACACACATACATACATATATATATATATATATATATATATATATATGTATTACGAAGAAATATACTTTTAAGAGTGCTATATTTAAGGGATAAAATGCTCAATATCAGAGATAGAGAGTCTGTAAATATGTGTATATATATATATATATATATATATATATATATATATATATATATATATATATATATATATATATATATATATATTATAAAGAGATAATCATACATTGAATCAATTACCAATATTAAGAGATTTCGCCATTAATTACATTAATATTGCTAATTGATTCAATGTATGATTATCACTTTATAATATGAAATAAAATGCTGCCTAATATAATATACATATATATATATATATATATATATATATATATATATATATATATATATATATATATATATATATAATCCATGTTAAAAAGATAAACAAACAAATGAAAACTACAGACAAAAGTTCACTTTCACCATGAAGATATTCATTTCTGTAGTTCACTGCTACCAGCAAGCAAAAATATGTTTTTCTCCTGATGATGGCCATGTTGGCCGAAACTAGTCGAGGAATCTAAATGAAATAATAATAATAAATCGAAAAATATATCAGTTGGTCTGAAGATTTGAATTTCTTTAATAATTTTTATCGTTCAAAATATATCTATATCTATATCTATATCTATATATATATATATATATATATATATATATATATATATATATATATATATATATATATATAAATATATATATATATATATATATATATATATATATATATATATATATATATATGTAGACTAGTGTTCATAATGTTTGAAACCACCAAATAATTAGCAAAGGATGAACTTGACAAAGGAGTAAAAACTTTCCATCCCAGAAAGGAAAAACAATTCTTAAAGTCATTGAAGAAAGAATAGAATCAGTTATTAAACTTATAATTTGAGAAACTTTTGCAACGAATCCAAAAAAGTCATGCTGCAGTAATCAAGTCTAACGGGGTTCAAAGTATTAAAAATCATGTCTCACTTTTTCAAACCATATACACTAATTTTCTGTTATTTAACCTACAATACAACTAGTTGTGGGAAGAGTTACCACGTATACTTTTTGAACTGCAGTGTATATGCATATTTAGGCAGAATATCTTAATTCAGGTTTGTATCATTAAATACTATAGACATAGTTTCTATTTTCTTTTGTAATAACCCTTTCAAGTTGTCTAATAACTTCCTTGATGTTAAGTTAAAATTCATCAAGGAACGAGCTGTACATTTTGTTAACCCAAGTATATTCAATTTCTCCCATATCCTTGTCAGTAATAAAATTGCGAAAACAAGCTTAATGTTACCGTCAACGTTATGATGTTCATTTTTGAAAGACGCGCGACGGCGCGCTGTTATAATTATTTTAAAATTATCGTTACTTGAGAAATTTCAATTTAACATCAAGAATGTAATTATAGAAGAAAGGGTTATTATAAGAATAAATATACATAATATGTCTATATTATTCACCGAAACATGCTCATACATACATACATACATATATATATATATATATATATATATATATATATATATATATATATATATATATATATATATATATATATATATATGTATGTATGTATGTATGTATGCATGTATGTATGTATATAAAGGGCAGGATATGTTTGTGTGTGTAACGAATGCACGTCCGCAATTTTCGACGGATTTGCACCAGAATTTACATGCACATGCTCCAAGTTAGCGGGAAGGACAAGACCGACTTTGCATTTCCAAACTCCCATCGATAGTGTAAATAACCGATATTTTCATGCTTCTACGGCAGTTTTCATGTAGTTTGCGGCCATTTTTTACAGGCCAGAGTGAGAGCCTATAGCTTGCTGCCACGAATAGGCAGGAAGATCCTATTGGCCAGCATGAGAGCCAATTGCTGACTGACACGAATGTTAACTAGAATGCTAGCATGCAAAAAAATAATCGATAGCTGCATTCGTCACAAATGGGAAAAATTTAAATCTGCATGGCACATTACTCCAATTGGATCATTCACTTGCTTAAACTCAACATTGATTCTGATTCCGCAGAACTGGGTTGGATGTGAAATACTATTTGTTGTTAACATTTATTTTCATTCTGTTTCTCCAGTTTCGAGTCCTTTTTTAAAGTTGATCGTTTTGTGTTCATTTTGTTTATTTATTTTTTTCGTAACAGATTTAATGTTTAGTACAAAGCTTTGAAAAAATTCGCAGTGTGATATAGGCAAGAAGTAAGGCATGTAGCAACATCAGCATGGCAAAGGGCACTCCTTTAAAGGCAAGGAAGGGCAAAAATATTTTAAGTCAAGTGATAGCGATTGCTGTATAAGTCGTACGATTTTTGAATCAAGCATGGGCTACGCCGGGCCATGATGCTATTATTCAATAAATCTAATTGAAAAATGTGTGTTCTAACGAAGGATTCGAACCTGCGCATGCTTAGGAGAAACCTTCATTAAATCTGACGAGATTTAAACGATCAGCTACAGAGAACCTAATGGTCAAATAAAAGCCGAATATTCCTTTTGAACACAGACGTTTCCAGATTCCTGAAATAAACCTCACCGCTCTATTTCGTAAACTAACTTAAACAAAAGTATTTCCCATGTACTCAAACACCAATATCTCCTCAAAGTCGTACGATCTTTTAATCAAGCACGGGCAACGCTACTATATATATATATATATATATATATATATATATATATATATATATATATATATATATATATATATATATATATATATATATATATATATATATATACAGAGTGTCCATAAATTTCGAAATAATCTGTAAAAAATGTTATAAAGTTTAATGAACCTAGTTTTAAGTATAGCTAAAATACCTACAAATTATTTCTATCGAAATACAAATAATGTTATAAATGTTTTAAAGTGCACACGAACTTTATGGACACACCATATATATACTATATATATATATATATATATATATATATATATATATATATACATATATATATATATATATATATATATATATATATATGTATATATATATATATATGTATGTATGTATGTATGTATTATAATAATAGTACTCGGTTGGTAAAAAGACTCGAATAGCACAACTTGCAAGTATGTCAAAACAAATTTCTACCCAACGAAAAAATTGGAAAAAAAGAGTTAAAACAAAAGTACTATAAATATTCGCACAGAGCGAAATAAATCGTCCAGTGCCTTAAGTTTTAGCCCAAAGAAAAAAAACAAGCGAGTAATACAACTAAAATGTAGAGTGCTCAATACGCTGAGCATTGCTGGAATAAATAATATAAATCCTAAATACCCAGGAACAACCTACCTATGTTTCAGCTAAACAGATCTTCAGCGTAATCTGGCCAGATTGCCCTGAAGTTCCGTTTAGATGAAACCTAGGTAGCTTCTTCCTACCTGGTTAGGATATATGTCATTTGTATATATGTATATGTACACACACACACACACACACACACACACACACACACACACACATATATATATATATATATATATATATATATATATATATATATATATATATATATATATATATATGGGGGGTGTATGTGTGTTTGTGTGTGTATGTGAGTGTGTGCGCACACGTTTCAGTGAATATGACGGTCAAGTTAATTGATCTGAAGGTCTTATCGATGGAAACTTAGGATTAAATCAATAAATATATTAATGTACGTCTTTTTCTTTGCATATTTAATGATGGAAATGAATATCTCGCATTTACAGATTGAGTTTACTTGGTCGAAGCAGAAAAATTAGATATGTTCATATGAAAATCGAACTTGACTATATATTTTATATTTTCCACTAATACCAATTAAAATAAACGAATAGGCCAGCTAAAATGTTGCAATATCAGTCAACAAAATGAAAAGCAAAATTCCCTTGTTCGAAATTTGTAGATACATTGCAGCTTTTCATAAGAAATTTTCAAAGTATTTTTTATATTTGGGGAATTTCTCATAAAGTTCAGAATAAATTCCTATACTATGTTAATTATAGATCGGATAAAATTTGCGTTTGCATATATGAAAATTAAGCTAATTTAAAATCGGATTAAATGTTATTTAAATTACAGAAAAGAGAAATAATAAATTTAGTTCTGAAAATGTCATTGATATTAATATATATTTGACTTATATAAATCTAAGCTTAAAAATATGTATATAAGACAAGTATTTATATAGTCCGCGTTTTGTGTTTGTATACGTCTTTGATTATTGAACCCAAACTTCTGTTATCCTTTTGTACAAGATTTTACCTCTCTGATCCTATTTCGAAATCCCAGATCCGACCTTTTCGATTTACTCACTTTAATAATAAATCTTTTGTAAATTCTAACTCAACTGCAGGTTATAGGCACCCGAACTCGTTGGCCTGTGTATTCTAACATCGACAAAAGAAGATTGGAAATAGAAACCAATCATATCGATCTGGGCAAATGTTTTGTGGGCGGGGAATGTCTTCAGTCATCTATAACAACTTCGAAGGATTATTTATCGCTTCGATTTCTTCTCAGCAGTGATTGATTGAATTAAATCTTGGCAATATTTCCTGTTCTAATTTACGGTAATTTTATCTGCCTGCTGTCAGAGTTATCGATCCTCTACGAAGAAGAGTTGATGAAGAAGTGGTCTTATCTTCACTCTTCGATGGCTTCAGATTCTGATTGATTCATTGAAGAATTGCGAGGTTTCTGGTCAGGCCGTACCAACCGTCACAACGATATCAATTCTCTCATGAGAAAAAAAATACAATTGCATACGAAGAAGTCTTTTCGTTCTCTTTCACTCTCAGTAACACTTCTGACATTATCAACTTTATGTGTGTATGTACATTACATACATACATACATACATACATACATACGTATATATATATATATATATATATATATATATATATATATATATATATATATATATATATATATATGTATATATATATATATATATTTAGATAAGTATACACACAAACATACACACACATCTATATATATATATATGCACCCAACACACGATCACTCACACACACACGCATATATATATATATATATATATACACATACATACATACATA
>OZ038484.1:5435942-5445942 GCA_964036315.1 Acanthosepion esculentum | reverse complement strand
AAATTCAAATTCTGATATAAATATTTTCCTTTCATTAGATAATTAGGATATCCAGTAAAAAATAAAGTGAAACACTGTCATCCAGTAAACACTGTGCTACCATTTAATGAATGTTATGCAAAGATGAGCGATATTTTTTCTGATAGGGATGAAAGCCAAGTCTGAGATTGGAATTCGTTTAGCTTATTTATTTCCTGGTAATTGAGAATTGCCGTGCGAGCCAACTGAATTGGAGAGAGAATCCTTGAGAGGCTACATTATTTAAATTGATATAATCAACACTGACAGAAATCTCAAAGCAAAACAAAGAGAGAAAAAATGTCCGTCCGACAAATTTTAAAATGTGTGAAAAGGTTTTCATATTTGCTACCACTGCTTATTATGGTATTGTGTTAACTGGAGGGAGTATTATGTTACCCTAATCTTCCAACTTGAAAAATACGCGCAGCAAGTCTGTTTTTTATTAAACGTAAAACAATGATCACGTCGGATGTTGGAAATGTGTTAGTATCCCGATCACTAAGAATCGTTACAGCTTTCTAATTTGCATAATGAAAAGTAAATCCAGCTTGAAAAATTCTACTGAAAGAATTACATATTACTAACTGTTTAAACGTTTAATAATATTTTAATAACTCGAAGAACTTGTAGTCTTTGTGTTATATTTTTAATTTATATATCAAACCGGCTTTCTCTTCCTTTTTTAAAAGAAAATATTTTATATTATTTATTTAAAGTTATTTTATTTATTTATATATTTTACTTAAAGGAAAGAAATTTGAAAAATTTGTGATAATAGAAAATATTTCAAGATATTCCTAAACTGTATCTCTTAAAAATCAAGTGCCAGACTTAAATTTTACAAGAAGTTTCCAGACAATAGCATAATTGTCAAGGGAATTCATCTGCTGTGAAATCCTAATTGTCTGCCGCAGGGAAAGAATTAGTGTTAGTGGGTAAGTAGAATGAGGAATTAGACATTTCTTCGATCGGCGTTTCAGGGTGCAAATGAAGGCAACGAGAATTTGAAAGTAAAATATAAAAAAATATTAACTGGAAAGTTTCTTGTGATTTTTTGTCCTATATATTTTTTGCTCTTTTCCTATCGAACGGTTTCAAAGTATATTCGTCTTTTGCACAAGAAAAGCAACGCATCAAAAGGTCAGGAGCCAGATACTGCAAAAGTAATCTATCGATTTTACACGCCTGGTTTTTCTTCCCATGGGCTTTTATTGTGAGAAATTCAACTCGAAATGAAAGAACCTAGCCTCAATCTTTGTGGCGAAAGAAGGTAAAGTCAAATGCATACATGAAGTAATAAGTTCATTAATTTGCATATTTTATGTTCAAATCATTTGTATAATGTGGCACTAAAATCTAGTAATACTTTAACTGTAGCGATGAATCATAATTAAAAGTGAATAAAACTATTAAAAAAATTATACATTTTTATAAAATCTAAAAAGGAGGGAGTTTCTTTTTTATCATTCGTTCCATTTTCTATAGTTATATTAATCTATTTCTATTCGCACAAATCATTAGCAAAGAAGAAACAAGCTGATTGAAAATTCCTCCAACCACCTCCAAATTATAAAATACTTATAATTTATTTATTAATTACTAGACTACCCGTCACCCTTTGTGTCACTGACGGTTCAGGTTATGAAACATTTGAAAAAAGTTGAAATGAAAATACTTACTGTTTTAACAACACGTATTTTTAAATCTTATACAATTAAAATATATTTTTTTTAAATAGGATAAATTCAAAATTATTTTTTAAGATCCCAAATTTATTTTAAATCATAAACAGACATACCCGGCGGTGCTCGTCGTCTTAATCATAGCGATGTTTGTAAGAAGAATCAGTTTAGGGAAGAAACCCTGAAAAGGGCTGTTCATTGACACTGAAAGAAGTAAACAGTGGTAGATCTAAAAATGGCTTGACAGCGTTTGCTGACAGTTTAACAATCCAATTGTGGTAGCCCTAAAAAAGAGGACTGGAATGCCTTGCCGCACAGTGTTAGTGTTTAGAGGTTTTAGGGCTTAAATTGGCTAGAATACGTTTCCTAAGCGTGTTATAGTTTGGATGTGGTAGCCCTTAAATAGGCAAGAATACGTTCCCTTAGCATTTTACAGTTTAGATGTAGTAGCTCTAAAAACGTCTGGAATACGTTCTCTTACAGTGTTACAGTTTAGATGTGGTAGCCCTAAAAAGCGAAATGGACGCAGAATCTAATGCCGACAAAACAGAAATATACACAGTTAGTAAGATTTAAACAAAAGGGAAAATACGTGAAATTTATTACTCACCTAAATCATGCAAGGAAACAAGGACAAACAGGAAAGACTGAAACATTATAGTGTTTGACAACAGATGGACATGTGAAGAGCCTACAACATTTTCTGTAGAGAGCATGTCTAGTTTATCCGTTTAAAGTGAAAGTGAATCTAGAACAACCAACATAGAGAAGCCCATGGGAATAGAATGGCTCAGCTAAATATAAACCTGCGGTGGAGAGCGTTTCACCTTGAGACTTGTTGATTGACATTGCGAAGCAAAATATAAGTGGAAATTGAAATCTGTGGATATCAATAGGGGATTTCCGCACCTGATGGAGTGAGCGGTATCCTGGTTATACCACATCCTGTGATAATAGTGACCTCAATAACTTGTGTCAGCTATTCCTTACCCACAAGTCAGGTCCAACTGCAGTTTCTTGGCGGTTCTAGATTTCACAGTAACATCATTCGGGCTCCGATATTGAGACTAACTGCATGGTGTGGTAGTCCGGGGGTGCAATGAGTCTAAAATCTCTACTGGATAGTAAGCTACCACTTGTGGATCGGTAACGGTGTTAATTGAATAGTTTGGAGGCTTCCTGGTAGGCATTTGATCAGTTCTTCATTCACTTTGGTTTTAGGAGCTAATATTGCCCTCTCAACTGATTGGCGTTTCCTAAATTATTAGCCATAGACAGCAGATTTGAGGTCGTAAACAGTATCTAAAACGAATCATATTTGTGAAACTGAGATCTCTCCAGCTTGATGCTATGGCACGTTGCCGTCACCGATTGCTAGGATGTCCATGGAAAAATGTGCTGACATTTTCTCCCGAACAGTACAGCTCTTACGTGGGTTTTAATAGGTAAAACTTTGACCTTTTGCCACAGATGTGAATACACGATGCATGCTTTCACAGCTTACACTCTCATACCTTTGGGAACAACGGAGAGAGTTTTCCTTAAATAACCTGATTGAAATACAGGTATTCCTCCCATTGGTTGTTGACAAACCTTTATGTCTCGCAAACTCCTATCAAGGTCATCGTGAGTTCCTTTGTGGGCCATCGTGCACTCATCCGACACAATGAGTTCACACCTTTTTAGGATGTCAATTTTATTCGAAAGCTTGCTGACGTTTCTGGTCGCTAGATCGGACAAAGTCAAAATAATTGGCAGCGAGCAGAAAGATTGCAGCAATTCCAGAGGATACTACAGCAAGTGCGATTCACTTCCTTTACCGTAATTCTGCGAGACCAATGTTTTATAACCCATCTTTCCGAAAGAAAATGGTATTGTAAGCCAGCTGCTGCTCCTTAATCAACTTTGTCCCGTTTTCACTGACCTACGTTTCAAGAGCGTTGTACGACGTTTCGTAAATTAGGCCTCTTGGAAGAATATTTGAACAGGTTTGGAGAAGTTGGAATTGGCCGTAAGTTTGCAATGAATTTCCGCGCATAGAAACAGTGCAATCTTGGAAGTCAATAAGTTCTGTGTTTATAAATTCGTCACTGAATCCTGTATTGAAGCCAAGAAGCATTACTTGTGATGGCGTTTGAAGTCTTCAGAAAGGTCCTTTTTGTATTTCTCCCATAATGTCAAAGGATAACAAAGTTCACACGTGTGCAATAACACAACAAAGACGTGTCGGAGACTTCTTACTGTTCGCATTGTATCAGCCTCCGTGAGAGTTTCATCCCACTGAGCACCATCTTCCTGTAGCCCATGTTTGAAGAAGGCTTCACGTTACTTCCTGCAAATGTGCGGATTAAACATTTTTAAGTCATCGAAACACTTTGGATCTCTTACCTCATGTAATAGAAACGAAGGTAGAAACATTCCTGCTGGCTGGGGTTAACTGTATATACTTAGGCAAAGCAGTGATCAAACTTGATGCCTCGATGTACATCAACAGGTTCTACATTTCTTCGGGTTCATCTGTTGCTTTTCCAAATTTCGTATGATGGTACTTGCGGGTATAGAAGATTCTGAACCGATGGAATTCTGTAAAAAACATATATGGATAATTAGTATTGTTCCCGCGAACAAGTTAAAGGTCATGATCGCAGTTCATCCCTTATTTCCAAGCCATAGGCGTAGAGGGGGTAAGTGAGTAAACACTAAAAACGTGGTATAAGCAGACGTTTACACGAATTAAAGAGCAGAATGCGGCATTATTAGTTTTTACAGGCACAGGTTAAAGGGTGTGTTTGCAGTCATCCCATTATTATCAGACAATGCGCAAAAGGGGGGCTTTATGATCATGGGGTAATAAGGGGGAGTAAGTAAACAGTAAATACCTGGTTAAATCAGTAGTTAACATAAAATAAGAGGCTGAAAAATAAGAGGCGGGGGTCATTTATAATGTTCACGCCCATATTTCAAATATGTTGCCCGCAGTTCACACGCTCATGGTTATATCACACCATGAGCGGGAAAAGTTTAACTAGTTTGATTAAATAGCATACACTTAAACAGTTTAATCAAATAAATAGCAAATATAAAGCGAATAAACTTGACAAAATATTAGATTAAAGCAAAACCTTAAATATGGGTAAAATTCTCAACAAATTTGGAGCGAAGTAAATTTTAATCAAATAGCAGAACTTAAATAAGTTTAATCAAAGAAATTAGAAATTTAAAGCGAATTACCTTGATACAATATGAATTCGAAATATTCTGTGAGGCATAGGTAATTTCTGTGTAAAATGTGCAGCGAATCGGTTGGAAACTGCGGAAGTTACTGGCAAAAACGCGAAATTTTAGCAGTTATTCGAGGAATTTGCGCGATTAATGTGAATGATTTTTGAAATAATAATCCCCAAAATTGTTGTGTCATCAGTAATGATCGTTTCAAGTTTGGAGAAAATCGCTTGAAATTCTGTCAAGTATAGTCAAAAAAGTGGGTTATTCATTATATTCCCAAATCCGGAAAAAACAAAGTTGATTTTGACTACTTTTCCAGATTAAGCTATCAATATGTCACGTTTGAGCAAGGTCAGTTTTAAAATGTGTAAATGTATTATAATCATACACACAAATACACACAAACACACACACACATACACACACACACACACACAAACACACATATATATATATATTATGGTCCACGGTTAGGACCAAGGAAGAACAACACGGACACAAGAGTAGAAACAACAAAGATATTCTTGAAGGTGTTATTATGAGTGTCAGTCTGGTTTGGAGTGAATTACTATCGGCTCGACTCGATTGTGTCTCGTCCCTCTTGAGAGGCGCAGTATTCATAGTGTCAGGAAGAGTTCACTCTGTCGTTATAGGTAAGATCCCATAACAATATATATATATATATATATATATATATATATATATATATATATATATATATATATATATATATATGAGACAACAGTTAATGTACTTACACATACCTCATATATATATCCAGTAGCTCATTTAACAGAGTCCGTAGACATTTTTGAATTTCGTAAGTTCAAAGAAGGTCACAGTTTCATTGATTATTTTATTAAATACAACAATCTATTTACACGCAGTACTCAATCAAATCTTACGATTTGTGTATGAACAGATGAACCAAGAAAGAAAAAAATAACTTTTTTTAAAAATATAATATAGATAGATTGAATATTTTCACAAGAAATGGATAAAGAAGAAAGCGCTTAGCAAAAGGTTTTATTTAAAATTCGATATGAGCGCCAGATTTCGCTGCTAGCATTTCAAGCTACTCGGGAATCGCGTGATATGTTTTCACCAGAAACTTTTGTTGTATGGAAGACATCAATTCTTATATTCACACTTCAAATTCTTGTTTTGTTATAGCAGACTTCCTCCTTTAACCAACCCAAACGAAAATGTCTGTTAAGGCTTTTAAGTCAAGAATCCTGGCTTGCCTCTCATACATAAAACTGGGAGTTATTTTCACCCTCTATATTGATATTTAAGTAAAATATTATGATTTGGAGACTGGAGGTTTTGAGGAGCGTGGATTCTTCTCTTAATTGCTGTTCTTCCCGTGTTCATACTGACTCGTGATGTTATAACCTGTTAGGAATCAAACAAACAGAAATCAATATGAATGTATAAAAATAGGTTTTTATAATAAAAAATTATCAACAGTACCTATTTATAGATTATGTTCAGTTAAAGCCATAAAAAAAGTGTTGAGAATAAATATATATTTCAGCGAATTATAACCCACAGCATCTGATACGCAGCTAAGTAAAAAAAGCAATTTGCAATGACCATATTACTACTAATGATCATAATGATAATAAATATTATAATGATAATACTACTACTAATAATAATAATGATAAAATGATCATAACATGATGAAAAGGAAATGTTATATAATGTTTAATTATGTTTGTCCAATACACGCACACGTGCGTATACATCAAGATACACGGCCGATAATTACCACACGAAATATGACGCCATGTTTCTACTCGGGCTGATGTTTTCAGCTCGCACGAAGTTGCAAAAAATAAATTGCTAGGTCTGCTACTAGGAAAGCTGGTTCAGCTTGTCGTGCTAGACAATTTTTCTCGGCACAATTTATTTATATTTATAATAGAATATTTAGAGTTTGTTGATCAAATTCAATCGTATCGCTCCTAATCTGGTATTTCGAGTTCAATCCCATTCCCCCGCCTTAAATAATAATTGTTCTGATGAAATCCTTATTTGGTCCTCGACGTTACTAATTGAAACAGCGATATGTAACCGCAAATTCTATGATAACAATTTATCTCGTACTTCCGGCTTGCAAAACTCTCTCCGGACACTTGCTCTTCTGTTAGTTTTGATCTTCAAAAAATTAAATGCAATATTAATCTTTATCTTTTAAGAAAAGGGTTCCTTTATTGTTCTCTCTTATTCATGATTTTTTTCTTATCTTATATTCTTTTAAATTCAGTAACCACTTGCGACTTAGTGGTTTAGTCCCTTTGTATGAAATATGCATTTTCATATCGAATAGCTACTTATATATAACATACTTCTTTGATATATATATATATATATATATATATATATATATATATATATATATATATATATATATATATATATATATATATATTAAGAAATGTAGTCTTAAACTGTTCTATATTTACGGGATAAAGTGCTCAATATCAGAAATATAGCGTGTGTAAATATAAAAGTCAACATAGAAGTCAACACTTAGAGGCGACAGTCTGTTTCATGCTAGATGCAATCGTCAGGCAACAAGTACTGATATTTTTCTCGGCTATTTATATATACGGGTCAGTGGTGCATTGTGGGTAGCCTATTTTGGCGGTTATTTAGGCGGTTTATTTGTTTATTTATTTATTTGTGTCAAATTATTTTTATTTTTTATCTTATATATTTATTTATTTATTTTGATCGGCGTTTTTATTAACGTAGTAAAAGATTGTTTATATAGCTTATTGTGGGAAGTCTATTATGGCGGTTATTTTACCGGAAGTCGTTTATTTGCTTATTTATTTGGGCCAAATTCTTTTGCTTGTTTTTATTCATTTTATTTTTTTTATTTTTTATCTTATATATTTATTTATTTATTATTTTTTTATTTTGATTGGTGTTTTTATTCAACGTAATAAAAAATTGTTTATATAGCTTATTAATAGTTTTTCTTTTTGTTTTGTTTTGTTTGGGAAGATAATTAAAGCTATTTGTTGAATTTTGGGGTCGATTGTTGTGGTTTTTCTGACTATTATTTTGGTGGGAATTTTATTTATCTATTTGGATTGGTTATCTTTATTTGTTTTTTCTAAACGGCTAGTTTATCGGTATCGGTTTTTAGTTTATTTATATATTTGGATGTATTTAGATCAATCTATTATACTTGTTGTTATTTATTTGTTACAATGTATATTTTCTCTTTTTGGTTTTCGATTTTTAAGTAACGCAGTATATTATCTTTTATTCAATGGACTGAGTGATGTTATTAAGTAAATTAATAATAACATAAGATATCTAAAATCTAATAAACAACTATTTTTTTATTTTTGTCCGTAATATATGTTCAAACATGGCTAAAAGGAAGGATATGACATCTGCTGAAATACAAAAAAGAATAAAATTACTGAGTGAGGGAATGTCCACATTGGATACGTCAATGGAAGTTTGCAGAGATGATCGAAAGATAAAGAAGGTTGTTGAAATATAAGTTAGTTGAGAAGTCGAGGCAAAGTAAATGGATTTAAGAAATTGCGTCCTCGAGATGAACGTTGAATAAAGCGAGTCATACAGAATCAACGACTTGTGACCAATCTTTGAAAAGACTGGAATTGAGTCAAAAATCACAAAAGATATAGACTACTTTGTGAATTGGGATCTGTAAAAATAAACTCCTAGGCAACATCCTCTCAGGAAAGCAAACATTTTAAAGCGTCACGATTGGACCAAGAAATACCTAAAATTGACTTTTCTAGAAGTAATTTGCATTGACTAATATCAAGTGATATTTGATGAATCTGAAGGATGGAACTATGAATAAGTTTTATCCAATTCAGACAAGCCTGTGGCTAAAATAAGGTAGCAGTGAAATGGTAGTGTCATGATATGAGCTGGAATTGGATTTACAGGAGAGAAGATAATGGAATGGTCACCATCAAGTTCTGATCTGAATCCGGTCGAAAATCTATGGTCAGTTGTGAAGCTGAAATTATATAACAGCATAGCATACCTATGGTAAACAGTTAAACTACCATGTCAGAAATTGAACCTACTGAAGTAAAAAAATAACAAAATCACTGGGTAATAGATTACTGGCTGTTACTGTGAATAAGGGTCACTATATTAAAATGTAAAGGATTCAAAGACTTATTATATGTGTTTGTTATTTGTTCTATTTCAGGTGTTGATCAATTTTCAATGCATTTATTACCATTTTATTGAAGTAAAATGGGGTTATTTGGTTTTGCTTAATAACTACATATGGCAAGTTTTAGATTACACCAAATAACTGCAATATCTTCAGTAAAAATCCTTAATTCTAAGTAAGATTTTAACTCAGGCTTGGTTTTGTTTGTTTAAAATTTGACAATTTCTCTCGAACGAAATTTGAATTATTCAAGTTTATATGATTTGCTTAATAACTTCAGACATAATGTAGATAAGGCAAAGGTTATTTTTTGTAATGACAACATGTATATGAGAAAACGGAAATTATATATTTAATATCTCTATATTATTTACATTATTCGGACTATTGTCCCCATCATTGTCACCATATTTATTACAACGTTTTGGCCATTCTACGCTCCGGCCTTCTTCACGTGGTTGGAATGTTGAACTGAGCCCTTTATTTCGCTCACTGGGGTAGACTGTTCTGGTTCCACGTGTCATGTTTAATGGATGTCAGTTATCAGTTCTCTCCTGTTAATTTTTCCCTCTGAAATTTCTCCACTGCCTTAACCGGGTATTGAGCTCACACTCTTTGATAAAGGCGTTGGTTAGATCCAGTGACAGGACCCAAAGAGTGTGAGTTCAATACCCGGTTAATACCCGGAGAACTGCTAGGTAATTTCTGGTAAATGTATGGTAAATAGAAAACTGAACCTGACCAGACATTATTAATATCTGCATCATCGTTGTTAAACTCGTTTTCATTAGCCACTGAAATGTTTTTGAAATTATGTAGATCAGCATCTTCGGTATCCATGTTAGCTATATATGAGCTTCTATAACCCTTTATAATCTCTTAATTG
>OZ038484.1:5420942-5430942 GCA_964036315.1 Acanthosepion esculentum | reverse complement strand
GGACGGTCCAGAATTTCAGTTGCTAGCATGTTTTGTCAATAAACTCTACAAACACTTCAGGAAGATACGAAAGCTTTTTTCTGAGGTTGTTTTGTGGAACTGGAATGTATATATTTGCACTATTAACATTCTCGGACAGTAAACCTCATCTTTGTTGCCATATTCACGATGTTTCGTCCGTTGAACGCTGCAGCCTTCTTCAGGAGATTGGAAGGACACTTGGTCCAGTGGATAAAAGCGTTGGTTGAATCTAGTGACTTGTATCCAAAAGTTATGATTCAATACCTGGCTAGAGCAGAGGTGAGTAAAAACTGGGGAAGTTGAGATAAAGAGAAATAACTGATACTGAAGCATCTTGAAGAGGCATGTCACGTGGAACTAGAAAAATATACCAGATCGAAATTCAAATCTCGTGAAGAAGGCTGGAGCGTACAAGGCCGGAAGCGTCGTGAACATGACAACAAAGATGACGACAACAGACCAAACAATTTAAATAGTGTAAATATTTATAATACTTCATCGCATAAATTTAGATAGATATGGAATGAAGTTTATATTCAAACCATAAATATAATTAATATATCCAATTAATATTGCCCAAAATATTTACATGCAGAATATATTTCAACATATAATAGTAACAAAATAAAGTATCTGCTAGGAAGTCAGTTTCGATAGTTAATCAAATAACCAGTTGAACTTTTTTATTCGTTGATTAATGTCTTGTTATGCCATTGCGAAAGGAAGACTACTCGAATGGGACTGATTATTAAACGATTCTCGACATGTCAGAAATATTTCCTAATTCTTCGAACATCTGTCATGAAGGATTGTAATTGTAATTGCTATCCATTTTCAACCCGTGATTCTTTGATTTTAATATTGACGTAATATTCAGACAGAAATGCATTTATTCTTTCATTACCAAGTTCCATTAAAATAAATATGAGATTAGCTTCTAGGGATATTTAAGCCTGCCAATCATATGGTCATTCAAATCTTCAATCATTACTGTTTTACTATACTCTGTACCTACATTTCTATCTATAAAAGGCAGGATGTGTGTGTGTGTGTGTGTGTGTGTGTGTGTGTGTGTGTGTGTGTGTGTGTGTGTGTGTGTGTGTGTGTGTAACAAATGCACGGCAGCAATCTTCGACAGATTTGCACCAAAATTTACATGCACCTGTAGAAAGGACAAAACCGAGTTTGCTTTTCCCAACTCCCATCGATAGTGGAAATAATCGATTTTTTCATGCTTCTACGGCAGTTTTCATGTAGTTTGCGGCCATTTTCTACTGGCCAGAGTGAGAGCCTATAGCTTGCTGCCACGAATAGGCAGGAAGATTCTATTGACCAGCGTGAGAGCCAACAGCTGACTGACACGAATTGTAACTAGCATGCAAAAAAATCAATAGCTGCATTCATCACAAGTGGGAAAAATTTAAATCTGCATGGCACTTTACTCCAATTGGCTCATTCGCTTGTTTAAACTCAACGCTGATTCTGATTCTGCAGAAGTGGGTAGGGTGTGAAAAAGTATTTGTTGTTAACATTCTTTTTTATTCGTTTTTTTCAGTTACGAGTCCTTTTTTAAAGCTGATCGTTTTGTGTTCTTTTTTCGTAACAGATTTAATGTTTAGTATAGAGCTTAGAAAAAATTCGCAGTGTGGGATAGGCAAGAAGTAAGGCACGTAGCAACATCAGCACGGCAAAGGGCACTCCTTTAAAGGCAAGGAAGGGCAAAAATATTTTAAGTCAAGTGATAGCGATTGCTGTGTGAGTCGTATGATTTTTTAATCAAGCACGGGCAACGCCGGGTCATGCTGCTAGTAATTGAATATAATGCACAAGCAAAATGAATTCAGACTAGCATATGGTTTCACTTCTCTATATTAATTACTACACATCCATTTTTATTATTTATTGGCACGGCTAGTATTAAATGTAATATCTTCAATCTTTTACTGTTTTGTTTACTTTCGAAAACAACAGGTTGTCATAGTAAAACATGTGTAAAGCTACAATGATTGGAAATAAAGAAATGTGATTTCGCTGTGATTCGTTTGTGAGCTGCATTCATTTTACTAAGGAATTGAAATGTACCTCTTTAAAACTTCAGTCTTAAACTCTATATATAAATTATATTTATCCATTAGATTTTGTAGTCTTATCGGTACGCACTCTCATTGTCTGTCTGGCTCTAAATGATGCGTATCCTTTCTCTTATTCTTTCAGATCGCTAATTTAGCTTGTTACATTTACGTTGTAGCATAACGAGCTCACTTCTGGCAAATGTGCGGGAAATGACGTAAATATAAGTACTATGTTAATAATTAGTTTGGCATCCAATCAACATAGGAATTAAGATTAAATTTTGTAAAAGCTTTAATGGAAATAACGAATAGATTTCCAGATATTTCTTGTTTTATCGTAAAGTAGTTAACGTTATGTTTTTTTTCCGATAGAATTCAATGTTTTAAAAACATTTTTGTGTACGTACATTAAACATAAATATGTTTTAGATGGCAAAAATATAAGCATCAGTTTAAAAGGAAAAAAAAGAGTCTCTCTTTACATAACGCATATCGTATTTGTTAAAATGGTCAATTGTGTCGAGGAAGATTGTGTTTAGTCAGAGGAAAATGTATGAGATATCCTAGGCTTAATCTTTAGATAAATATTTTCGCACAGTTCGTATTTAGTATGGCCACAGTCTGTGACAAATCCTGAAAATTTGGGACCGAGTGAAAATCGAATATAATATTTTATTGATTTTGGCTGCAACACGAGCTTTCTAATACACACCTTACAGCAGGAGTAAGTTTAGAATGATATGACCGAAATTCAACGTTGTTTGTTACGTAATAAGAACTGAACTCGTATCGTGATTGGTGCGCGAGACAAGTCAATTAAATATTGATTCATCTTGATGTTCCCAATTAGGCCCAAATTTCTTAAACTGATTTCATAACTAAAGATTAACTGTCCTGTCACAAACAGAAACCGATATTTTACTTTTATATAATGTACGTTTAACAACGTCATGAGCGTTATATAAAATAAATATTTTCTCTTCTTTTATAACGTTTTAAAGATGAAAGCGTATCTTTAGTCTGAGACAGCAATTCATCAATGAATAAAGGAAACTGTAGAAACTTAAACACAGGAAGTGTGCTCTTGTGTTTCGACAACTATGAATTAATTAACCCGTAGGAGAATCTTTTTCTGTCTTTCTTCGCGGCCATTCTTTTCTTAGAGACACTAGGCTACTCTCTAGTTGTTGAAATTTCCTCTAAACAAAAAAGAAACAAACTAGAGACATAATCCAGTAGGACTGGTGTTTTTGCCAACTGAGAATTCACCCTTGTCAATGAAAACGATTAGTCGAAAAGCTTCATTGAACACAAAATATGTAAGAGTTTTAGCTACGTTATTTTTTATAAAATGTTGCCTTCCATCGCGAGGCGTTTGGATTTAGGGAGATTTGATTTTAATTAGATGCGCTACTTTATAATATTATTCACCCACTAAATATCTATCCATGAAACTTTAGATCAAATTGTTTTCAAAGTTCATTTAACTATAATTCGTCCTGATTCATCGCATCAGAAGCCCACTACTTTAACATTCATAGATATTCCATATTTTAAATGAAATCTTTTAAAAAAATTCTAGACGGGATTATCTCCCGTCTAGAATTTTTTTAAAAGATTTCAGAAGATTGGAGAAGGAATATAAAAATGTATCGTAACTTTTCAGCTTAGAGAATTAATTGAAATGTAAATCTCACACTGAATTAAATAAAGAAAAGAAAATATTACCAAAAATCTTTTACTTTTATTTAGAGCATCTGTCTATATCTGAGATGATGTATTATGTACACTATTTACATTATTCGGACTATTGTCCTCATCTTTGTCGCCATATTTATTACACCGTTTCGGCCGTTGTACGCCTTCTTCAGGTGTTTGTGTTTATTTCAAGTTGAAATGCCATATGGCATTGAATGAATATTCCCTCTTCCTCTGGAAGATTAGTTTTCTGGAGGATGCGGTCAAATAAGAATAAGGAATTATGTTACGCCAACTTGAATATTGCCAAGACCAGCGCGCTAAAAATGTACAAATCGCATTTCTAACATTTTTTTTCAAACTGCAGCCACTCACGTCGGTAGGAAATACTGTCATAGCCTCAAGACAGGGTCATTTTTGTTTGTCTGGGTTGGAGCTTTAAAAAGTAATTACATAAATAAATTTCCTGAATTCGTTTTAATCATCCTAATATAGTGGGCCATTTTTAGTTCTTCCTCAAGGTACATATTCTATGGATCTCCGGGCATGTACAACTCACTATGGTCATAGCCATATGTATATACACGAATTCATGCACCGGCACACACACACACAAACACAGACACACACACACACACACACACACACACACACATATATATATATATGTATAAGTGAACATATAATTCAACACTTAGAGGCGCCAGTCTGTTTCATGCTAGATGCATTCGTCAGGCACTCGTGGCCTAACGATTGCGTCTAGCATGGAACAGACTGTCGCCTCTAAGTGTTGAATTCTATGTTCAGTTTTCTATTTACACACGCTCTATCTCTGATATTGACCATTTATTCCATAAACATAGCACATCATAAGACTATATATATATATATATATATATATATATATATATATATATATATATATATATATATATATATATATATATATATACACGCACACACATGCACTAGTCTCTTCCGCCACGTAGGTCTGTTCTTAGAAACAAACAGCCAGAGAACCAACTAATGATATTAGTGTAGACGACCATTCTCAGGTTGTGATTTCAGAGTTTTCCTTCCCCTAGACTGGTGACCAACCAAGACTAACTATATTTAACTATAACCGCGGGGACAAGAGATGGATTCATAGCGAAGATCCAAGGAACATGTGCGTAAGTGAATGTAACGAACGAAAGTGTAATTAGAACTCGTCTCTTCGATGTCGCATCCCGAGGTACTATCCCTTCTAACAAGGCCTATCCATGCATACACAGAAATAGAGAGAGAGAGAGACACACACACACATACCACATATGTGTGTGCACCCTTGCGTTAGTGTGTGTATGCCTTTGTCTCTGTGTGTGTGTGAGAGAGAGAGAGAGAGAGAGAGAGGTGGGGAGAGAGAATTTCCAGGAAGACTGAACTCTAATGCACTATCTCATGGTATCGATTTAAAATTGTTTGTTATGACTTGTTCATTTTATTATTGTTGTCTATAATATTTAAATTAATTTTTTATAATTAATATCGATGAAAGTCTTAAATTCGAAAGACGAAAAATTATTTTTTTTTAAATTTAAAAAACAAAATTGAATTCACACAAACACACTATGTATCAAGGGCGATTACTATTTTTGCATAAAAGAACCTCGTTAGTTGTAATAGAAACAATTGGTGGTTGTTAAAAGATATTACTAAAGTAATTTCTTCTGAATTAACTTACATCTCACCATGTTAAATTAATTGTTAATACTATATATATAATGCATATTATACATAGCCTTATACTTACAAAGATGAACTGATATATACATATTTTGTTAAGTAAGTTAATTGGTTTGGTTTGTTTTTCGGCATATCAGCCTCAATGGGTTACTTAATACCAACAAGATTTTTTATTGCTGGTAATATTTTTTTTCAAAAATGTACTGCTGTTAAAAAATTTTCAAAAAAAATTGTTGGCATTAAAACTTATTTTTATACATTCATAGTATCTTGATCCCTTTTGAAGGGTTAACTATTTGCCCATAACAGGGACCCTGACAGGTTCTACCACCCTTGGTCAAGGTGGACCTGGGAACATCAGCAGTTAAGATGTGGTTCCACACTCCTCAAAACCTCCTGATCAGAGGCCTTGCTGTCGGATGTAGTTTATCGTCATACCCCCGACTGTCAGTATGTTAGTATTATTTATGTATTTAAATATATTTACATCTGTCTCCCTTTAAGCAGTATGGATTAGCTTATCTCCTGACTAATGGATAGGTTCTTATAATTGCTTTTTAATCGCCAAAAATACTTTAAGTATTTATTGTATTTAATATCGTTCATCATCATTTTATGATTAGTCTAAACGCAATTTCAGTTTCTTCTCGGTGGACCAAAGTTGTATTTAACATCTTCTGAATTGATCCTAGATCTGTAGATTATGCCTTCGTGAGCAGTTTTTGTTTTTACGGCAGGTGTATTGACTTTTAGCAGAATTATTATTTAGTATTTAGTAGTATTAGTTTGTGTGCTTGCTTAATATATTATTATGCTGCTGGAGTTGGTAGATACCTGAATTGTACTGATTTGTGTAAGTTGTCAAGGATCCTTTTAGGGGGTTTGGATTTTCTGTCGACATACCTGTAGTTGTATGAATCATTAGTGTATAGTTTCTACAGGACCTTATTCCGATCTGATAAAACATCTAGAATAATTGATCGCGTTAGCATTATTATTGTTAATATTCAGTTTATGAATCTTAAATAATTTAGTTAGGTTCTTTCTCATCCAGTGGCATCTTTTGGTCTCAATAGATGAAAAAGAATTTTTCCGTCGTCTCTATATATTCCGTTGTTTTTAGGTCAGATTTAAATTTGAGTCTCTGTAGCAACAGTATCCCTATAAGTTTGCATGCTTCCGCAGAATTAAGTACTTCCATGGATAGGCAAAGGTATGGGTTATTTCTCTTTGTCCATAGGTTTCCATCGTGAAATAGTATCGGTTCTTTTCCTGTCTTATTATTTCTACTTCTTGGTCAGAAATATGACATTAGCTCTTTGCTAAATTAATGGCGACCGTCTGTAGATCTTCCGAGATGTATGGCTAGAAGTCACAGACATCAAACTGTAAGACAATGGATTCCTCTTTCTTTTTTATATTATTGAAACATTCAGTAGCTTTCGCAGCATTTCGTCACTGGTTGATACATAAAGTCTTTTTAGCATACATGTACGGTCTTTCCCTGGTAGTTTTACTGATAATGTCGATTTTATTTTTGGATTGAATCAGCAGTCGGTATTGGTGATTATTTATAAAATTCTCCTTGTGGGCTTTAATCGTGACGATTGCCTATTCGTGTAATTTTGGTATTCTATCGTCTATTTTCAGATCGCATGCTATTGGTTGGTAGGTTCTTTTTTCCTAATTGCCATCCGCTTTTAAAAAAAAAACTTATTAACTTCTGTATTGATGGCTTTATAATATAAGCCAAATTTGACGTAATAATGGTTACCAGTCTTATACGATTTGATAATTTTCATATCAGATATCTTGATCTTGTCAATATCTTTTTGCATTTTATCTTGTAAGTCGTTAGTGCGGTTATTAAATTTAATATTATTTATCATTAAGAATAACGCTTTTTCGAATTCTGAGAGTAGTTTGCCTCATGTGGGGTTTCTTGGAGGACATGAAACCATAAGATACTTTTGGATGTTTTCTTTTATCGGTTTAGGGAAGAAAAGCTTCCATCTCATCCTTTTTATAAAGCTCTCGGCCTTCCTTAATATGATCAGTTTATATTGTATTTATGTATATTCATTGATATATACATAATACATCCGTTATATAACACCTGAGAAAATATATAAGTGCAAGTATATGTGCGTATACGTATGTTTTTATCATATCCATATCTATATCTATCTACACACACGCACACACATACACAAACACATACATATATATAAACTGCGTCTAGAGATTATATGCAAGTTATGAAATGGTATAAAGTGTTGCGTATTTAATGTTGTTTAGATTCTACTCAATATTATTAACTTATATATATTATGATAGAGAAAACAATTGTTTTTGCTTGGAAAAAAACTTTACTAAGTTGACAAAACAGACTAATTTGACTGTCTGTAGTTTATTTGCAACTATTTATTTTGATACTTTTACATTATTATACCTTGTAAAGCTAATGAAAAAAATAATATGAAAAGATTTTAAAACAAATCCGTCAATTTCGTAAAGGAAAAACATAAAAAATATTTTATTTTAAAAATAAAAGATATATTAACAAAGAATAATAAGTAGCTCCTAAAATTTATTGCACAAATGCTCCTTTCTTTTCAATAAAACTTAGAAGCCTATTGCCAACATCTGAAGTTAGATTTTCAATTTTAGCGGCTGGTAAGTTGTTTACAGCAACTTTAACTGCCTCCCAGCGGTCACACTTGCTGTTGAATTGCCTTCCATTCGAATAAATATCTCTCTTGAGGATGCTACACAGGTTCTCAATGGGATTCAAGTCACAGATATTTGAAGGCCAGTCCATAAGAGAATCTTCAACAAATCCCTTTTCTTTCAACCAGGATTTAGTAAACGTTGATGCATGACTGGGTGCGTTGTCTTGCATAAAGATCATAGATCTACGCTTGGCTAAAGACTGGTTATCAAGCCATTCGAAGAAATATTGCTCTAGAAAATCACAGTAACTTTTGAAATTCATTTAACCCCGTCTTTCAGTTTAAATGGACCCACGAACACATTAACAATAATCCCAGCCCATATCATGATCCCACCGCCGCCTTGTTGGCGTTAAAAAATTCTTGAGTCATGTTGCTTGCAAACCCATCCTCGAGCCCATTCATCGGGACCAACGAGGGTGATACACTTGATTCGTCTGTAAAAAGCACTTTACTAAAATAAGATTTCATGTATTTTTTTGCCAACTGCAATCTTCTTTCCTTATGTTTTTTTTTGTTAAAATGGTTTGATTTTTTACATCAGCAAACTTCCTTAATGCTTTACACCTTGTTTCCCTTGACACAATAGGAGCTCCAGCGGCCTCAAATATGAACACACTTGACGCATTTGAGTTTCTTATTAATTCTCTTCGGATAAGTAATAGATCTCGCTTTGTTAAATTCCTGAATTCAGCATGAGACTTTCTTTTACTTGGGTGAATTCCCATTTGACATATTTTCTTGATTGTTCGATGATCCCTTTTCAAATCCTGAGAAATTTGAGGCGAAAACTTTCCTTTGCTAATTTCTTTGATTATATTGTTCTTTTCATTCATTGTTAGTTCTTTTTTCCGAGCCATAATACTAAATTCTAGTTCTTGCAAATAATCTCTTAACACTGCAAATTGCCATAATTACTAAAATAATACTAAATATCAATCTGAAATTGAAAATTGGGACTTAATTGCTTTCATGCTTACTCGCTATACATAATAGTACAAATTATTTCATTAGATAACACATATCTATGAATTTTACATAAAATATCTGACAACATCTCTTTTGCATATAATCTCTAAACGCAGTTATATATATATATATATATATATATATATATATATATATATATATATATATATATATATATATATATATATATATATATATATATATATATATATTATTTTGGCAAAGTTCTTTTCATAACAAAACCAAAAATAACGTACGAACCCTACGTCGTATATGTATTTCTCCGAGTAATCTATTCAGTATTTGAAGCATAGCGACTGACTTAATAAATACCACTATAGTAAAAATCGTTTAGGCATAAAATTAGATTCCAATATATGCAATATGTATATACATACAGAAAGACAAAATTCTCGCAAGCTAGTTATGTAGATTGTGAATAGGAGACAATAAACTCTGCGTCCGTGTGATCATTTTTAATTAATGTCATCATATATGCAATATACGAATTCTGATTTCAAGTAACTGAATATTATGTAATTTATTCTAAAATGTTTAAAATATAAGAGTATATTTTAATTCTTATATGTAGTGCTTACAATATGTATGAAGCATCGTCACAGTAATATTGCAATTTCTTTGTTACATAAAAGATTGAATGTATCTATAAGATAGTTAATGTTTTTGAATTAAAAAAAAATATTTCAAATTTAAAGTAAAATATGTGTGATTGTATGTCATGGATTCTTTAAAAGAAAACAAAATGTCAAAGATAATGCGAGA
>OZ038484.1:5413442-5415942 GCA_964036315.1 Acanthosepion esculentum | reverse complement strand
CTCTTTGGTCATTCTACCAATGAAAATTATTTAACTTAAATAGGATTCAATTTGACTTGAATGTAGGAAATTTATTTCAGAAATTTATTTTAAATTCATCATGAAATAGAATTTTTTATTTGTCATGAAGTAGATTTAGCTTTATCTTTTCCTCTATGTTACAAGTTCTAACTTACTGGAGCCGTTTATTATTAATGTACTGGCTTTTCCCCTCAAAATATGTCTCCAAATATGCATTTGTGCGAGTCTTCTGTAATCTTATTAACAGCCAATAATTTTATTTTAATGAAGATGAATGCTTTTTATATTTCTCTGTAGTATATTCACATTTTCTTTCGCAAAACAAATTATCCATAACATACAATTTTAACTTGATTAAAATAAGTTATTTTCTGCATAATTTCTGTTTCGCATGTAAACATTATTCTGCTTTTTCCATGATTCTTTAAAAATAGAATAATTATGCATTATTTTTCTTTTTTCTTTTTCAGGTGAGTCAGTAGAATATTGAAAATCTAATTACTCCAGAAATCCGCTAAGGTTTGACTTTTTATTAATTGAAAAAATAAATTCAAGACACAACATTCACGATTACACGCACGTACACATATAAGCAAAAGTATACATACCCACATGCAAGCACAAGTACACACAAGCAAACATACACTCGAATTTATGTGTGTATGTATGTATATTCTGAAAGTTATCATTTTAAAATGTATAACAAGATTTTCTTTTAGTCTTGGGAGCAAAAGCATGATTGACTTTCTGCACACTACATTTTGGTTATTATATATTATTTTGCACTCCAAAGAATCAATACATTTCTCAATTTTCACTATTCCCTCCATATTTATTTAATTTAGTTAATTATAATTTAAATATTCTTGACTTCCGATGAATATGTCTTAGAATCGTCGCAGGTCTTGCTAACATTTAGCTATGCCTTCTTGCTTCAGAATATAATCCAATTGTACTTAATATCTAAAACATGTCTCAGATTATTTCCTCCTAAATACAACGCCAAATATTGTTCGATCTTTTTCAAAGAAAATATTTATTCTGCTTTGTATTTCTATTTTTCTTCTGTATCTATCGACTGACATTTCAAAACAAATGCTTATATGCGCCATTATTCGATGGTTGATTATCGATTTCTGTCTATATTTTTGTTTATTCAATAGCCTCTTGATTGTTTAGGAATATGTCTTTGTCAAGAAGTAAATTTGCTGAAGTTAAATGCTATTGTAGTTAATTATTATCATATTAGTTAGTCCAAAACTCAATTGGTGCTAAAATAGGATAAATACATACAAACCACATCAAGATTATATATATATATATATATATATATATATATATATATATATATATATATATATATATATATATATATATACATATATACACACACACACACACACACACACACACACACATATATATATATATATATATATATATATATATATATATATATATATATATATAACGAGAGAAGGTTGAGAGTTCGGAGAATCCAGTAAGGGTCGATCTCCCAACTCAGCCATAACTGATATATGAAGACAAGTTTGTTAAACATTACACCATCTCCAAGCAACAAAAGCTCTATTGTATATAGACAATAAATTCCAGTTACACTAATGAATTAAGCAAATACGCGAAAAAATATACAGTGTGTTGATAATTTTTTCAGGCACTTTTATTCATTGTGCAATAGATACCATCTTTTCTTTTAAATTATTTTCATTAATCCTGTCATCGTGTATCTTTGTGCCCATTTACAGAGAATCATTTCTGGTACCGTTTAAGAAAATGATACGCCTTCCCACCCTGTCATAGTCTGTGCCACTCTGTACGTGTTATACTCAGAAATCCACGAATATACTATAAACAATTTATCTGATCTGAAAATTATCAAAACATTATTGCATTCCAAAAATGTTTTATAAAAGAAAGTGTGCTAAATATATATATATATATATATATATATATATATATAGAGAGAGAGAGAGAGAGAGAGAGAGAGAGAGAAAGAGAAAGAGAGAGAGATACACGAGTAAGTAGGGATACGGTTTCGTAAATCATTTTTCCATATACCAATAGCCATGCTGCTTTGAAGTCATTTGTACTTACTATGTATATACGAGGCTTGCCAAAATTACTATTTTGACTGCCTACAATTCTCTTACATTTTGGCATATATATATATATATACAGACAAACAGACACACTGACACACATATATATCGATACGTGTTTGCATTTATGTGCTTATATTTCTGTTATCTTTGTATTTTGGAACTGGCACTTTGGAATTGGCATTACTTAAATATGGAAATAATAATAGATTCTGACATTGATAAAGGTAGGCTGTTGGCATCTTGATTTCGGCTAATTTTGTGCATGGGCCGAATGTTGTTCTGTTAAAGTTGAATGTCTTGCCAGTATGAAATTGATTAATTTGGCTTACTGGCATACTTTACGAATTGAACTGAAA
>OZ038484.1:5390942-5400942 GCA_964036315.1 Acanthosepion esculentum | reverse complement strand
TCTTTTCATAAAATGGTACATTTTAATAATATCTACATAGAGGCAACTTTACAAAAATGATCGAATTTCAAAACATTTTCGATTATATCCTTTGAGGAAATGTTTGTTATTTTTTTATGAATATTTTACATTTGATCATTCTGTTTATTAGATTATTTTTATTTTCCTTGAACTTGAGCTAACATTCTATAAGATTTATTTTATTTTATAATGTAAAGTATTGCGTTCTTATTTACCGACATCTTTCACTATATTGTTTACGCTGTCAAATCCGATATGAATGTTATGACCGATTTGTCGCCGTAATACGAACAACTACACAGTGAATCTGTAAATACTCGTCTGATTATCAATTATTTCTACATCTTATGCTCTGTTCACCAAATAAGAGCACAGAAAGAACTTTGAATGAGAAATCACTTATTTTCACTGATATTAGAATGATTTTATTAACGTAAATAGATTTAAGTGAAAATAAATCAAATTCTAAAAGGAAAAATCGAAACGAATGTACTGAAATGTCCAATTTATAAATGAATTATATATTTCTTTTGCTATAAACGAGGCATGTTCTATTTTTCAGTGTTTGTTTAAACTAATGTTCAAATAAAGCAAGCTTCGGCAGCCATTCTAGGTAGAAACTTACTAAAGGAAAAGTGTCAGATAAATGCAAAATAGGAAGTAAATATATCGATGATGTGTAGGATAGATAACGATTGATCTTGATCGAGGTGGTTAAGTTTTCACGCTGAAATATCTTCGATAAATAACGGTTCTTGGGAAGAAGCGTGCGATGTGGCAATTCCTTCCAAATATGGGGGAGATGCGGGTGATTCAAACCTGTGAACGTAACAAGAAGTGTCTTAGCCTTCAAGTTCTGAAAGAATGGTGCTTATCTGAACATTTGTCATGGAAGTAGTGATAGATTAACGATAGATTTACGACATTTCGTTTTTGGGGGAAGGGATGTTGAAAATATGTTGGGTTTTAAGATAAGAAAATTAAATATGATGATGTTTTATATCTAATATCTACGATTCTATAAGATTTTTAACGTATGTATCTATTCAACTTTGATTTTCAGTTGAGGTCATGTACAAAGTTCTTAATTTAAAACTTAATATAAACCTCCAAAATCAACACTTGTGAATCTATTGTCTGTTCAGTTATTTCCTAATTTGATCGTGTTAAAATCATTAATATCTAAACATATGCATCTTATTATATGCACAGTAATTCGTTGTTTCAACGATTAATCAAATCCATTTGTACGGTAATAGAAATATTTTACTGGAAAATTCAAGGTTTAATTATGTTATTTACTTTAAATTTAACGCAACTATAATAATGTAAATTATCATTTCATAACAAAATAATCAGAATTTATAAAAATAAAGGATATGATGCAATGGAAATAACACCAGCAAACTTTTATTTGTTCAAACGGAGGAGTTGCCAACTAAAAATGAAAACATGCAACTCATACGGCAAATGCCGCTATTTCCTTTTTCATTTAGATTTGTAAAATAATCTTAATTATCCTTGCAATGCCATTAAATGTCGAAAAGAAATGAATTTATGGCATGCAGAAATATATTTGATTTCTTTTTATGGGAGAATTTTCGATTCTAAAGGCATTTGATGCATTAGATTCTGTAAATGTGACAGAACTAACCAAAAATTAAAGAAATTAGGATCAGGAATCAAATGCCACGTAGTTGTGCTAAACAATTCTGAATTTAGACACATTCCTTCTGGTAACAGATTCAAAAATACGTTCGCGTCCAATCTAAGTGACCTTTGTCCTTGAAGCCAAATATAATGCGTTGTGACTGGCTAAGGTCATTTTGGATAATTGGGTTATAAATTGCTTATCGTATTTTTAACAAACCGAATCAAAATGTGAGAAAACATAATCTGTCTGTATTCTGCTGAAGATGGAAGCCAACCCAAAAAACACTTTTAAAATAAAGTTTCGAATGAGAAAAATATGATTGAATAATAAATATGGTAAAGGAGATATGAATCGATAATTCATTACATGAATGATTTCAGCTCGAATTTTAAAATGTTTAATTTAATCTGATGTGGATGTGAACGTGGGTAAAGTATTTCAAAAGTAAATTTCTATGTTTGTCATGATGTTCTTCATTCACGAATACATCCGTCTTCTTAGAAAAAAAGTTCCAAATGATTTGCAGCTTGAATACATATGCTCATGCCAGATATGGATTAAATTAATCAAAAGAGACAAATTCAGATGTTCCTTTAGCTAAAAATAATCTATTAATGAATGAATAAATAATATCAAGAAATCATTCTCAATTATAATCAGTTTGCACCAACTACGATACAGTTATGTACGATTGAAACAAATTCTGGTCATCTAAAGAAGTAATTTTTTGTATTATAAAGAGAATAGACCAAATAATTTTGATATAATTCAAAGTTTTCCTTTGAGCAAAATAATTTAGATAATCCTAAAAGAAAAGTTCTTAGTCAAACGTCGATTCCAAAATTGAAATATTTCATGGTAATCTTTAAACATCTGCCTCGTCATGGAGATAATACTGTGATTCAAACCCAATTCAATGAAAAATGCAGAACATTTTAAGGAATATAACAATTGGAATGATGGTATTTACTATATTTGTTTTTTGGGAATGCCACTAGCAAGCAATGGGTTACAGAGGATTGAAAAGAAGAGTAAAAAGGCGTGTTTGAGGAAAGGATATATAGAAGGTCGGGGAACAAGTTCAGGGTATCAGATATCGATTTATACGAAGAGCTAAAGGCGCTGCGTTTTCCAAATAGCAATAATAAATCTCAATATGTTTATAAAATATCTCATCTAAAAATAATCTATAAATGATTTAAGAAATAATATCAAGGAAAGATTTTCAAATATAATCAGTTTGCACTATCTACGATACAAATATCTACGACTGAAATAAACTCTGGTCATCTAAAGAATTAAATTTCAGGTCAAATAAGGAATTAAATTTTGTATTATAATGATAATAGGACAAATAATTTAGTATAAATGTTTCTGAGTTGATCCCCATTTGCTATATTATTCAATATTTTCCTTCGAGCGAAATAATTTAGATAATCCTAAAAGAAATGTTCTTGGTCAAACATGGATTCCAAAATTGATAAATCTCATTGTAATCTATAAACATCTGTCTCGTCATTGAGATAATACTGTGGTTCAAACCCAAGTCAATGAACAGTGGGAATGCCACAAGAACACAGTTGTTTACAGAGGATGGAGAACAAGATCAAACATGTGTGTGTGGAAAGGATACAGAGAAAGACGAGGAAATAGTTCAGGATGTCAGATGTCGATTGACATTATGCTTGAATATTTGAAGATTATAGTCATCGGGGAAGCAAGTAAGGGGAAGGGAGTTCTACGGATGGGAAGTGCTTACGTAGAAGGCCAGCATGACAAACCCTGTCGGACACTTTAGAGCTTCTCCATTATTGTTGTGTGCTTGGTATCTAAATTAAGTTATGGCCGTGAGCATGTCAGGAGTAGATAAGGCAAAGCGGAAACCATATTGCTTGTCGGAGAGCAGATTATGTGAAGTAAATTGTTTAACAACTTCGGCATGATTGAATATATGAGCGCGCAAATATATGAACGACAGATTCATTAAGATTCAATCTTCCAACATAAATACCTAGAAACACGTAAACTACCTGTCAAAATTGCACAAAAATAGAAAATACATAAACATACGCGCGTGCACACACACACACACACACACACACACACACACACACACATATATATATATATATATATATATATATATACATACATACGAGTATCATTCAATAAATAAGGTGAATTTTTCGGTATAAGGACTTCTAATACAGATAGAAGCTTACTTTTTTAAAAAAATGTTTCAACGTAGTCTCCCAGCACTGTCACACACTTTTCCCATCTGTGCACAAGCTTCCGTATTCCCTCAGCGTAAAAATCTTTGGACTGATGTCTCAGCCAGTCGGTCACAACACTTTTGACTTCATCGTCACTTTTAAACTTCGTGCCTCTCGTGAACGCTTTCAAGTGACCAAACAGGTGAAAGTCTGGAGGGGCAAGGTCTGGGCTGTAAGGTGGATGAGGGAGCAGTTCCCAGCCCAGCTCGTTGATGGTCTGCACCGTTTGGGCTGCTGTGTGGGGCCTTGCGTTGTCATGATGCAAGATGACTCCTTCTGACTGATGACCCCTGCGTTTGTCCCAACAGATAAGCTCAAAGTCCTTGCAATGTCATCCACTGTCACCCTTCTGTCAGACTGAATGAGGTCATTGACTGATTCACCTCAGGAGACCTCACTTCTGTAGGCCTCCCAGGCCTGTCTTCATCCTCAACACTGCTCCGTCCTTCGTTAAACAATCTAGCCCACTTGTAGATATTTTTTGGCTTTAGCATGTGGCACCATACACAGTTGACATTCTCCTATGAATTTCAACTGGTTTACACCCTTCAGCACCCAAAACTTGATATCCGTCCGGTGTTCAATCCTGGAGCATGCTTCTTGGTTGGCCATCTTTGTTAATCCCCAAAACTCTCAATTTTTTTTAATCTGCAAACGAAATTAAATCCATGTGAAAAAAAGTAAAAAAAAAAAAATGAGTAAGCTTCTCTCTGTATTAGAAGTTCTTATACCGAAATATTCAACGTATTTATTGAAGGACCGTCGTATATATATATATATATATATATATATATATATATATATATAATTTGAAACAATTCATCCCAAGCAAGACGGGAGTGCCTCTAGCACCCAAGGGGTCACAGACGATTGAGAACAAGAGTAAAGAGGCGTGATTGAGGAAAGGATACAGAGAAGGACAGGGGACAAGTTCAGGATGTGAGATGTCGATTGACTTTACACTTGAATATGTGAAGATTATAATTATCGGGAAAACAATTAAGGAGGAGGGAGTTCCACATATGCGTAACTCGCTTAAATTCACGCAGTCTGGGAACCAGCGAATGTGGCTCGTCTGAATAGTTGCCTTGAAAATACTTGTACAAGAGATAGAGGGAGGCCACGGCACGTCTGTGGGAAAGCGATTGTAGACTAGATTCCAGATCAGGACCTATCACATTGTATATTTTTCTGAGTTGTTTAGCATGGGGAATAATAATTTGAAATATTATCACATCAATTTTTATAATACGAAGAGCTAAACGCGTTGAGTTTTCCAAACAGCAATCATAAATATCAATATGTTTATAAAATCTCTCAATTTTTGTATCAATATTCATAAGTACACAGTGACATTGACGAAATTATTTACTAAAAATATCATTTTCTGTCAAAATGACACTAAGCCGGTTATTTCATAAACATGAACATCTCTACATTAGCTCGCTTCTATAAGATTTCTGAGGACCAATCTATGACAGGGACTTATCAAATAAGATATATCTTTGATATACGTACATGTTTACCTTCCGACTGCTTAGCTGTTGGTGCACGCATACGCATTGCGTGGTATCTAACAGAATATTTCTTAGGATTCCGTGATTGATTTTATTAAAATATTTCTGCTTTGAACAATATAGACGTGGGCAACGATTTAAGTACATACGATAATAGAATGGCTGCCATGTTGGTATTGTGAGATTGCATTTTTGTTTACGCTAGAAAAGATTTGAAGAGTAAATGTGGCACTCAAAGATGACAATTCTAAACAAATACAGTTACGGTTGTGTGTAGGTTGCATAGGGCTGGATTGTTTTTGTCGTTTGACTGTTAAATGTTCTACTTAACTGTCCAGAATGAGAGCTAAAACACCGGAAGTTAAATATTTGTTTCGAAGATATAGCTTGAAGCGATTAGCTGTTAATGTTGCAGTTGGATTGGAGGCATGAAACCAATAATCATAGATTCGATTATCTTCTTTGATTATTAGTATATCTTAAATGAACTAATATTGATTTTAGAATATTCTACTGCTTGCCAGATTTTCTTATGCATGCCACTGTAAAATATTCCAGGGAATATTATTTCATGTAAGATAAACTGATAATCAAACAAGGTAATCGAATCTATGATTATTGGTCTCATGCCTCCGATTCAACAGTAACATTAACAGCTAATCGCTTTAAGGTATATCGTTGAAAATGTGTTTACCTTCCGACTGCATAGCTGATGTATCCAATCCATCAGGAAACAAAATTAGAATTAACCATCAGATATATTAAAAAATATGCAAGATATAATTATACTTATGTATACAATATATTGTATAAACTGATAATCAAATAAGGTAATCGAATCTATGATTATTGGTCTCATGCCTCCGATTCAACAGTAACATTAACAGCTAATCGCTTTAAGGTATATCGTTGAAAATGTGTTTACCTTCCGACTGCATAGCTGATGTATCCAATCCATCAGGAAACAAAATTAGAATTAACCATCAGATATATTAAAAATATGCAAGATATAATTATACTTATGTATATAATATATTGTATAAACTGATAATCAAATAAGGTATTCGAATCTATGATTATTGGTCTCATGCCTCCGATTCAACAGTAACATTAACAGCTAATCGCTTTAAGGTATATCGTTGAAAATGTGTTTACCTTCCGACTGCATAGCTGATGTATCCAATCCATCAGGAAACAAAATTAGAATTAACCATCAGATATATTAAACAATATGCAAGATATAATTATACTTATGTATACAATATATTGTATGAACTGACAATCAAACAAGGTAATCGAATCTATGATTATTGGTCTCATGCCTCCGTTTCAACAGTAATATTAACAGCTAATCGCTTCAAGGTATATCGTTGCAAAAGTGTTTACCTTCCGACTGCATAGCTGATTTATCCAGTCCATCAGGAAACAAAATTAGAATTAACCAACAGATATATTAAAAAATATACAAGATATAATTATACTTATCTATACAATATATTGTGTGGATTCTGCTCTAAGATGTAACTCATTTGTAACTGATAAAAGCTTGTTTTAACAGTGTCATACGTAATATATTTATAATTAAATACAAAAGATATGGGAAACTGAAAAATGTGTTTAATTCACTATATTATATATCTGTATTATTTATTAGTTTACAAGTTTATGCATTAATATGGACTCATTGATGGCCAATACTGAATGATACAAGTTGCAAAAAGAAGTTTGAAGATAAAAACGTATATTCATTCGTGAATGTTACGCATCTCCTATATTCTGTCAAAGATAAAAGATTCCAATGACACAAAAGAAAAATTAATCCGCAAAAATAATTATTCCTCGTTATTAGAGGCGTAAATGCGAAGGAAGAACAGGATTTAAGAAAAGAATAGTAATTTAACTCTAGATTATCTCTGATGCAAGTAATGTTAAAGCAGAATTGTATCTACACGCTTAGGACGAGACAGAACAGCTAGACAACTGTCTTAATCCGTAGAATCGGAGTGCTACAGGATCTTTAAAGTGATCCACCATGTCGACCATTTCTAGCAAATGGTTCCTTTTTTTTACAGTTGTTTTATACTCGTCATTTCTGGAATATTCTCTTTAACAATCAAATGTAATTTCTGTTTGATTTTAAAGCAATTTGCAATTCGGTGAATAATTTATTTATTTTTAATTCAATATATTTCTCATGTACCTATTATAATTGTACAAAAGAGAAATTGATATTATTCAAACTAGTTAGTGATATGTCATATTTTCAACAATTATACGTTTTAGTTTCCATTAAATATATAGTTTACATATCGCTAACACTGAAATTAATCATCAAGCAGTGGAGGTAAATAAATCCTTTAGATTTCATTATTTCCTATGACGGTGGCCAATTATGGAATGAGTTATATTTTGTTTATTTCAAATTAATCAAGATGTGTAAGTGCATTTAAAAGACTAGAAAAGATACATTTTGAGAGAAAAATCACTTATCTTAGAGCAATAGTAATATAAACATTCTTGGAAAGAATTTCTTATGTTTCTCAGATTACAAGATCAATTCAATTGCACTGCTTAATGGGGAATAAGGATTAGTAAATCGCTGTGATGTTACATGATGTAGATTAGTAATTTTTGCGATATATTCCATTCTGTATCTATATAATCTGTTATCGATCTGTACATAAACCAAATGTCCGAAAGAAATAAGGTAGTATTTTACTTTTTAACAGAATATTTATCCCACCTTGGAAGATCGGCTCAACTCATTTGTTTTAAATATTACGTTTTTCTTTGGCCTTATGCCTTACTTAGTAGATATGCGATAATATAGTTATAGTGCGCCCGCTCAAATCAGGCTTACTTCATCCAGGTTCTATTCAGCTACAAGGCACACGATCATATATTCAATCAACACTAAGGATACACAGACGTTACATCACGTCTCATCAAGTACAGATCAATAGAAACTCTTTTCAGCTAGAGACGTGAGAACATTTGCTCTCGTTTCAATTCAAGGGTGTATTTTGCCAATTTTATTTGAAGATCTTCCATTGCTTCAGGCTTGTGCATTTTACAGTCTTCCAACAGAGATGTGGCAGGTTTTCTTTAAAAAGGGTGAACTGCTCACCGTAATTTTAGCAATCACGAAAAAGCCGATATTAGATTTTTATATGATATCCTGATTCGAGAATGAAGAGAGATTTTAGTCGATTTCTTTTCATACTCTAAGATTTCTTCTTTGCTTTCATAACAAAAAATATCAAGTATTTTTTTTTTAAGTTTACAAAGTTAGAACTTCCTCTTGTATACAAACTAGAGAGCAAACCCTGAAGCAACCCACAAAAATATGAGGTGATAAATTACAGATAAAAATAATAAATAGCTATTTTATATTTATTTACACTCTAAGGTCTGCTTATTGTCTGTCAGATTGCGAAATAGCGATTGGTTCATATTGGGATAATGGCATTCTAATAATAATAATAATAATAATAATAATAATAATAATAAAATTTCTTGTCCCGGCAAAACACAGAATAAAAGTTTAAGAAAAAGGAAATTTCAATAAAAAATATAATCTTCACCAGAGAATTGAGGAAATCATGGAAAATGGGCGTAAAAGAAAGAAAGAAAGAAAGAAAGAAAGAAAAGAAAGAAAGAAGATAGATAGATAGATAGGCAGACAGACAGATAGATAGACAGACGGGCAGAAAGAAAGAAGATAGATAGACAGACAGACACTCAGACAGACAGAAAGAAAGGAAGGAAGGAAGGAAGGAAGGAAGGAATAAATAAATAAAGAAAGAAAATAGATAGATAGATAGATAGATAGATAGATAGATAGAAAGATTGAAAGAAAGAAAGAAAGAAAGAAAGTAAGAAACAAAGAAAAAAGAAAGAAAGAAAGGGCTGGCAACAAAGCAAAAAACATGTCAGCTGTAATAAAAGAAATTATTAATGAAATAATAACCCATATCCACAATTGCGAAGCACATAGACAAGTTTTATTTAGGCACCCGTGCAACAACAACAATAACAACAATAATAATAAATAGAAGAAAAAAAAACATTATGATCAGAACCATGTTGATCATAAAATCACTATTATTATTAAGAATAACAATAATAAAAATAATAATAGTAGTAGCAGTAGTGGTAGTAGTACTACAATGAAGCTATGTTGTATAAACATTTGAGCACAACAATTATTTAACCTAAAGCAATTGAGGATATTAAAAATATATGTGTATATATTTTAGCGCGTCCTCTAAATTATTATTGCATTTTAATATAATTTTTGAATTGAGGAGAAATAGAATCAAATCAAAGGAAATAATGGAACTATTTCGAGAGCAAGATTACTAAAATTAATTATGAGTATCTAGGAAACTAATGAGTATGTCATTTAAAGACCAGCGAAAATTTGGAAACACTAAAACATTGAACGAACTGGGCAAAACGCCCAAATTAATAATACCTTTACGAAAAAATTGATCGGGAAGATGATAAGAAGGTGAAAGTATAAAATTTAAATT
>OZ038484.1:5375942-5385942 GCA_964036315.1 Acanthosepion esculentum | reverse complement strand
ATGTCCACTTTTATATTTACACACGCTCTATCTCTGATATTGTGCACTTTATCCCATAAATATAGCACACTTTAAGACTATATTTCTTCATATATATATATATATATATATATATATATATATATATATATATATATATATATATATATACATACATATATATATATATATATATATATATATATATATATATATATATATATATATATATATATACAGAAGCTAATAAATACTTGTATCAAATATTTACAAATTCCCGTTCCTAATATATTTGTATGTATGAATTATTTAATTAATTTTTTTTATACCTCCAAATATATTTTTGTCCGCTCTTTAAGCCCTAAAATTAGTGAAGGAAAACGAAATGCGTTTCTTTTTTTCTTTTTTGTCGTCTCCATTCCAATGAACTTTCGAGTATTTTTCTCTCTCGTTTTCGGTGGATGTATGGTCGCTGAGATGAGAAAAATCGATTTACTTGTCAGTTTATACATCGGAGCAAATTTATCGCGAGAAAATCTTTAAATCAATACGTTTGTACTGTGTAGATATCATGAGGTAAAAATGCTCTTTTGTAGTCAATCGCTTGAGGATTAAGTGACACCAAATTTCAACACATATATTGCGTGCGTATATATTATATGTGTAGATTCCCTAATGCCATCCAATTTTGTGAAAATTTTGCACATTTAAAGTCCCTCTCTAAGTGTAGATACATAAATCCTTATGCTCTTCAACGTTTATCAGATCAGAGTTTGTCATTTTTATTTTTTCCAGTTCCTTGTTTGGAATTACTTGTTTCAGAGGAACAGCTATATTTTTCACTTTTTTTTCGTCACACTATGCAATTAATTCAAACATCATGGTTAGAATGAATGTGTTTTCTGAATAGTAAATACCAACAATTTTTATGCTTTTTAATGATACACATGTTTTTACTGAAAACTTTTGTTGGCATAGAAGAACCCAAGTTGTGAGATTCATACAGCAATCAGTAGGAGCCACCAGTGAATTATTCCTGCTTTTATTTTCTTTCTGGAAAAGCCTGATAGATTCGAATTTTTATTCTATTCTCTATTGGTATTCCGTATGAGAAAATATATTCACCGAAATTCAGTGGAATGGGACGAATTAAATACTCCAGAAATCTCTTTGAATTCATGCCGATTTAGCAATATTTTGTATAGTTCATTCCAGTTCAGCCACGAATTTCAGAATAGTCGTAGATAGAAAAAAACCCACAACAATGTTCCAAACTCGTGGATAAAAATGGGTGCAACTGCTATTTTCATATTATACAAAGACTTAGGCAAACCAAACATCCGGCAAAAACGAATACCGTTACTATTAAAATGATACTATATACACGATAAAAATACAGTTTCACGTTATGCTGTATTTAAAGCTAAATTACTCAAGATTATGGAGACATCATGTCTACAGATAAACTTACGTTCTATGATTGAATGGAAACTTTTTGCTTGAACATTGCGTACACTAATGAAACAGACTGTCGCAACTTAGTATTGAAATAACTGTCGCATTTTATGTATATACGATTGTGTGTTTTTGTGGAGAGAGAGAGATAGCGAGAGAGAGAGAGAAATTCAGACATACGGACACACGAAAACAGAGAAAGCGACAGAGAAAATGAGAGAGTCATAGACAGACAGAGAGATAACAAACAGACATGTGGATGTTCAACTGATTAGTCAAGTGAAAGTATTCAATAGCTGTAATGTTAAAAATTAGAAATTATATATTGTATGTTCAAGAAATCTTTACTACAGAATCTGGAGGATATTTTGTATGAGGATATTTTTTTTTAGTTTTCTTCCAAAAATGAACAAAGTGAAATTGAAGTTGAATTACAAGGAAGTTTACCAGGGGAGGACACACGTCGTGGCAAATGCAGGGTTAGACAGTTAATTGAAATCCTGAAACGTCTTAACGATCTGTTTGACTCAAATAGAAAAAAAATGTTACAATTAAAGAACGGCCGAATTCGTTCACAAAAATTTGGTCTTGATCAATGAAGAAATAAATCGAATATGAAATATGGGTGAAGATAAAAAAATACATTTTTTAAAGTTGCTTTTTAAATTGAAAACAATAATTAAAAGATAAAACGAGAGTAAAAAGTCTGGGGAATGAAAACAAGATGAGACAAAAACATTGACTTGTAATTATTAAAACATCAAGACAAAGTCCTAAAAAAACGAACAATAAATGTTTGAGATGTTATTTAAAGAGTACTTCAAGCGGAAGGGAAAAATCTCGAGACGCCTGTAATGTAAAAGACATATTTGCAAACAAATATAGCAGAAGAAGAATGTGGGGAAAGGAAAAAATAAAAATACACTATAATAAAAAAATAATCATTTGCTAAGTAAATCTAAATCGCGCAAGGTAACGGAAAAATGAAACACTAAACATATGACAATTCTGAAGACATTTATTGTATGAATTGTTTCATATTTCTCAGCAACCGCCTGTATTTTACTTAATTTTTATCCGTAATCTCTTTCCTAACCGATAACAATAATGTAAAAAGAGGAGAAACTTGTAGTCTGGACGATTGTCTGGCTTCGTAGCAGCCTCGCTTCGAGCCCTGGTTTCATGGGTGTAGGGAGTATGAGAGCTCCATCTCGCTAACTCGAGGAAAAGTCATGCCATCTGCGCATATGCAGGTCATACTGATCTACAATGGCAATATCATAGAAAGTGAAGGGAAAATCCATCTTTCTTTCCCCGCCTCCCTCTTCCTACATCTCATCTGTTATTCGGTAGCTGGCACCGGCTCTACAGACACCGATATTACGAAAACCTAACCTCCAAGATACATTTATTTGATTATTATATGTTCTGTTGAACCAAGAGTGGATTTCTTCCACTTCGCCTCTCAGCACTTGTATGCTTTCCATACGTTTTCTCCTGCTTTCATATTAAGCTTTAGATTCCCATCTCTTAATGCCAATGATTGCGACAATAATTGTAGATTTTACATGAAATTTAAAAATCAAATGAAAAATGGCAGAAATTGAGAAGAAAAGATATAAAAAGACAAAAACATTCATTGATGTTCGCAATTCATTACATTAAAAATTATGCTTATAATATACTAAAGAAGATGGTTCATACTTGTAAATTATTGTCAAATGGGGGTAGAAATTATTATTATCTATCTATCTATCTATTTATCTATATATATATATATATATATATATATATATATATATATATATATATATATAGAGAGAGAGAGAGAGAGAGAGAGAGAGAGAGAGAGAGAGAGAGAGAAAGACATAGACTAATAATGATACAGTAGACAAAAGAAAGGACACTGCATTTTGAATGTCAACATGAAACTATAATGGAATCTTCAGATCAAAAAATGGTTAAAAATTGTATTATAGCGTGAAATTATACATATATATATATATATATATATATATATATATATATATATATATTATATATGTGTGTGTGTTTGTGTGTGTGTATGTGTGTGTGTGTGTGTGTGTGTGTGTGTGTGTGTGTGTGTGTGTGTGTGTAAAACTTTCAGATAGAGTATATCTGAAAAAGAATAATGTGAATATGGAAAAAAGAAAAGCTTGTCTTACCCGAATTTTTCAAAGCCACACATTTGCCTTGACAAAATCCCTCAGAGGACAAAATGTGTCGGCTAAGATAAGTTTTCTCTTTGTTATTAATTTTGCAATGATCATTTACCGACCACGACTAACAGTTTCATACTGTTTCGCACTATCATCACACTGACACACACACATACACACAATTACTTAATCATATATATATATATATATATATATATATATATATATATATATATATATATATATATATATATATGAGAGATAGAGAGAGAGAGAGAGAGAGAGAGAGAGAGAGAGAGAGAGAATGAAAGAGAAAGGTTGGGGAGTGAGTCTCAGTGGCCCGATTAAAGATATAATTATATTTCATTGCATTATTTAAATATTTTAACTAAATTCTATTCACCATATCCAGGATATATTTGCAAGTAAGTTATCACTGTGCATCAGTTAAGGATTTGAAAATACAAACTCATATGCGTCTTTATTTCTTCATGCCTGACTCTCGTCATTTTCAAAGTAGCACGTCTTCCAGACCCCAGCATTATTATAATCCTGCAAATGACAATTGCCTTTAATATACATAAAATATAACTAATATTACTGAAGAGAAAATATTAGTGAATGTAATAATATTAATAATTTCTTTATCGGATCGTACGCGTAGAATGTCGTAACTTAAGAGTCAGTTTGGCTGTAGCGATGTTATTGTGCTAGCCACGATAACTGAACCCTGGTTTTCCGCACAATAGATTTTAACATCGGTATATCGGGAATATTTTATTTTTGGATAATTGACGTCAGCGCATGAAAACTTTTGCTTCCCACAGATAATACATGATAGATGAAAACACTTCAAAGATACGCCAATGCACTTTCCCGTATGCAATGAAAAAGATGGTGTTTCGTACTCGTAAATAAACAAGCGCATCATTCACAGTAGTATAGGTTCATACATCGTTTCATTTCGTTGTTGAAGTTGGAGACTGGATAAATATTATAGTAATCAGGATTTCCGTGTTTCAAGTTCGTGTTTCGAGGAAACTATATTTTCATAGATTCTATTCTATAACCAATGTTTTGCGTAGTGCCGGCCGCTTTCCACGGCATGCAGCAATTAACGACATCATCAAAAGAGGTTTGGATGCAGCTGGGTTCCCTTCCCAAATCGAACCCGTAGGCTTCGACCGTGGTCATGGAAAGCGGCCGGATAGCATTACCATCTTCCCTTTTAAAATGGGTAAGTCGTTGATTTGGGATGCGACCTGTGCGGATACATTTTCGGTCGGTAATTTGATCAGGTCCGCGGTTGAGCCGGGGTTCGTCGCCCGAGACGCAGAGTTAAAAAAAACAGCTAAATATTCTTCTCTTGCTGATAGATTTTTTCTACTCCTGTGGCAGTGGAGACTTCAGGGGTTATTGGCCCTCGTTCGATGGTGTTCCTTCGGAGGATTGGCGCGATTGCGTCTCGATTAAGGAACGAGCCTCGCGAAACGGAGTGGCTCTTACAGCGTGTCTCACTGGCGACGGTTCGAGGTAATGCTTTCTCCATCATAGCGGCTGACAGAGGATAGAAAAAATTGTTTATAGTTACGTTGTTCTGGAAATGTCATCATTGGTCGACTGAACTTGTTTTGTTTCAATGACTTTTGTTTTATTATTATTAGTTACTTTGTTCAGTAATTTAAAGTATTTATTTTTATTAATGTTTTGCGTATGTTGTGCTGTTTGTCAATTGTTGGCGAAACTGTTGGAATTTTTACGGATTTCGATTGAAACTAGAGGCATTTATGATTGGCGTACGATACTAATAACTTTTAATCTATTAGTACCCATTTATACTTAGCATCTTTTCTGGGAGTGATTGCTGTGTTAGCAAGATAATGCCTCGATCTGTCGCAGGCGGTGGACACAACCGGTTCAAAGAACAATTGGGATGATATCCATGTACTTCATTGCACTTAGCATTCATCAGATTTCTATGCCATTATTTATGTGTGGTACTCATTGCAGGCCTCATTAAATTCACTGCAAGCAAAATGAGCAATAACATCTCAATTATTGACAGAACTGGAAATACAAGCAGTGATAAAATTATACAATGAGGCCAGCATTCCGTAGACTCCATGACAGGTCGCATAGGTAACATTAATCAGATGGAGAAAAAGCGCTACATGTTACTGAGTTGCAGTCTGTCTACATTTTTCCTATTGCCGGTTATATATTAATTATTTTAAATACAAATTATGATATCATTTTCATTAGCTTTCATAAAATCTGGAAAAGAGTGTGTAGAAACATTTCAAACGTTCCGTAATTCCGAGCGCTTTCGGATATACTTTTAGCCATTATCAAGGATGATTTTGTTTTTGCTTTTTAATTGGATGTATGGGTTGTGGGTAGGTTTCTTGAGTTTCCGAACACAATTAGCAATTTGTTGACGTTGTCGTAGTTAATATTATAAATGTTGGCTTTTTTCTTTTTTTATTATTAAGGGTTCCACTATTTTGTATCCTTTTCTTTTACATGCAGATGAGGTTATTATGTTTGTATTTTCTACTAGTATGTTTCGGCTGGAGTCTAAGCCGTTTGTGTATGTATTTAAATGGATTCTAATAGAGCTATGCTCGGATAGGTGTAACGTAAGGCGTCTGGATAGGCATGTAGTAGTGCGACGTATGTAATAATTATGAATTCGGTTTGTTCCTGATCAAACCGAATTTATAAATTATCCCACTACAATATTTGAAGCGGGTAGCGGAAACACACCGATTAAATACCGATCAGTATTAATCAGACCTAGATGAGTTATAGTTGGATCTCAGCGAGATGAGAACAATCAAACGTATTCATTAAATAATGTATTTAGTTCGAAATTCCACTGAGATGTAGAGGTTAGTCAACATCAGCTTGTTTATTACAGCTTGTTGCCATATTATTATTATTATTATTATTATTATTATTATTATTATTATTATTATTATTATTATTCCGTAGTATCTATACCATTTTATGATTTTTTTGAAGTTAATATATTCTTCAAGATTTAAAATTGCATTAAATAATAAAATAGTTTTAATTCCAACAACATAACACAATACCATTTAAATTATGGAGATTTTAATTTAAATTCGAATACTCATGAAAATTATACATAAAATACATTCAGATAATATCTACTGACTCTTTATTCATGTTAACACCATATTTATATACCCCTTATTATAGGTGCTCATTTATACTTAATTAATAGATACTTTCGCATTACTTGTTACGATATATTTGAATGGCTTTCAATATTAACATCTAATCGATTGAACCATATGAAATAGTTTACTGAATAACTTTATTCACGGTAAGCAGACCAAATCCCGTTGATTTCTGGATAATGAACCCGGCCATTTGAAGAAGGGCAATTTGAAATGAATACTGAAAGAAACAAGGAATTATAATAATGTGTGAATAAATTAAGAATATAAAATTTTTTTTCTGTTTCTTTTGATACAAATCTGATATAAATTTCTTTCCCCTTTCTTAATTATGATTCAGTGACTACTGATGTCTCTTATACCGGAACAATGAGAGTTTAGTTTGATTTCTTACGGGTCACTTCCTTGTGAAATACCGAAGTTTACTGGCCGCATATTAATTTTCTTCGGCTGAAAACACCATGGGTTCTCTTTCTTCTGAATAAGTGCTTATTTGGCATTAACAGGGATTTAGAAACAGAAATGCCGGAGCAAATGTTCAGTTCTTAATATGTCTCTTAGCTCTTGACAGCGAACTGACGACCGAAATCAACCGCACACATACAGACAACCACAAATGTACACGACAGTTAAAATTAAAAAGCAAGACAAACTTTATAAGACATTTTATCATAACATGTACAGGAAAATTACCATTAATCTCCCCAGTTCTTCTGCCAACAGAACGATGCCAGGTAGGGCGTAATTTTATCCGATTCCAACACGTTCAAATAAAAGTTGAAATTAGCCTTGCTTAGCAGTGAAAGTATAGAATACCTTTACATTAATTTCAACCAGTTATAGCTCTTTAAACAGAAAGTTTGATCGATCGGATTAAAGATAAATATACTGAGCCTTTTTCTATTTTCGTTTATATAAAATTTGTCTTATATTTTTGAAATTTTAATGGCATTGGTCCTCAACAATTTAGTTCTAATGAGAGAGTACATATAAACTTGTTTCATAACCAATTTTTAGCTATATTGTAGTTTTAATACGCTATATTTTAGTTTATACGTTATATTTTGATACTACCATGTTACACACACACATATATATATATATATATATATATATGTGTGTGTGTATATATATATATATATGTGTGTATATATATATGTGTGTGTGTATATATATATGTGTGTGTGTATTTATATATATATATGTGTGTGTATATATATAGATATGTGTATATATATATGTGTATATATATATATGTGTATATATATATGTGTATATATATATGTGTTTATATATATATGTGTATATATATATATGTGTGTGTGTGTATGTATATATATATGTATATACATATATATATATATATATATATATATATATATATATATATATATATATATATATATATATATATATATAATAGCTGGTCACTCGTATTCAAGGGTATCCGCCTGTTAGGGCTGCTAGCCAATCCGTATTGCATGCGCTAACTCAAGCGTTTGTTCAACATCCACAGAACCAGCCTGTGGTTTTTACTGCAAATATGCTGAGCAGACTTTAGTTAGAGTTTATGTGTGTTATGTAGCGTGATCGACAATCTGAACAAGGCAAGACAATCAAATTCTCGGTCACCATGATTTGTCACATCGTGCTAGCACAGGTATAGACGGTCCCCAAAGTTTTCCGTCTACCCATTTCCCTCATAAGACTTGAGTCATCAACCCATATGACGGTCGGTCAACCCTTCAGCATGTCGCTCGTGAGGACCTGTTTGCAAATCCAGTGCAGCATTGTTGTCTCATATGAGACATACAGATAAAAACTGAACTGAAAGACACTCATACGTCGAAAACGTTGGGAAAGTCCATCATATATATATATATATATATATATATATATATATATATATATATATATATATATATATATATATATTATATTTTATTTTTATTTGTTCGGGTGGCTGCTTTGCCAGTAAAATGTAACTTGGGACAACCTTACTTTATTTTGTTTTGGTTTTGTTTTTATGCCAATTTGTTTCACTTTGTGTGGGCGGTTTATTCATTTAAATGTCGTTTCGGCCAACCCTTTTTAACCAGTGTTATCCTGATGATCTGTTAGGTAAAACCTAGGTAGATAAGTTCTAGATTTTGCTCTAATTAGTGTATCCAGCACATTTACGTTTCAACTTAGGTTAATCTGTCGGTGTCTTTTCTTTTGCCAAGATATTGCAGTGCTGGTTGATTATTTTCCAGTGGTACAGATCTTTTTAGCTTTTTCTATTTATTGATTTTTTTTCGCACCGCCCGGGCTTATGTAAAAAAATAAAATATAATATATATATATATATATATATATATATATATATATATATATATATATATATATATATATATATATATATATATATATATGTGTGTGTGTGTGTGTGTGTGTGTTAAGATTGTTCCTCTCGTTCCCTATGTGACATTAGGCTTCTTTTGACGCCGTATCCGAACGAAAGCTGATCAGGTGTAGCAGAGGTCGTCTTTATTTGTACGCTTAAATATTACGAGTTTTAGTGGTAAATTGTATTTACAAGCGGTCCCATTGGCATGTATACACACTAAGGATAGTGCGATTCAGTTTTAATTCTTAGTGTCCTTCTCTTAGACATGTTGCTTTCGAATGCTATAGGACCGCAGTCTGCCCTGCCATTTTATTCATAACTGAGGAGAGAAGAAATACATACTTACATTTCCTCAAGTTATTAGCATGTAAGGGAATCTAACGAACTCGACTGGAATTGAAAGCCGGCTACCCAATTCCATAATCCGAGCCGCTAACCATATCTCCAACATGTCTCTTCCTCTCCCTCTCTCCTTCTTCTTCTTCTCTTTCTCTCTATCTCTCTCCACACTGAGGATATGGCAAAGTGATACGAGATTGAAAATTTGCTCAATTGTGGCAATCGAATTTTCATATAAATTATCCACACAACGGTCATTTTCTACGATTAAATTTTATTGCTTTTACTAGATAATATATATTGCAGTTAACCCGGGATCGCCATGGGCATTCGGCTGACACAAGTAATAAATCCCACCTATCAGCGATCCCATAAGTGCAAATTATATGCCTAACAGGTAATTTGCAAACCCGTGTTTAGATGTAATGATAGAGTTTGGTCCTCACAGTCTT
>OZ038484.1:5078442-5370942 GCA_964036315.1 Acanthosepion esculentum | reverse complement strand
GTTTACTAGTAGGAATGTTATCTGCTAACATAAAATCGTAATGTTTTCTTTTTAATTAAGAAAGATCATTTTTAGATGAGAGATAAATCTAAAACTTCACAATGTCATTTATATCAATGAATTCATGAAGCAAGAAAATACTGATGGTTTCCAGCAGAAGGAATTCGGAAAAAAGAAAGCAATAAATGAAAATGCTTTTTATTTTCTTCGATTCTTTTTTTCACTCTTCTTTTTCTGACACAAACGTTTTCTTTGTTTGAAACGAAGCAATCTATTCATATATACGATCAGCTTTAATTACATATTTCTTCAATGATTTCTCTGTCTAGTAATAATAAATAATTCTAAGGGTATAAAATATTGCCGAAATCTATATATTAAAACAAAATATATTGACACTTCTCAGTATAAAACGTTGGCTTATATTACGTACTACAACAAAAGTGGTTTTTTGAGAGTATATATTAAGATATTACATATTGATTTTTTTAAAATCATCTGCAGTCGATTGTCGAATTAATGTATAAATATAACATATCATTGGTATATATAATTTAGAATACATATATTTATTTCTAAAAATCAATGGTAATCTTTCAGATTAATCCGGTGAATAACTTTAAAAATACTTGAAAAACATGTCTGCGGAGGAGAAGGAAAAAAATCATTAAACTATCATGAAACAATATAGAGATGGGTGGGGAATTCTTCATACATTGATGTCGATTAAATGTACCCATGGACCCTGTTATTCTTTTTATTGTCCCACGTCGTCTATCCGGCTTATATATTTAGTGTTCTTTTTTTCTTTATCAGACCTGACTAAGCGTCCAAGGAATGTCTTTTCAAATCTAACCCTCTCTCCATTGGCCAAAGCAACTTACATTCTCCTTGTCCATTTTGCCATCAAGATTAACTCAACATTCCACAAACAACACGCTCAAACCAAGGTCCACCTAGGCTGGACATTCTCAAGTAGTGACCTTTGAAAGTATTTCCAGCGCATTCATCATTAAGCTGCATTTTGAATGTGAACCTTGACTCTTTTGTGCTGAGACGGATTTCCCTTGTACGGTTTGTAGCAATTGAGGGAAATACAGGCAGGAAATCGCGGTAAACGTGTCTTCAAGTTGCAGTTAAAATATCCTGCTTTACATTCATTTTATCTATTTATTCAAGCATATACACGGGAATAGGCGCCGATGTTTACGTATGTGTCATTGTTATTGCAAGCCTAATGTAAGATTTAACAGCTGTCTCCTTTGTTTCTTAGTCAGTTAGCACATACATTACGTCCTGTCAACACCTCAGAAATAATGGACTATTGTTGGAATTCTGCATTTTCATTGAGAACAATACCTAAAGAATAAAGGATTCGACAACGCTCCTAGTAACATTTGTATACGTAAATAAAAAAAATCTTATCAATTTCAAATTTTTCCATTTGTCCCCTACATTCATAATTATGATTATTATTGCAATATATAATCAAACTTGTTAATCTCAAATATGTAACGAGGCAAACTGACAATTCATGTGTAATTTATAGTGAAGAACCTTGCAAAGGTGTTATTCAATTTTTAACTTAAGTGTTATAATTCATGAGAATATATAAATATTAAAAGTGTGAAATTACACCGGTAATAATTGTTTTTTTTTAATAAAAAGTACTTGAAATCTGAGAGTGGTTTCGTGTTTTTTGTAAATCGCTTAAACAAGAATTCAAAACTAGATGGTAAATCTTGTTTATCAACGAAACAATCAGCAACAAACGCCTGTGCATAAAAGAGATACATTTGGACTTTGAAGTAAACATTTTTGAGAGGATTTCAGGAATTTTAGTGAAACTAAAGTTGAATTTACATACAGAAAGAAGAATGTAACCACTCATAGATTCTCCAACTCACGCACATGTATACAGTGTAGACATAGACATTGGAACGATGATTACCAATTACACTCTACTCAGAGCAAGCGTCACTATACCCTGCAAATACTAATCACACACACACACACACACACACACACACACACACACACGCGTGCGCGCACGCACGCACTCACGCGCGGCGCGCGCACACACACACACACACACACACACATATATATATATATATATATATATGAAGATTTATTAGGTCGATTAGAGAAATTTGAATAATCACATTTCAATCACAGACACAACAGAAATCGGTTGCAAATCAGACGCTAGTGTCAAGCGGCGATCATTTTATATTAACAATGAAAGTCTGACACGGATTTTGCACACATACACAAAGAAATACACGCAGTCATATATCTCTCTCTCTCTATCTATCTATCTATCTCAGTCTATTTCAATCTATCTATCTATCTATCTATCTATCTATCTATCAAGAATTACTGATTGAGTGAACGAAAAAAAGAAAGCGTAAGACAAAAAAAAGGCCATTTCTTCAAATCTAAGACGTGACTTTCTTGCGAATTTTACAACGTTTTGCTTTTGTTTTGTTTTTTTCGTTGGTGAAAGGCTCCACGTTGTGTGAACTTTACTGTAACGTTGCAATTAAACATTTACCTTGCCTAAACTGACCGCTTCTTCCCAACGTTTGTCATCACTTTATGTTAACTTTGAGAAATATTGTAGCTCGGAGATTCTGTACTGTTCTATTGCAGCCTCAAAAATCATTTTCCATTTACGAGATATACAATGCATAAAAGTTCGTATGCCTTCAATTTAGAATCCCTATTTCTGAGGATGCATGCACACTCTAAACCCTTCCTAGAAGTCTATTTTTCTGTTAGTTTAACATTGCAAGGCAGCAGATTTACAAATTTGCAAGGCGGATAGTTTGTGGAGAGTCTATTATACACGATTACAAAACACTGCAACTTTGAAGAAAAGCTTAGCATAGAATTAATTGCTGGGTACAACATGGATTATATAACATTGTTTATAAAAATATATATATAAGTGAATGAATGTATGTGTGTAGCTGAACTTTCAACGAAAAATGTTTTATCAATGTTATAACTATGACAAAAGTTTCCTCTTGGCAATATAGTCAATTTATATACATGTTAATTATTAGCTACTGTTAATATAATGATTGGCCAAATATTTACGATTTCCATCTAACCGTATTGACACAGCTGGAATAGTTATAATTTCAAGCACGATCATTCGGCTAAACCCAGATAATAAATAGGTTCAAACAAAAATCGAATCCGGGATGTGCATGATGAATGTTGCTGAACTTTCCAGCATTGATATTATTATCTTCCTTACGGAAATCCCAAATGTCATTAAATCAATCATAGGTACAATCATAGAACATGGTTAGCGTTGACTAGAATGATTCGATCCGAAAATTGAAAACAGTGACTATTTAATGAAAACAAAATTATAAAATCAAAATTCATGTGAAATGTATACACAGTTTTCTGAAACTAATAACTTTATCTTACGTCCAGACATTGATAACCTGATGTTTTAGTGCATCGTCGGAAACAGACGACAACACACACATAATAAAATTCCAAATTTCGTACATAACAAATTGCTGTTCATTAATGGGTTTATTTATTGTAAAGTATGATTAAAATACTGTTTCTCATACGTTCTTCTATTTATTTTTTTCCATGCTCATCATTAATTTATTTAAAGGGTGTGTAGCAATCATTTCGATACCTTTTCGTTTTGGCAATAATATAATTGCATGTATTCTGTGGTGAAATAGGACTAAGAAATTTCAACCTACTTGTGGCTAAGAGGCCCCAATGTCTTGTCTGCCCGGTCGGGGGCGACATTTACAATTTATGTAAAGCGCATGCGTAGTTCTAGTGTCCATAACACTCCTCGTTAATTTGTAGGCGTGATGTAAACCTGAATAAAAGGTGCTCCGCGCAGACAAGCAGATGGAGGATCTACAGAACTTGACTTGTGAGAGGTGAGACTACCACCTCTACTTTTTTCTTACTTATCTCTTCGCTTCCCCTTTGACCTGCATTCGTGGTTAATGAACTTTGATCTTTTGAACGCAATAATTTAGTATGTAATGCACATTTTTGAAACATCTAGTTTTGTTTTCATCTCTTCAAGTTATGATGTTATAAAAAATTATTTCTACCTGCAAAATTATGATGTATTTTTAAATATTCGAAATCACAATGTTGATATTGATTAGGGACTTTAATATTCAAAGAAAGTCCGTTACAATTTGCTGATATCTAAGCAAACCGAAGAATGTTCATACTTAATACGCCGGTAGATGTCACTATCATTCAGCAAATATATTTCTAAATTCCATTAACACAGGGATTTCCTAATTATATGAGTTTCTATATATAGTTTCATGGGCAACGCAATCTTCAGCTGGTCAGTATAGACTGATCGTTATGTAATTTAAATTTTAATAAAAACATATGGTTACAACAATGATGGCAGTGGGATTACTTTTTATTATTTTCTAAAATTATATTTGGCATTGAAAATAAACGGGATTTATACATGTTTCTGTGTGTGAGTGTAGGGTATATATATATATATATATATTTATACATATATATATATATATATATATATATATATATATATATATATATATATATATATATATATATATATATATATATATATATATTGTAGAGTTGTGAATATTATGTTTTATATTAAGCATAAAGGAAGATTACTGGTTCTTCAAAAATCCCCCCCAAAAAACATGATTTATATTAGAAATTAATATGTATCAAACAATTTCAGCAGATATTTATGTTTGTAACCATCAATCCATTTATTTTGATTAATAAGCTATGGTTATTTAAGCGTTTAAGAATAAGTACTTTTTCATTAAGGCATAAATTGCATCTATCGCCTTTCCCGTTGTAAGATGTGGCTTTAGTTATAATATCCCAAGTATTACTGGTTGTATTGCCTCTATTCTTTAATTGCCAGAAATGTTGAGGGGGGAGGAGAGAGCAGTGATGTTTATGTCTTTTATATTCCCTAGAATTATTCGATTGTGGTAGAAACGTTATTTCCAAGGATTTTCATTGGAACCAAAATAAAATTCGACATCATTACTGGAATGTTTTCTAATTCGGTATACATTCATTCATGCATTGGCCGTTTGATAAATTATATTTTTCGGCATTTGTATTTAATGTTTAAATAATTAACTTTCTTTGACATGTATCTGTTTAATATAATATTGTTATGTTGGAATATGGATTTATTGATGTTAGTAAACCAGCTGTAGCTGATTTTAGCATTATGTCTATTAAAAATCTTTTGCAATGTTGGTGAATGATTAAAGTGCTTATGAATTAAATCTATGAAAATTCTTCCAATATTAGTTTACGATTAAAAGGTGGATTAAGAGATATTATGTTACGTTTACTGTGTTTCTATTTCTATATAACCACTTTTGTCCTTTCCTCTATATAATCTAAATGTACTTCATAGGTGCTTAGTTCTAAAGGTTTTATGTATTTAATTTTATTATCATCAAATATTCCCTTATTACTGGAGATAGTAGGTATTCTAACTTGGAGTCATTTATGTTAATCATCTAGAATGACATAAGGGTGGTTGGATTGGTTACTGATGTAACTACCGTTATATTTGTGTATGGTTTGTTTAACCAGTATTCCAGCCCGAAGTCACACACACACACACACACACACACACGCACACACACACACACACACACACACACACACACACACACACACACACATATATATATTTATATATTCAAACAAGTTTAAGAATGGTCTTACAAGGTATTGTTATACATTTTTTCTAATTTGTGTATATGTTGTCACACTCATGTTTAAATCTGTTCGAGAGTGATCATTTTTCTTCTTCGAATATTTTACTCATCTCTCAATATCATCAAGAAAAATAAATCTTCTAAGTGCCATCGAGAAAACTTTCTATTAGCACAGTCCTGGTAATTTTATACTATTTGAAAATGAAAATATGTACACGGTCTACAATTGATCACATTTTTTGAAAAAGTAGGGGTCACAAAATGTTACCATTCTTGAGGATGTAGCGAGGGAAAAACAAGTAAGCAACATGGCGTACCCAGTTTTATATGTTTATATAAGCGGAATCATGATATGTACATCAATGTCTTTGGCGAAGGCATGAAGGCAATATTTCTTCATGTAAAGCTAAACTGTCTGACTGGAATAACGGCGCTCATATAATTAACTTAATTGAGTCGACAGTAGCATCGAAATATTTCGATGGACATAGTGGCAGAACCAACCGATACTAGTACGCGGTACTGAAATGATACTAATTTTTAGGAACTAATTTTTATGAACTTTAGTCAACAGATGTAAATAGATGGTTTTTTTAAAATTCGTGTTAATGCGTTTCTCTTTTCGCATGAAAAAATATAAGAGTTTGGTGTAGAAGATGATTTCTTCTGATTTATTAAACATTATCATTTAGTCTTTTATCTAAAACAATATTTATTCCAAGTAATTCCTAAGACCAACGAAGTCAATTTGCAAATCTAACATTCTTTTCAATGTTTTAATCGTTTATTTCCATGATTTTATTCAAAAGCTCTGTTAACATTAATAACATCTTTCGTACGAAAAGGGCAATAAAGCCACTAAGACATGGGGGGGTAGCGAGAGTGAGAAAACTGAGAAAACTGTATTGATAAGAAAGGACAATAAAAGAAAAGAATTCAAAACTAGAGGATGACGACTGAAATTTAAACTTTTGAAGTTCATAGTTTACATTGTTTTACATTCAGACTAGAATCATATTTTTATTATCACAAAGTTTCGGTCCTCTTACGATCTGGTCTGTCGATTCGTGTAACATCCGAATAATTTCAAACTGGACCATTTAAGTCATCTACAGGAGTAAATTTTACTAGCCTCCGATGTAAATATCAAGGGATATCCCGTTTTGTTTGTGTTTAATATTCTGCTCTCAGTTATTTGCTCGCGCTCTTTACCCACTATGACACTCCTGGTCAAAATCTTAAGACCAGATACGAAAGCGTTAAAAAAAATATAAAATACTGTTACTTTAATCGAAATATCTTTACGATGAATGTGTTGTGTTCAGATGAGGAAAATTAAACCTTGATGACCCAGACGGTTTTCAGCGTTAGTGGAATGTAAAAGATGTCCCAAAAGACATTTTCTCAATACGACACAGTGGGGTTGGATCAATTATGGTCTGGGGTTCATTTTCGTACAGTGGAACTCTTGGCTTATAGGAGGTAAAATGTCGCCAAAGAGCTGCTAGTTACATTGACATGTTAAGAAAGAATCGCTAATTACTGAAGACCCTGGATTTTCCAGCAGGACAATGCTGCAATCCATAATGCACGAAGGACGAAGACATTTTTTATGGAAAACAAAATTCAGCTTTTGAGCCATCCACCGTGATCTCCACATCTAAACGCATTTGAGAATGTCTGGAGATGGATGGCAAAGGATGTTTATAAACATGGATTGCAATTTGAAACTGTCGATGCTCTTCGTGCTGCAGTTTATGCATCCTGAGCGAATATCCCAAGCACCCTCATGTGGAAGTTAATAATGTGTATGCCAAAGCGAATTTTCGAAGTAATTCGCAAAAATAGTGGATATACTGAATATTAAATTGTTGTTGTGACTCATTTGTTCAGTAAATTATTATTTATTTACATGGTCTTATCTTTATGACCAACCAACAATACTTTTTCAATGTTTTTAAATTAATCAATTAAAAACTTAAAATTTTCACATGTTTCTTGATAAACTACATTTTCTAATTAAATGTAACAGTATCGCAAATATGTTTCGATTAAAGTAACAGTATTTCATATCTTTTTCCTTGCCCTAGACTGCAAAAGAATTATATCGCTATCGCTAGATACATAGATTCGAACAATTCGCACACAGCCAGACAGAAATATATATATATATATATATATATATATATATATATATATATATATATATATATATATATATATATATATATATATATAAATATATATATATATATATATATAGAGAGAGAGAGAGAGAGAGAGATAGATAGATAGATAGATATGAAGACTGAGATAGATAAATAGATAGATAGATAGATACATTACAAAAAAGAGCGAATTTATTTGAACAACGATTATAAACATGTCGATTGGAAAATGAAACATGCTGGCACGCACATACGCATGTACACACACGCGCGCACGCACACTCACATACACAGCCACATTTATATATATATATATATATATATATATATATATATATATATATATATATTGTACGATGGGTAAATTATCGTCTAGATTACGAAAACATGATAATAAAACTGACATAAAAATTGGTTAAAAAATTTGGCTTCAAACCGGGCCTCCAGAAAAATTCGAAATCTCCTGCAAATCTTCTGGACGGAATCCTTGTTTAAATTCGTGAATGCTGACTTCACTTGATTGTTGGTGTCGCAAAATCGTTTTGTTGTCTCTTGCTCTACTGCTGCTCACACATAATAATTAAGGGAGATACAGTCTGGGACCAAATAAGGAGTGATGTAGTCGTAGAAATTGTCTTGACCCAAGACAGGACTACCTCCTCAATTCACTTGATGTAGGTCTCTGTTTACCATTAAACTCGTAAAACGTTTTTTCTGAATTATTTTCACTGTCCTCAGATTGGCACACGCATTTGAAAACCTTTCACAGCTATCAGTTACATTAATTATTGTCTTAGCAATTCATCCATGAAGATGATTTCGGATAAAATTGAAATTACTTGGTAAAATAAACGAAATAACCAAAACTGGTGTGTCTATATTCAATCTTGTAACAGAAATCGAGTCGTTAATTTGAGAGAATCACACACACACACACACACACACACACACACACACACACACACACACACACACACACACACACACACACACACACATATGTGTGTGTGTGTGTGTGTGTGTGTGTGTGTGTGTGTGTGTGTATGTGTGTGTGTATGTATGTATGTACGTATGTATGTATATTCACCTGTGTGGTTGTTATAATCATTTATATTTGATCTGATCCCTTGCGGTTCTTTGATTTACAAAAATTAACGTTGCAACAACTTTTATCGACGAATCACATTTTTCTGTGATCCTAAATGGTCTTATGTCTCAATTTCGATCAAGTGTTCCCTTTTCTTTTTACACAGGTTTTTCACTTTTGCATACTTTCTTTGCTGTCAGATGCATTGTTAATTTAACGATGGTTATTTTTCTATTTGATTCTTAAAATTATTTTCTAAATATAATTTTTAATTAATATTTGGAAGAGAAGATAATCTCACATATTTTGTGCCATTTTTCACTATCATCATTTCCAACTCAAACACGGTAATATCCCCTTTTTTTTACTGACATCATTACATTCTAGAAAATCCGCTTTTAAGTCTTTCAAATTGGGTCTGAAATTATTAGACTTTATTTCTTGCTTTACTTACTTTTCTCGAAAAATATCTGCTTCGATTTTATTAATTATGCAATTCTCTATGTCGGTTCAGTTTTAGATTTATTAGGTTCGCATTATATTTGTGTTTGTCCTGATAAGATAAGTATAATGTATAAATTACAAATAAATTAAAAGCTATTAACTCGGTTCTGGGTTTTTTTCTCTTTATGTTATTTAATTCAGCTTTTAATGTAACGCTTTGTTAACTTGTCATCTTTTTCTTCTAAACGATTCTACTCGTTGGACTTAACCTTGATTTCAATGTATAAAACCAAATGACTCAATACCTAATTTTCATGCTATTCTTTATCCTCCTTCGTCTTTTTCCCCATTTATCAACACAAAACGAATAGATAATGAAATTGGCCGATACACGAGGACGTGAGTTAAGTGCGCCCTATTACACGAAACAAAGTTCTACGCTAACACCAACACCACCACCAGTATATCTCCGCTGGCAATGACGTCACAGTATAAAAGAGCCAATCTATCAAGTAACAATTTCGGGTCAGCTTGACCTCAGGGTATGTTTAACTTATTTATTCTTTCTAGTTAATTCCTAAAAAAAATCTCTTTAAAATAAATGAATAAAATGGTGAAAAGAAATTAATATGTTTGAAACGTCCAGAGCATTTTACCGTAAGCGTTATATCAACATTAGACATCCCGTCACGTATCAAGCATAATACTTGATATTCCGTCGACGTTCGGTTAAACATTAAAATGTCCGTTGTCATATTTAAAATAAGACGATAATTAAGTTTAACATTTCATATTTTTTTATTCTATTCAGATCAAACACCATTCATTTCACAACTTTTCAAACAACAACATTCTAGGAAGGTATACGCATCTTAACAAATTCAGACAATAACGTTTACAGAAATATTTTACCGGCGAAATGTAGCTGTTCGCCCTAATGTTGACAGGCATTTTAATATGACTGATTTTAAAAATATTTTCTTTTAGTAAAATAATACTGTGTTATGAGAAGGCACATATTCTATAGGTTAAATATATCTGAATTTGCCATTACCCCAACAAATGAAGGATGATACAATGCAGGTGTTAACAAATTTACCCACTGATATTGAAACTTTTTCGGGCAAGTATTTTCATCAGGTTTCTTAGTCGCTTATATAATTTTGTTGATTCTTCTTTCATTATGACCTCATAGGCATGAAATGTTTGGGTTAATGAAGGAGCTGGCAGGAAGCGACGCTTAATCATTAGAATGTTAAGAGATATGAATGGATAATGGTCGATACTGAATCGTCGATATTATAAAATAACTTATGTCAATAGTTTTGAGATTAAATAATATCGTTCAAAAGTTGCTTGGAAATTTTGATAACAACATAAGTAAATGGTAGAGATTTATAGACTGAACAAGGAATGATAATGCTGACATTTCTCAGCATTATAAAAGGATTAATCCAACGGAGGATGCAACGCTGAATAAGGATGAAAATAAGCGTTTTTAGAACTTAAGGAAATGTTATGAAATTTAATTAACTAATATTAAGAAAATGTTTAAAGAATTTCTATTACAGGTGGAGTATTTTTTAGTCTAGTATCTAATTAGCTTAAGCTCCCAAAAGTGCATCAGGTAACTCATTTCTTCTTTTTAATTGACATATATACTAAAATATTTCAAACGCTATGTAAATGTTCAAGATTAATTAATTCTTTCAAGAAACACCCATTAAAATAAAATCATTAAGTTTTGACAAAACACAACTATGGTTAAGTTCATTTCTTTTCATTCATTTTCTACCAGTACAGGCAACATCGTTTTTGAATGAAAAATTGAATGTAACTGCATTATTCACACACACACACACACACACACACACACACACACACACACACACACACACACACACACACACACACACACACACACACACACTCACTCACTGATAAACGAAAATAAAAACCAATACTGAATTCATGAACAAAACACATACATGTGTATGAGTTTGTTTATAAATATTCACATAAATGTCCAACCGCGTTCAAATGATTTGACCTGCCAAATTGATGTTGCTAAAAACAAAATACATTCATTTTTATTCAGAGGAAGACATTGTTAACATATTGTCTCTTTATTGAAATAAATTATTAGATGTCCAAATATTCACTACTACTGGCGACAATCGCACAATCTCGGTTGAATATATTTTGATTTTCTAGAAACTCTACTTCATTAAGAATGTGCCCTAAACTTTTGTCTTTTAATATCTGGTTATTTCAGATATATATTTTGATCTGATATATTTATTGTTTTGGAAAATGCGTGATAACACTATTCTATTGCTTGCCTATTTTTAAAAGATAAATATTGAGATAAAACAGTATTCAATATAAATTATATTTTGGAAATAAAGTTTAGTTTTGTATACCTGTAAAAATAGATTAAAAACTGGATCTGTATTTGCAGACCTAGCGTATTTGTTTTCCGGTAAATTAACACTTGTTTCTTTTTCATTCAAAATGTAATGTGATCAAATATGATTATGAAATAAATGCTCGCAAAATAATTGCCTAATCCATATTTAGAATCAATCCTACGGGTGTTTGTGCGTTTCTGTGATTTAAATGCTTTTGCGATGTCACAACCCAGCAGATGATAGCGTAAGTATGCGTATTACTGCATCCTCTTCATCAGACTATTATTTTCGATAATTTTCCTCTTTGTTACACGGTCATGAATTTAAGTTTGATACTAAATTATCAGATTGGTCACATCATTTTTACTATTAAAATTAACAGATGTAACCAAAAATTATATGTTAAGTTATCCTTCAGTCGCACTACTCGCTTGTGGAACTATCTTATAACTTCTTGGTTTCCTGTCGACTACAGTCTTCTGCATCTTTGTATCAAGTTCTTTTATTGACCTCTCTCCTAATTAATAGAATTACCTCTGCTTCCTCGACTCTCAGTAACGCATTGCTTCATAGTGGCTTTATAGCTTTGCGTTAAATGAGTAAATAAATAAAGAGAACATTCATTAAGTGATAAACTCTTCGTTTAAACTATTTAATAATTCTGCGCTTCTTCAAAAATGTAAAGATTTCAAAGGAAAAGATCTATGTGCAAATACTGTTAATTTAAATGTTTGCTTTTTAATATAGTTTATTTTTGAGAATCATGAAAGCTTGTATATCCATCCACTAAAAAGGATTGGAATGAAGATTTGTGGCCAATATGAATATGACAACATTTCATCTTCAGCCAATGCGTTCAGCGTAGACATGCAATTCTATCTATGGCCAAGAGGTCTAATTTGTATAGATTCTTTCAAGAGATGTCTGCAAACAGTAACGAATAAATAAAATAGGAAATATATATATATATGTAAGGCCAGGAACCTGCGGTGACATTCAGAAATGGGTTACAACATATTTGTTCATAGATCCGAAGTAAAACTCTGCATGGATCTTTATCTTTCTTTTGCTCATTCATTTGCAATCGTTTTCATATTTAATATATTTTCCTTTTGTTTTTATATCGAATTCACTTACATGTATTTATACCTTATTCTTTCTCAGTGTTCTCAAATTCTTCATTCGTTTTGTAACTTTATTCTTGCTTTACTTCATTTCGGATATTCACTTTTATTTGGAAATTATTTTTAACAAATATGTTCTTACATAATATTCTACAGATTTTTCAAACTTTCTCGGTTTTCTTTTGTTTCTTTGGTTTTAAACATTCTCCATCTGTCTATATATTCGAATTTTTACATGTTTATGCTTCCATACAAGCACTTTTTTATTCATTTTTCCTTCATTCAGGTTTGCACATTTTTTATATATTTTCCTTTTGTCATCTAAACGTACAAACTTTGTTTTTTTTTTCTTTCTCTCTTCCTTCAATATCTTCTCGGTTATATTGTTTCATACTTTTTATAGATCAACTTGATTCTCGCCCCCAACTGTAATTGCGGTCGGATAAACCAGCAATAAGTTCAAGGTACAAAACCCCTTGTATCCAATTGCAAATATACCTTCAAAGCAACATTCTATAAGAAAACATCTTGATTTTCCATCAATGGCTGGCTAGGATTTTTTTAAATTATTATTTTTTTTTTGGCTATCGATTGGAAAAAAATACACCATACATGCCAGTGAATATGATATAGCCCTTCAGGGATGGTGTTGGATGCAACAAAACACGCATCACAATGTTGAGGCTTAAATTGGTACTGATAAAAAAGAAAGAAAATAAAAACATTCACTTACTTCAGGCTCTACCACTTCCAATGCATACATTCATAAAACTAAGCATATATAAGCATACGCACACACATACATATATATATATATATATATATATATATATATATATATATATATATATATATATATATATATATATATATATATATATATATGAAATACGTATTACTGTAAATATAAAACTGCCAGCAGAGTCTTAGGAGCAAATATGTATGATTTGATATACAAAGTGGTCTAAAATATATAAGAACGCACGCACACATACACGAAATATTTTCGCCGGCCAGTTTTATACTCAAGAGACTTATACTTGGATTAATATAAAATGATAGGCGCGCACATGCATACCTATGTACATATATGTGTAGACTCACGTAATTATATATACAAATATGTATAGAAATCTATATATGTATTCAAATATGTATGCATGCATAGTTACATGAGTATGAGTTTGTGCGCTCGTGTGAGTACGCATATGTGTATGTTTATTGGTCTCTTTTTTAAAGATTAAAATCTACTTCATTCTTTTATTCTCGTTTCAAATTCTCCGTTGAATATCACAACGGCAACATATTCCAAAATAATAGGACGAAATTTGCCCACATATAGCGAAAGCGTAACAAACGTGGCCGTCTCCTCCAGGTGAATTCAGTTTTGTCTTAACGTTCTAGCAACACACTATAAGGTCTATATATATTAATAAAATGCATATATTGGTGAATATAGCTTACGCTTTCTCTGTTACGAAGAAATTATCCGGTTGGTCTGTATGTCCGAGCGCTTTCGGCTACACATTTACCAATTCTCATTATCATTCCGCTAAAAAAATAAAATCGGCCTCGATAATGTAAATCATAACAAATCGTGTGCCACCATCATTAGCTGAGATGTAACTTTTGGGCGATAAGGATGGTCTATCGAGACCGCCGAATATCACATACACACGCCCGCGCACGCAAACATGTGTGTGAATATATATATATATATATATATATATATATATATATATATATATATATATATATATATATATATATATATATATTCATATATATATATATACACACATATATACCCAAGTATAGGATTGGTATATACGGAATAAATTACAATAACCAAACAATTATTATTCTTAAAAGTGTGCTCAATACAGAGTAGAGCAGATATAATTATTTATTTAAATATTATAACATAAATATGTTATAAAATCACTACAAAATAGCCATTTTGTTTCAACAGTTCTGGTGCCTTATCAAGTTATGATGTTGAATGTAGAATAAATGGTTTATTCTAGATTCAAAATCATAACTTGATAAGGCACCAGAAGTGTGGAAAAAATGGCTATTTTTGTAGTGATTTTATAACATATTTATGTTATAATATTTAAATAAATAATTATGTGTATATATATATATATATATATATATATATATATATATATATATATATATATATATATATATATATATATATATAAAAGAGAATGAATATATCATAAAACATGAAATAATTGTTCTGTTTTGTGCTGAGATGGGTCGTTCCCTTGAACTTTTGAACCTTGTTTTCAGAAATGGTCATTTTATCAGTGTTTATCAGAGCTGATATTGAAAGAATCATTAAATTATTGGAACATTATATATATATATATATATTATATATATATATATATATATATATATATATATATATATATATATATATATATATATATATATATATATGTATGTATGTATGTATGTATGTATGTATGTATGATTGTCTCTTCTTTGCAGAATAATACCCTCTCTTCTATTGGTTACTTTCTGGTGTTTTTCATTGAGAATGCTACTATTTCTCTCGATTTCACCTGAGCTAACGCTCTGCTAATCGACTCGTCTATGATTCTTAAAGCCAGCTTCATTTTACAACCTCTCTTAGGTAGCAAACATAAAGTCGTCTGTGTTACATATGCTGGAAACTTGCCTCTACCTGTGTGCAATCATGTGACGTTTGAGTCCCGCATTACAAGCACAAATAACCTGCTCGATTTCCTGGTATTGTTGCATTCTCAGAAGTTTGCACCTGGCATCTATGGTGTGATCTCATGTGTCTGCCTAAACTGGCTTCCGCTATATATATATATATATATATATATATATATATATATATATATATATATATATATATATATAGAGAGAGAGAGAGAGAGAGAGAGAGAGAGAGAGAGAGAGATAGATAGATAGATAGATAGATATAGTCATATGTATTTTTAATGGGTTAATGGGGAGATTTGAAGCGAGATTATGCCAAGTATCCATATATACTGTCACAAGTCTGGAGTGGCAAATATCATATTTCCATTATGGAACAAAAAGGAATAATATAGTCGGATTGAGGAATTGGAGGGCCGAGTTCGAATTTCAGTCCATTACATTCACTTACTGGCTAATACCCCTGGGAAAGGTATGACTCTTCTTCTTCTCCTCCTCCAGCTGTGGGTAAATAGCAGGACAGACTGAGATCTATGGCAACTGGTCTACCGCAGAAGGAAATGACAACCTACTGCGGGAACTGTCTCGTCAGTTATGTATCGAAAGATACATGTTCGCCTCGGCTTGTATCATGCATGGCACATAACGAACTGACTGATCCAGTCTGAAACTGTAAATTACATGCTAGTGTTAAAGTCATCCATTTTTGCTTATCAGATCTTCGTCTAGGCGATATCGTTATAGAAATGGAAGAATATAAAAGAACGTAAGCACATTGGCATATAAAAAGAGAAAGCCTGTTTATCACTATGTTACTCGTGTGGTTTCACTTGTTTAAGCAAAGTTATGACTCGCTATCTAGCGGTCAAACCGCGGAGTTATCACATCTCCTTCTAAAACGCGAGGTGGCGAGGTACCGACATATTCAGTTACTCCAGATTCCGTCCCTTGTTTCGGATACCATTTAAAGTGAGGTGCTTAATAACTAGGCACGTTTATATATATATATATATATATATATATATATATATATATATATATATATATATATATATATATATATATATATATATATATATACGATAAAATGGTTAAAGTCTTGTAATCAATATATAACCTAAAATATGGGATGTGAATGCGAAATATTGAATATATATTTATCCAGAATTAAAAGATTTTATTCGATTAAAAACTAAAGTTTTTAAATCATTAATATTTTTGAGGATGAATTTATTTACCAGCAGACCCAGGTTGCATCGGTCGCTGTGGCCAGAAAAGGGTGTACTTTTGGTGACGATATTCCAATTGCTACCAGTCTGTAATAATTTGTTTTACTGTTCCAGTAAAATTTTGAGAGTTCTGTGGCAATTTAATATTGCTTATTTCTTATATTCATATTTTTTTTATTTCCTTATATTTCTTACCAGTGTCATTTCGTGATGATAAAATCTCGTTTTTCAGTTATTTACTGTTGAAGAAAAATAAAATTTGGTTTCGCTATTATGCCTAATGCTAGCCTTACAATGCTTTTTCGGCATTTACACTTTTTTTTCTGTGTAAATATTCCTATTCGTGTTGTTTAATTATTTGTTTAATGTTACGCTATTATGCGGTCGTATATATTGCTCATGGTTCCTAGTGTTTAATGTTGTTCTTATTAAAGATTCTGTTGAGTAAATGATTATGGCCGAAATGTTTGCATATTAAACTTTGGAAAATCCTACAGAAGTCAGTTCTGACATTACTGTTAAAAGGTGAGTTGAACCAAATTATGTGCAGTTTCTTTTCTCACGTTTACTATTGATATTCTTATTAATGTTCGGAATGTATTCACGTTTAATATTGCGTTTACTCTTATTTAGTTCCCCAACATATTTAGCATTATATTTTAATGATATCTTTGTTGCTAGAGTTAGCAGAGAGTCTGTGTTGTACAGATGTGTGCAATTTATTAAGGATTCATGGTGGATGTTTTGATTCTTTTATGTAATAACATTTGAAAACTATCTATCTATCTATCTATCTATCTATCTATCTATCTATCTATCTATATATATATCTCTCTCTCTATATATATATATTCATATATATATATATACATATATATATGATTATGTATATATATATATATATATTTATATATATATATATATATATATATATATATATATATATATATATATAATTGTCAAATATCATCACAGAAAATATATTTATCAGAAAAAAAACTACTTTTAATTGCTCATATTGTTTAAATATTATATTAGAATCATAAAAAGTAACCGTTATTTAGACAGAATATATAAGCAATGCAATGTGAGACTGATTAATGTTGCAATCAATCATGGGATGCCAACCTAGTTGTGAAAGCAGAATTACAAAAATGTAACTATACAATTTTCTTCCTAATTATTCTACTGTAGATCGATAGATAGATAGCTAGCTAGATAGATAGATAGATAGATATCGATATACTTGACATACGAAGACATAATGTTGTAGCTAATTTGACTACAGTAAATGGACATATTTTTGCCAAAGGCTTAGCTAGGCCTAGAAGTACATATACTAATGTTATATTTAGTGATGACGCACACACTTAAAAATAGTTTTAAAATAGGGCTTCAAAAGTCGTATGATACGCGAGTATATACGGTAGATTATATATATATATATGTATTCATCTATATATATATATATATATATATATATATATATATATATATATATATATATATATATATATATATATATTTAAAAACATTTATATTACGTTTAACGTTCTTTTTATAGATACATGTATTTAAGCAAATGCTCTGTTTTATAATAAACAGTATTAAATAACATTTACCGGCCTGAATGTTATTTAATACTGTTTATTATAAAACAGAGCATTTGCTTAAATACATGTATCTATAAAAAGAACGTTAAACATAATATAAATGTCTTTAAATAAATTGTCGGGCTATGTCCAATTCTAAAATATATATATATATATATATATATATATATATTTATATATATTCATCTATCTATCTATCTATCTATCTATCTATCTATCTATATATATATATATATATATATATATATATATATATATATATATATATATATACATATACATATACATATATATGTATATATATATATATATATGTATATATTATGCTGCGTGTGGACAAATGATTATGTCTTCAGAGATGATTGATTATTTAAAGATCTTCCTTGATGATTCATTATGCATGGATGTGACTAGGCATGCTCATCCTTTCCGAATCAAATTATAATCCTGCCTTAATTATCAATATCTAAATCTTGAAAAGATGCTCGACAAGTTTCAAAGCTCAAGGCACGAAAGCTTTTTCATGTCGACCACTTAGCATAATTAATTCTATCCCGAGGTTTATAAGTAAAAACATGTATCTTACTCTCTTTTTGGTTAAATAACACATTGCGTTTGAGTGCATAATTATATATATGCTGTGAGGATGGGCACCTTTTAACGCATGTATACCTACGCACGTACACTCCCAAAAGCGAGACAGGAAAAAATGAAAATGATAGTGGTACGGCGAATGAGATTTAAGATGTGTACGAAAAAATTAAGCCAATTATTCAATAAATATACATATCTATAGTAAAATACGAAAATGAAATCATTAACTGACATTTGTCATTTGTATTATATGGTATATCCTCACATAAACACACACACGTACACATACACGCACACACTCTCTCATACACACACACACACACACACACACACACACACACACACACATATATATATATATATATATATATATATATATATATATATATATATATGTATGTATATATAAATATATAGATAGATAGATAGATAGATAGATAGATAGCATTCGAATACTTTTTATTTTATACTTTATTTTTAATTGAAGTAAATAGGTCTGCCTATCATCAGTTGTTTACTCCCCCTCCATCTTTTGAGCAGGGGGAGATCTTTATTCATTGTTCCCTCTCCAGGATAGAGGTTCCAGTTCTTTCTTCTGTGGGCATTATTAAATTTAGCTGTCAAAAATCTTTGGTGATACCACTGTCTGGAAGCTACGACTCTTCATACTGGGCAAATCGGGTTGGTTGGTTGGTTTCCTGTTGCTGCATCACGACTAGTAATAAACGGCCGGAACAGAGAGGCTACTCTGAGTAACAGACGTATAACATTAGGGTTCTTACTGTGCCATGTAGCGCATGGATAGGTATCCCTGAGAGACCTTCGGTTAGGCAACCCTGAGGCTACACTCTACTGATCTCTGCGCCGATTTTCTGTCAGCTTATGTTGCCTTTCACAATTGGCAGCTACTATTATTGTTGGCTTTTCAATCTTTAAATATATATAATGAAAGCAATAAATGAAATAAATCTAAACCAGCTTGCAAAAGGCACCTATACCATTCAAACTTGTGACGTTCGTAGCTATATCTGCAATGTAGATTAATTTCTATTGGATCGTCCTAGATCTCTGTGAAACTAATTTGAAGCCTACAATTTCACCAATTGAATTTTCTTTTCCTGGCTATTTTCATCTCTTTCGAAAGATTCTAGTATCCACCTGCATAAACTTGCTTTCTATGTTCGCGATCATTTCACACTGGTAAGAGACCTATCACTTGTGTCTCCGGATTCTTCTTAAATGTGCTACCGACTTTTACGTGTAAGCTCATTTTTTTATCTATTCTTCTTTTATTGTTCCCATACCTCTCATAACTTAATATATATAGTTTCTGATAGGATAGATAAAGCCTTCTCAAATTAGCTATATTTCCTTACGCGCAAATAGCATTTGGAAAACATGAATTCTCTCGCCCCCGCCTATGGGTTAAATAGTAGGGAAGACTGGGTTCTATAGCCTTGGTTAGCAACCAGTCTACCATAGAAAGAAATGACAACTTACTGCGGGGAAAATTCATGCGAAGTCACAGAGAATCCGGTGTTATGATAAAAGAAACCTACTCTTCTGGCGAAACAATATCTTCGAAGAAGAAACCAAGAAACTATATCGATAACTTGAACAAATTGAGATAAATGACTCACCTAATATCCAGAAGATCTAGGGGTTCTGGTGTCAGATGTGGGAGAAACTACAAAATGCACAATGAATTAACTATATGGATCAAGCAACAACAGGAACAACACGAAAAATGGGCAGATATCAATATTACTGTAACAACCGCTTCCATCTGCAGACCAAAAACTGGAAAGCACCACGAATAGACCGAATAGACAATTTTTTGATGAAAATCCTATCTAGCCCCAACCAAGAGATCGCACGGGCTTACAATCATATAATCATAAACACAAATGGCTCACCTGAGGAGTAACATAGCCTCACCCCAAAATAAAAGAGACGCAGATCCCGAAGAACTATAGACCCATCACCTGCCTACCAACAATATACAAGACCCTCACTTCTATCATTACCGAGAGGACATAAAATTCCTTGAGAAAATCTATTTACTCCCAGCAGAATGGATGCAAAAGAGATAGTTCCGGGTGCAAATACCAATTAATTATCAATAAAACAATATTGGAAAAGATGGAAACAAAGAAAAAAATTAAGGAAAACGTGGATCGAATACAGAAAAAGTTTCGACATGATTCCACACTCTTGGATAAAGAAGAACCTAAAAGTATATAGATTATATCGCACAATGGTCAACTCCATTAAAGAAAGCATAACAATCTAGAATCTAAACCATACACACGGATGATTAACATCGACACCAATCAATATCAAAAGCAGGATCTTCCAAGAGGTTTCATTCTCACCATTACTCTTCTGCCTTGCATTAGCAACGCTCAGCTGCCTAATGATTAACAGTAGCCACGGACACAGAATGACAAACTGAATCAAATATTTTATATCAATGATATGTTTTAAGATCCTTAGCAAACGCTTTCAGTTTGCTAAGGATGACAACCAGCAGTAAAGCCTACTAACAATTGTCAAAATATTCAGCTAAGACATTAGGATGGAGTCCGGAATCGACAAATGTGCCAAAGTCACCTTCAAAGCGGTAAACTAACGAAAGCTACAGATTTAGACCTTGATACCAACAATTAGATTAAGGAACTAGACTATGATGATATATACAAATAGTTAGGAAATAATAAAGAGATGTAATACAACTTTCAATTATGAAGAAAAAGATCCGAAAAGAATATTTTAGAAGAGTGCCTTTGATACCAGAAATCGAACTAAATGTCACCAATAAAATGAAGGCTATCCAAACCTTATCTATACCCGTAGTAACATACACCTTCAACATTATTAAATGGAAGTGGAATCACATTATACGATTGGATGCCAAGACCAGAAACATGCTTACTCAAATGAGGATACACCATCCAAAATCAGATGTTGATTGGCTGTATATATCAAGATCTTTAGGAGGTTGAGTTCTAATCAACTTGAATTAGCTCTAAAAACTACAACAGTTGGACTGGAAGCATACCTCACAAAAACCAATGACCCTCTCCTATAAACAGTAAAACACCAAATTCACTCTATCAACAAAGAATATGCACTCTTCAAGTAACAACTTAATATACCTGAAATCGTAGCAACAAAAAACGAAGCGAATACCTCTTATACGAAACACGTAAAGTTAAATGCAGAACCACTTGGTCAAGTGAAATTACAACAAAATTGGAGGACAACGCGCTGCATGGCAAAAACATAAAAAGAATGAAAGAAGCAGATGTGAACAAGCAAAAAACATATCAGTGACGTTGAAAGCTGAGACAGAAGGCCTAATTATTACAGATCAGGACAAAACCACGCCAAGGATGGAAATAACCCGAAATGCAGGATCTGCGGAACATATGATGAAACTGTCGACAATATTATCTCAATATATCTGGAACTGGAAAAAATGAATATACTTAATTAAGATATAATAAGTTAGTGACCTCGATGCATTGGAAGATATATAAGAATCACAAAATCGAAACAACTGACAAATGATATGACAACGAACCACACACAATTACCCAAAATAACGATGTAACTATACTCTGGGATATGTCAAACTGACAGGTAAATAGAAGACAACACACCTGATATTATCATAAAAGACAAGAAATTCAGGAAGTGTTTTCATATATCGGTACCATCTGAAAGAAATGCTTCCATGAAAGTTATCGAAAAATTGTCCAATTACAAGGACCTGGAGGTCGAGATAAACAGGATGTGGGTAACGAAGACTGAGAATGTACCAATAGTAATCGGATACCTGGGCTTTGTGAGAAAAGGAATGGACAATTTTACTAATGGCTTCCCAAGTAACATCAACATACAAGTTGTCCAGATAATCTCTGTACTAGAAACATCCCATATACTAAGAAAAGTGCTATCAATTAGATGACAATTCTATTATAGGGTCTAAGGACCATAATTTGTACCTGGCTGTCCAGGATGCAAAGCAGGAAACATAACACTTAATGAATAATAATAATAATAAAATAATAATAATAATAATAATAATAATAATAATAATAATAATAATAATAATTTTCAAACAACAAATTTATTTATCTCTACTCTGGATTTCGCGTAAGTATGCTGACTATTAAATTGCAGTTCCTGGGAAATTGCAAGTCGATGTAAGTAAATGTTTTTTTGTTTTTATTTATTTACTAATACTACTACAACTTTTCTTCTTCTTCTTCTTCTTCTTCTTCTTCTTCTTCTTCTTCTTCTTCTTATTATTATTATTATTATTATTATTATTATAGTTATTGTTGTTCTTGCTTTTTGTTGTTATTATTAATGCTTCTGGATAATAACGTCTTCATCGAACGCCAGTTGTAATTACCAAACTCGTTGCAATTTCCCGGGCTGATTTACGTTTTCTAAGCTCTGGATTTATTAACAGTTTTTCTACACCTGTCAAATCTGCATTAAGCCTCATTTTAAAGCTTCAATCTCGCATGTGGCTATTAATTTAAGACTCTCAATTTCAGGCAATTTCTTCCAAATTCTCCAACGGATTTCGTCCTAATTGCTCAGATGAATGTTTCTATTATTCAGTAAACACGGTCTTTAGAATCCAGTGTGTAATTATTTTATATATCGATAAATCATGAAATGACTCATTATGTAAGAAGAATTGTTTGATGCTTACGTAAATTTCAGTTGGACATTTATTCTTCAAGTCTTCACAATTGATGTTTGCAGATGTAGAAAATTAGCATTATTAATTAATTTGATGCATGTTTGCTCAAATTCCAGAACTAATGACGCCAAGATGGATTGATGTTGGAAGAAAAAAGATGAAGCTTGCCATACAAGCAAGCATAATGGAGAACAATTTACAGGTTTATTGAGCTTGACACTCGATATGATCGGGTATTTATTTAACCTGTCAGACATCAGATCTTTGAATTAAAACCAAATACCAAATAAATAATTGAGAGTCACATTAGCATGTCGTATTCATTAAATCATTTCTAATTCTTATGTTACATCCCCACTAGTTTACAAATATTTCATTAAAATAACCAGTTATTTTTGAGTGTCATATCCAACGCGAACGTACGTGATCACAACAATCGAAATAGAATTTCCTTATATGGTGACTATTATGCCGTCTTGTCTCCCTCAAAGAATTCAGAGTTTTCCGTCTCTAAACCATTTAACATTTCCAGATATAAATGCCAATTTACAAAACTATTTGGCCTATCTTTTGGGAAGGAAACATAAGATAGATCCATGGATTTTCGAAACACCATCGACGAAGGCGGTAAGGGGAAGAGGGAGCTCCGATTCCAGTATTCCTGGCGTTATCCATTACTCTCCAAAACCATATAAAAATGAATAAATGTATCTTGCCAAAATTTAGATACAAAGTTCCTGCTTTTCGAAAAATATTTTTCTCGCGAAGGGAGCGATAGTTAGTGGAGGATTGGAAAGAAAGAACGTGATTAATGATTTATTTAGGGAAGGTATGGAAAAGCGCAGTTAAATAGTGGTTACCAACCCAGCCATTTTTTCAAGTTTTGAATTTATTGCATTAAAAGCGCCGACAAAATGTGAAGCATCTCTAATATGTCATTACAGTGCTATCACCATATCCTTAATTACAAATATAATTCTACAAACTTTTTAATTCGACGAGTTAACCAATTGTAGTGTTTCGTCTTAAGAATGTTTTTATGCCTCATTCTACATATGAAACTCCTCGTAATTAAAAGAAATGGCTTGTCTTATTTGGAAAGAATGGATGACTTCAAATGACTTAAGTCTGCGGAAACATCCCTTTCATTACTGATGGGATCATACTTTTGAAACTTTAAATATCTACAAAAGTTTGTGTTGAGAGTCGATTTTATTATTAGTGAATATTCTGTAAGTAACGAAAGTTTGTTTTTGTTACAATTGGGTTTTGCTAAAATGGATGTCTCTCTTTTCTTCAATGTCTACAGTAATTTAATTGCCAAATGAAAACATTCACTTCCATGAAAAAATTCCATTCATTATGGAATTATTAATTCCCGCAAAATGTGATGTTCAATCATTTTAGGTTGTGGAACGATGTGCGAACGCAGCTGTACAATACAAAAATACACACACATAAATGCTTACACACACACTCACTCACACAAACGCGCGCGTACACACACACACACACGCACGCACACACGCACACATACACACAAACACACGCACACGCACGCACACAAACACGAGCGAGCGTGTGTGTGTGTGGTTGTGTGTGTGTGGTTGTGTATGTGTGTACGCGCGCGTTTGTGTGAGTGAGTGTGTATTTTCTGGGTAACAAATTAGGAGCAATGCATAGAAGTCATGACTTCATACGGGAATAGCTACCGACCTGACAAACTACAAATAATTCCCTTCTTTCCCTCTCACTGGGAATCAAGATCAAGGCGAATGATGGAAAGAAGCCACGAAAAGAAACGGATACAGAACTGCAAAGAAAGAAAGAATAAAAGACAGAAAGAGAGAGGGGGATAGGAAGGGATAGAGAGAGGAGATAAATAATTGTAAGACAAATCTTGGCAGAGATTTAAATTTTATTTCAGATTGAATTAAACTTCACATAAAGTTAATTTTTTCTGAGATGTCTTGGATTGTGGTATCGACTATCCCTTAAGTGGGTGCGCGCATGCATGCACACATACATTTATTTCTAAATAAGAAATGTATTTTTATTTATAGATCCGAAATTTTTTTATTGTTTTAAACGTTATCTTTAGTGTATACCCATATCTGAATACAGGCTTCTACGTTTTTTTCTTTTTGTTTTTTTTTCAAAAAATGATATTTAATTTCTTTCACTGCCCTGAATATTCAAGAAATCTTATTAAATAATATATGAGCTTTTTGGCAGGATTCGAAACTGAGACCCCCTTTGCATCAGGAACTGTCGTTAAATCCTACTTCCGTTTAACTGTCTCGGCTACACAGAACATCGTCAGGTAAGGCAGTATAGAACTATGTTTAATTGACGACGGTCTTCGTGGCCGAGACGGTAAAAAGCACGTACAAAATTAAGGATATTTACTCGTTTACATGGGGCGCAATTTCGAGTCCTGGTTGGCCGCACATTTTTTTTCTTCAATATGATATTTCGAATCTTCAATCTGGGAGACGATAAAAAATATAGTCTTTAAAAAATAAACGCAGCGTCTATAGTAAAAGATGTGTATCGACTAAAAATTGCTTTTTAAGTGATAAAATATATATTTATATATATTTAGAGTTTTGACTGAAGATAAAGGAAACTTTTTTTTTTTGCTTTCGTACTTTTTTATTTAATTTTTCGATGTACATGTATCGTAAATGTGCTCAGTGTTTTATTATATATAATTTTCAGTAAGACCCAATAAGATACAAGAAACAGAAAATGGAAGCACAGTCAGATTTCAAAAGACGAGTATGCAGACGCTTGCACGTGTGTGTTGATGGTTATATTATTATAAAAAATGTCACGGATTTACCCATTACATTTGGTTTTCTCTCTTTCTATCTGAATTTTTCTGTTTGCAGGTTTCTTTCATTCTTAATATCTTTTGTTTTCTCACTGAAATCCGTATCTGGATTTTCGTCTTTTCACGCGATCAGGAGTGTTCATTATTTATGAGGTACTGACAGCGAGTCACATACGCGCTAACTAAAGATGGAAAGGAACAAGAAAAATTATCATTAGTTTATTATAATGATTGCAAATAATAATTATCATTATTGTTATCATCGCCAACTCCGTCTACTTAATTTTTAGGAAAACTGTCCTGCATTCTCTAATAATTTTGGGCTCAATCGTGTGCTTGTTTTCACGAACATTCAAGCCGGTAGGTGAAAAAATTTAAATATACTGTTAATAAACATAGTGTTTCCACTAAAAGTATCATCGCGACACAGACACACACACATATTCTTTGATTCTCATTAAAGTGTATATATATATATTTTTTTTTTTTTACTAAAAAATTTGACCCTGAAGATGAACAATGATGTTCGAAAGTACTCGGTTATCGTACGGACAATATTTATTTCGATATAATTTTCAAATAAAAAGTCTCATTAGAAAATATGAGAAAATTCAAAAGAAAATATGCAGGACTATGTTGTCTTTAACATTCAACACATGTTTAATATATATATATATATATATATATATATATATATATATATATATATACATATATATATATATATATATATATATGTATATATGTGTGTGTGTGTGTGTGTATGTGTGTGTGTGTGTGTGTCTGTGTGTGTCTGTATGTATGTTTATATATGTGTGTTTGTCGTGTTTGTATGTCTGTATATGTGTGTGTGTGTATTTTACGTGTTTATATTTTTTGACATCGTTTTGAATTAATCAGTTTTCATATCTGAAATTAATGCAATCCCACGTGCACTTGCAGATTATCGTAAAGAGGATAGCATTTTTAGAGCTAAAAGGTAGCTCAGTAAATATTTGCTTACAAGCGCAGTGATTTGCATATACATAATCTCCACCTTTCACTTGATAAGAAATTCTCCATGACAATACACCGAATATAAACAAAAGAAGAAAGAAGTTAAAGTCAACGACCTATTTTTCAAGAGAACCAAATACAAAACAAATTTAAAAAATTGCATGTTTAATCTCGAAAGATTGTTTTGTTTGTGGCATTGGGATGCGAAGCTTTTATCGCGGCAAAGAATAAAAAAATAACTGAAGCAAGTGAACATCAAAATATTACTGAAGCGGTGCAACAGATTAAAAAGAAATGAACGGTAAAATAATAAAAAGATTTTGTTTTAAATTCTGATAACCTTTTGCAGAAATCAATAAAGAAGCAAATTTTGTTCATATAGTCTCATAATTTCATGGAAATTCTGCTTTTCTGTAAATTCACATTTTTCTCCCACCACTCTCTCTCTAACTTTTCTTTCTATATATGTTTTAGAGAAGGGGGAGAGAAATAGTTTTGTACCAAAAATGTAAACTTTCGTAGAGAGGTTGCTGGAAAACATACAAAGGATTCATAAAAAGAAATATGATATCACTTCATAAAGCCGAAACAGAATAATTCAGTCTAAATATGACACAATATTAAATACGTAAAGGGCAGTAAAACGTAGCTGGCATGAAACTGATAGACTTGACTTCGTATTTTCAAAGGGTTAGCAAACACATAGAAGATTATAATTGTCGATGTATAATGCATTTATTTTTATGCAATTTAAAATTTTCGCCGAAATGACAATAGACCTTAAAAAGCAAATGTGACTATATTTCGCAGACACAAAAATTAACTGCTATTACAAAAAAAGTCTCAGTTTTTGTGTTATATATATATATATATATATATATATATATATATATATATATATATATATATATATATATATATATATATATATGTATGTATGTATGTATGTATATATATATGTGTGTGTGTTTGTATGTATGTATGTAAGTATATATATATATATATATATATATATATATATATATATATATATGTGTGTGTGTGTATGTGTATGTGTGTGTGTGCTGTCATCGGTAGACAGACTGTTCCGCTGTATAACAGCTCATCAATGTGGATGGCCATTAGATTGCCTTCAGTCGGTGATTTTACCCCTGAGCTTCTCAGCGCCTGGTAAAGACGAAGGCGGATTTTGACGTACCCATTCTTCAAATAAACATGCTAATGACCGAGAGGGATCAATTCATAGTAGAGCTTTGAATTATTATCAGTAGGAGTCGTTGTTTGCAAATACGCGTTTTATCACACTCGATATATATATATATATATATATATATATATATATATATATATATATATATATATATATATATATATATATATATATATATATATATATAGTGTATGTGTGCGTATGTGTGTGTTTGTGAATACAAAATAAAATTATGAACTCTACTGATCATATATATATATATATATATATGTGTGTGTGTGTGTCTGTGTGCATATATATATATAGATAGATAGATATACGCATATTTATATAGTCATATATATATATATATATATATATTTATATATATATATATATTTATATATATTTATATATATATATATACTTTCTAGATAAAAGAAATTCTCTACTGGCTTTGGAGGAATGGTGTTGATATAGACAAGGGTATTGGGGTAGCTCTTGTCAGGAGCTGGTTGATACAAGTCTTTGATCTTCTTTATGTTGACAGTCAAGCCAAATGTTTTGGACCCCTGAACAAACATGGATGTTATCAAATGGAACTCTTCCATTGAGTGCTTCACGAGTACGCAGTCGTCGGCATAAAGTAGCTGACGGATCATCATTGTCATGGTCTTGATATCGTCTAAGGTTGAACTGGCCTCTATCTGACCAGAAATTTATGTAGACCCCCATCATGTCAAGTCGTGGAATGCGTCACGTAGCATCATAGAGAAAACGACAGAGAACAGAGTTGGAGCAAGGACACAACCTTGCTAGGTGCCATTGGTAACAGGGAATAGATCAGATGATTCCCCGAACTCTGGTAGTCTGGCCAGCATCCCCTCGTGAAAGGACCAGACGAGAGACATGAATCTTTCGGGACTGCCTGTTCTTCTCTAGAGGTGTAACATAAGAAAGAAGAACAGAAAGGACCGTTATTTAACTCCGCTCTTTAAAACTTCTCTTTAAGCCCCTCTTTAACCTTAAGCTTTCCTGTTTTCTTTCTGCTATTACACCTCTCTCTAGAGCTTTCATACATTTCCCTCTCACACTTGTTTCCCACTCCCACACATATATTCTCTCTAAAATCTTGTTTTTTTATACCGGGAGTTATATTTTCCGATTTCTTTTTGAATTTGTAGGTCTGATGAATTGGATCGTGATTACGTTTACAATGTAATAAATTATAATCATGGAATATTAGTGTTTGAGAATTTATATTATATTCTTACTCTGTCCTGGATATTAAGTTCTACCTGGGTTCTATCCTCTTGGGAATATATCTATCTATATATATATATATATATATATATATATATATATATATATATATATATATAGATATTGACCACCAATATTATATATACATATATATATATATATATATATATATATATATATATATATATATATATATATATATATATATAGACATTGACCACTAATATTATATATATATATATATATATACATATACATACATATATATATATGTATATATATATATATATATGTATTTAATTCTCAAAAATGTTCCCTAATGTTTCCTTCTCGTCTTATATCTACATAGATTCATACCTTCTCTCTGTATGTTTAAGATAGAATTACCTCCACCAATGAATTCCAAACAGACGGGTTGGAAATATTCTTTCTTCTTTGTTTTCTTTAAAAATAATCATCATCTGTGCTCGTCTATGTCGAAATTAAATCTTATTCATATTATTAAATATTAAGTAAGCCCCCGTAAAAATCTGGATATATATTTTTAAGAACCTTATATCTTTGTATAGATTGCAAACTTATAAATTGTATCCTTGGTAATTATATGAATTGGGATTTCTTTTACGATTGTCTCCAACCGATAAGCCACAGAACCTATCAGAGGAAGACACCAATGGATGTTTTACCCCCGAAGATACAAGAGAACTAAAGAAAATATTACTGCTTTCTTGCTGTCTGTAAAATAAATCAGATTGCAAATGATTTAAGTAAAGCCTAAAGAGATCCAAACGTTTAGTGCGTCTTAAAAACAACAGACACATGATAGGCTTGCTTTGATAAATGAATGATAGTTCGGGAAAAGTGTAATTCTAGAATCTATTGCAACGTTATTAAAACTAATGGGAGATTTCTTAATTGCAAGCGCGAAAAGCAATCGGGTTACATTACTCTTTGCATTGCTTGCCGCTAAATACGAGAATAAGAATTACGCGCAAAGTAGGGAAGACTTTTACAAGAACATTGTTATTTCTTTCACTCACCGTATTTTAATTAGGTTGCAAAGAAATGTAATGCATTTATGCAAAGTCTTTCTCGGTTAAGAAATATATTTGGATATACGTCCAAATTGTACAAGTAAATGCTCGCTTAGTGTGATTACTGGTAATCGTTTAGCCTTTTTAATAAAATAGGCTAATACATATATATTTTGAATCCCTGTTTACGCTCCGTATACACACACACACACACACACACACACACACACACACACACACACACACACACACACACACATATAATAATAATAATAATTGGCCACTCGATTTCGAGGACACCCGTTGCAATGGACAGCTAGCTAGCGCATATGGCAACATTTGCACAGGCATTTTTGCAATTTCCCAACTGGGAAATGCCCTAAATGTATTACGGTCAAATCACGCTGAACACACCGGTTCCCGTTAGGTCACCGAAGTTAAGCATCGTAGAGCCAGGTCAGTACTTAGATGGGGGACCGCTTGGGAACACCTGGTACTGTAAGCAGTGTGGCTGTGTGGCTGAGTGGTCTAAGGCGTTGCTTTAGAATCACGAGGCACCGAGTTCGAATCCTGGCTGGAATTAATTTCAGTAGCTATCGGACTCCAAGCACAGGGCACCTTTGGCAAGTGTCTGTTCCATAGTCATGTGTCCACCAAAACCTTGTGAGTGAATTTGGGAGAGGAAACTGTGTGGAAGACCTCGTTGGCCAAAGCTAGCACGATATCACAAAAACACCGTGATTGCGAGTTGAGGTGGCCAGCCTTGTTCATTTATGATCACGCTGGGTTCGCACCAACGCTCTAAAACTGTTAATTGGTTCTGCAAACGCCAATAACAGTATAAACATACACATATACATACATACATACATATATTCTTTAGAAAATATGAAAACGAAACTAAGTAGATACGATGTCTTGAAATCTACGACGCGGAGGATTTCGATTATAAGTCATATTTAGAACTTGCTTAATCCGCAAAGCTTCTTCCTATCAGAGTCGACTAAGGAACGTTGTATCTCAGGACAGCTTCCCTCTGCCCATGGGGACGTAGGTTCTAATCCTGACGGAGAACGCGTACTTTTCTCTAAAAAGCATTCTTTAGACTATAATAAATAAATATACTGTTTAATAAATAAACGGAACGTCTACCCAGATATGAGTATCGACTACAAATCCATACACAGAAATACACACACACACACACACACACACACATATATATATATATATATATATATATATATATATATATATATATATATATATATATATATATACACATATGAAGAAATAAAGTTTTAGGTGTGGTATATTTATGGGATAAAGTGATCAATATCAGAGATAGAGCGTATGTAAATATAAATATAAAAGTGAACACTGAAGTCAATACTTAGAGGCGACAGGCTGTTTCATACTGAAAGCAATCGTCAGGCCGCCTGATCTAATGACTGTATTCTTTCTTTCATTGATTCCTTGATCAATATAAGGATAATATTTTCTCTCCGCAAATTGTAAAAGCTATGCGAATAATGACAATAAATATACATTTCTATGGTATTCCAAACATTCTGCACAAATGATGACCAGAATATTTGCGTGAGCTTCCTGTTCTGTCTGTAATAATACATCTGCTACGAAATGGGGAAAATTACATATATGAATTCATTTCTTCTGTTTAAAATTCTAAGTCAATTCAAATCTATTTAATGTTCATTATCTGTTTATAAAAGATATCAATTTTGCTTAGTCTATACGCATCTTTTTATATCTATCTATCTATCTATCTATCTATCTATCTATCTATCTATCTATCTATCTATTATAATGAACTACTTCCGTGCAACAATTTCCTGTTTAATTCAAAAGGAAAATATTAATAGCATACAAAAACATTACAATTTGAAATAGCATACATAGAAATTTCGATTTATCTAATCCACACAAGTAGAACCAAACGTTTTTTCATTGATGCATGTTTTATTAAATAATATAGACACGTTTTGTGTATTTATTTTAAGTATATTCCTTTCATATTGTCTGATAAGCTTAATATCATTATCATTGAATGACCAAAGGAAATCACCATATTGATACATGTTTTTTTTAATCCTATCTAAACTTTCAGCTTATATAAGCCATTATCAAAGATGACAATTACATTTCAATATATTAAGCAATGCACGGACGAAACAATAATAATAGTCTATTTTTGTTGCATGACAGATTTTCAAGCAACGACAAACTCGTGTATACGATACGCTGAAGCGAAAATCGTACCGCAGCTCTTGACGTCACACATGAACACGCGAGAGTTAAAACGAGAATTATTAATTATGGGAAGCCGTTGCCATAACCCAATGACTTCTGTTATCAGTTATAGACATTTAGGAATATTTCTGGAGATTTCATAGTTTATTTTATTCAGGTTAGGTTTCAACTGTTTCAGGTATATAGCTTCATGTATTTGTAGTTTTTTATTTATTGCATATTAGATATTATATATAACGGGATTTGCTGTTTTGTTTTGATTTTGTGGATCAATACCACGATTGTTCTAAAGATCAGGATTCACCTCAATATTCGACATGAACTGGAAATAAAAATGAAGAGTAACTTGGGCGATTTGGAAAGAAACGCTATATTTGATCAATATTTTTCTTACCCGCATATTGTATTGGTTCGCATGACTATATGTCTAAAAGAAAATATAATTCGTTCGTATATTGTTTTTTACTCTAAGTAGAAATACATATTTATTTAATCTGAATCATTGTAAATTTATACTAAGATTCCCTAAACATTACATTCTACCACTGACTATGTTACAATTAATTCTATACGCATATTCACTAACCGACCCACCCGGTTTGATGTGGCACAAGGCCGATTTTATTGTAGGTTATCCGAGCCCGTAGGCTCGGCTAAAAATTCACTGTAGACCACCGTAAAAAAAAACGGTGTCGGGTAGGTGTCTACCACATCAGACGAGACACTGACCTTCGGCATAGCCTAGTCTGTGTTCCTCTCTGTCCGGGGGCAGAGAGTTTGACAAGCACATTGTGGAAGACCATAGTGAATCAATTTATTCTATGAAAGTTAGTAATTGTCAATTAGTTTATTTATATAGCTATTGTATTTTTTCAAACTGATCTGGAGAAACCTTTAATATTTCAGGAGTAATAGAAAATGTACAGTTAATAAAATGGATAAATGTAAAACATATATTAGTTGCAAAATGAAACTAGTGAACATTATAATTATGGACAATGCCACATGAAATGGAATTTAAATCTGATACCGCTTGTCTTAAATAAGGAAATGTCATGGAGGCCTACAGGAGAGCGTAGAAAATGAACTTACTAGATCTATAACAGTGATGCTTTCATGACCTAGTTAGAATGACTCTGTTTGTTGTAAAAGAGAATCACAATGATAAAGGGTGAAACTTTAGATCACAGCCGACGATTATTTGACTTTATTTCCGTTTCAATCTGCTTACATAATAATTTCTGAATAATGATTCGTATAATGCAATAAATAAGAATAAAGAAATGTGAGAGAAAAATTAAGAAACGGTTATTAATATTTTATTTATTGGTACTTACATTTTCTTAGTATTTACTTTCAGCGTTTCTATCTATCTATCTATCTATCTATCTATCTATCTATCTATCTATATATCTATCTATCTGTCTATCTTAGCTTTTTTCCATTTGACCCCATTAAAACTCTAGTTATTTCTTCAAATCTGCTTTTTAAAGCGTGACTATTTTCCACCTATGAACCTCCGTGGGCGATTTTGTAGCCACACCTGTTGACCTATTTGAAATTGAAAAGAAAAATGAAAAAGAAGACAAAAGTTATTTACAATTATTTTAGCTGCGTTTCATTTTCTTTACTTTTACTTTCATCCAGATTTCCTATAACCTGGGGAAACAGGATGTTTAAATACATTTCTGCTGAAAAAAATGTAGCCATTTTTTATGAAGCACAGTATTGCTATGAATAGAGAAAGATAAAACAACTGGCATTTGGAGTAATCGATTTTTCTTTGTAAAATATGCTGATTGGATAATATTATGTTAAACTTAAATTAAGAAAAATAGATTTTAAGCGAAACATACATTGAAAATAAATAGTTGCAATAAATAAATATATAAATTACAAGATACTTCTGGATATAAAATTATTCCAAAGTAAATATAGTTTCCACAAAATACCGTTAAGTCTGTGTACGTAGGAGTAACTAGCGTCACATTTAAAGATGTTCCTTTCATTGCGTGTATCGATGCCTGGATTAAAATTTTTGTATATTTTCTGGCAATTAGTTTTGATACGTTTAGATATGTTCATCTCTCGCATAAAGATTATTTAGACTTTGTAAGCGAGAAGATATGTTTTAGCAGTTTTATAAAGTTACATGTCCAGGCATCTGCAGAATCTGTGTCAGATTTCTACAGCTGAAAACAAAGAATATCGATTGTTCATAATTGCAATGAAACCACTGTGAATACACGCCTTCTCTGTCGAAATTCGTAGACAATTTTGAATCACAAAGAATAGCAGGGGGGAATTTTAACCCAAGTTACAATTTATCTGACGTACCAAAGAAGTATTAAAGTGTTCGTGAAAGGATATCGCGTTTTGTTGAAAGAATAGTTGTTCAAATGAAGGTAATTTAAAAATTTATGTCAGGGATATAATGTACTTCATTAAATACGAATATTTCCTTTAAGAACAGAATCACTGGTCTAAATAGACATATTATTATGATATGTGAAGGAATCTTTCAAACACACACGAATATTGTCGTCGGGAAAATGCGATGGAATCTCGAAAATTTGGTGGATGCATTAGAACTACTTAGAAAAAAATGTAGACTTTAAAAATCTTTATTATTAGAACAGAAGCAAAATGCCATCTTGAAAACTCCTATCAACGGATTTTTTAAAATTTTGAATAATTACAAAACAAGACCAAAGTTATTGAAATAAAAGCAAACAAAGCTTTGGTTAAATTTTGTTACCCATATTTGAATTCTTTTTCAGGTATTTTTAATCAGTTCACCCCACGCAAAGCCACTAAGATGCAAGAGTCTACTGTGAGTGAAAGGGAATGCAAAAGACAGGAAAATGGGATAAATTTCTACACCTGTGATAGATATCAGGGAGGATTGTGAACAGGGCGATAGCCGAAGTTGTTAACACCCGTTTAGGAATTAATACTGTATTTCAACTAATTCGAACAATTGTTCCCCTATTCTATAAGCATGTACGTTATTACAGAAACATTCATTAACATTTTTTGATAATATGACATCTCACATGTTGATTGTTTGAAAATATCTTGCTCTGGCTTTGATGAATCTTTGACGTTCCTGCTATGCCAGTGAATATTTCCTCACCATCTGATACAGGGAGAGACCACTACATAACATTTTCACTTGCGTAACTAATTCCTATATGCACAGTCCCGAAGGACATGTATTTTTAGATTCTTTAAATTTAGTGCTAGACCTTTTCGAGTTTTGGTTAAAATATTGACTCTATCAGAGCTCATCAATGTGGCTAGAGCTGTGATTGCTTCAAGCCAGGATCGAACCCCGTCCGATTTGACATCATTCGAAGACTCTCCCCCGTAGGCCATCAGCTCATGGTGAAAGGGAATTTTTCGCATCTTATATATGATATATAAGCATTACCGGCTACCAGTAAGCTCGATTCATAGCTTACAGCTTTTAGTGTTAATAGCAGCAGCCGACAAATGTCCTTTCTCTAAAAGTGTGCTGCCTACGAGAGGGTATATATATATATATATATATATATATATATATATATATATATATATATATATATATATATATATATATATATATATTGAGGTAATTATAAGATAAAATGGAAAAGCTTTATCAATTAGGACTTCATCGGACTGTTGTGACTACAAAAGCGCATGAACGAGGAATGCTGGTAGATTCAAATAAAAAAAAAACAACTTTTTGACATAATGTTGTGTGACTCTCCTCTTTTTACACAAGATGGACTTGTGTAAAGTATACTTATTCTGACAGAGTAAAGATACGCGGAGATACGTATAGATAAGTAGAGTCCACGGAGAGAGAGATAATTACGGCTTCACATACAGAGACTTGTACATATACTTTCTACTAATCCGCATTCCTGGACTACTAATCTTCATTTCAAGTTTGTATTCTTACGTTCAATACACTTATTTTCCTATTTCAATTTCTGGCGTTGTTTATTGATTTGTGCAGGATTCCATCCCCGGAATCCACAACAACTTGGTGACGAGGACTTTGGACCCACATGTAAAGAAAACAAAATTATCTAGTCATCACGACAAATTGGCGACGAGGATTTCGGACCCACACGAGAGAAAAAAATCTCTCTCGTCACCACAACAACATGGCGACGAGGATTTGCACTTCTCGGAGACTCAGGAAAATAAATTGGCGTTGCCAGCATCCACAACCCCTGGGCGACAAAGATTTACGAGGATTTGCGAGGATTTTCGTGACCACCGCGATTAAAAGGTACTTCCTTAAAAATCGAGGTTTTCGTAAGACTCTTATCATGGAGGATTTTGAAAGTATTTTGATAGAACTTGTAAAGTACCAAAATGAACAGCAACTACAACTTCAAGAAAAACAGCACGAAATTCAAAAGAAAAATGAAGAAAGACAAATTCACCTCCAGGAATTAATATTAAAAGTAACGGGTAACACACAACAAAAGAATATCGAAAAAGAGGCGACTTTCGGGGACTACTACAGACGTCATGAAGACATCTTCAACATTGATTGCCAAAATTGGACGGAAGCTAAGAAGCTACGTTTATTACTCAGGAAATTGGAACAAAGGAATACACAAAATTTGTGGAATATATTCTACCGAAAAGACAAACGATTTGACGTTTGACGAGGCAGTTACATGCCTTACGGAGCTCTTCAGTTCAAAGACTTCACTTTTTCACAAAAGGTGGAAATGTTTCAACCTCGTAAAAATCGAAAATGAGGACTACTCCACGTTCGTCGAAATCTTGAACAAACATTGCGATGACTTTAAGTTGGAAGAATTGACTCCGGACAATATTAATGTTTTATTTTCGTACAGGGATTAGTCTCAGCCAAGGACAGGGAAATGCGCAAAAGAATGCTCTCGAAGCTTCAGAACGAGCCTGGTTAACGCTACAAAAATTGTCAGAAGACTGCCAAAAATGCTTGAGCATAAAAAAAGACACTGAAGATATCAAGGAATCGGGAGTAGCACACATACGTAAGTTGAAAATTTTTTTTGCGATTTTCACGCCACCCACCAGGAAGAAAAACAAAAAAATCCTGATAAAGAAACATTAGAAGGTATAAGGCGATTAATGACAGAGATCAAAGCAAATATAAGCGCTCCCCATCTGCATGTTACAGATGTGGTGGATTACACTGGAATAAAGACTGTCGATTCAAATACAAGAACTGTTTAGCTTGTGGAAAAATGGAACATAAGGCATCTCAATTCAGAAACAAAAGATACACTAGCTGTGTAAGAACTACTAGAATGGACTACGAAGACAAACTAAACACAAGGAAATGCGTGGAACTCGATATCTTAAATAAGAAGGAAAATTACGGTTAGACTCAGGAACGGATCTAACTATAATTAATTTACAAACATGGAGGAAGCTAAATAGACCGACCATGATGCATACACAGAAAATAGCCAAGTCGGTTACAGGGAAGGGTATCAAATTTAAAGGAGAAGTAATTCTAAACGTAAAATTCCATGGAAAAACGAAAAAAATTGAAGATATTTGTAATGAAAGACACATAAAATTTGGTGGGCACAGACTGGATGGAAAAATTTGACGTATGGGATTTACCCATTAGCTCATTTTGTAAGAAAATAGAGTGCGAGCCGTCAGAAGCTAAAAATTAAAAGAAGAACTACACAGCCAATTCCCCGAAATATTCTCGAGCGGTTTCGGACGATGTAATAAGTTTGCAGCTAAAATTGAACTAAAGGAAAATGTTCAGCCAGTATTCATGAAAAAGCGAAATGTGCGTTTCGCAACCATAGAAAAAATTGACAAAGAGTTAGATAGATTGGTACAAACTGGGATCCTTTCACAAATCGAATTCAGTGAATGGGCGGCACCAGTGTTCTACGTAAAGAAAAAATCCGGAGAAACACGTGTCTGCGCAGATTTCTCGACTGGTGTAAACAAGGCTATCAAGGATTATCACTACCCATTGCCAAGACTGGAGGAAATATTTACCAAGCTTAACGGTGGTAAGGTATTTTATAAGATTGATCTAAGTGAAGCCTATCTTCAGATTCCAGTACAAGAACAAAGTACAAAGATTTTATGTATCAATACTCACAAAGGACTTTACAAATTTAACAGATTGCCATTTGGGATAAAACTAGCACCGTGAATCTTCCAACAGACTATGGATACCATGCTCATGGGACAGAACTTTGGTACTTCTTACTTAGACGAAATTTTGATCAAAAGCGATAATGTAGAAGAACACTGAACACATATTAAAGAATCTTTAAAAGAATTCAGGATTTTGGTTTTAAAGTGAAGGAGAACAAATGCGATTTTTTTCCTAAAAGAAGTCAAGTATCTAGGCCTTATAATCAATGAAAGTGGCAGAAAACCAGATCCAGATAGGGCATCTGCAATACAAAATATGTCTGAGCCGAAAAATGTCGCAGAGTTGCAAAGCTTTCTTCGTCTAGCGAACTATTACAGTGAATTCATTGAAAACATGCACAAATTCAGAGCTCCCCTCAATGAATTATTGAAAAAGGAGAACAAATGGAACTGGACGGAAGATTGTCAGAAAGCCTTTAAGGAGATCATAAAGAAACTAACGTCTGATCTAGCACTGACGCATTTTGATTCCAAACTGGAAATTATCATTGCTAGTAACGCAAGCTCACACGGAGCGGGAGCTTGTATATTACACAAGATGCAGGATGGCACAAGGAAACCTATAGCTCACTCATGTAGATCGTTGTTACCAGCAGAGTGTAATTATTCGCAAAATGAGAAGGAAGCGTTAGGCATAATATTCGCCATAACTCTTTCCACAGATACATATATGGAAGACAGTTTACTCTTCAAACAGACCATAAACCTCTTCTCACTATATTCGGATCGAAAAAAGGACTACCAATTTACACAGCCAACAGACTTCTGAGATGGGGGACTATATTATTGAATTATAATTTCAAACTAGAGTTCCTACCGTCAAAGAAAATTGGTCATGCGGATGGATTATCTAGATTGGTACCTGCGAAATGCGAACTTCTGGAAGACTCTGTAATAGCGGCGTTGCGAGCCGAAGACGAAATTAGTCAAGTGCTAACAATACAGTAAGGGAATTACGAGTGACCTTGTTAGAAATCAGAAGAGAAGCTGAAATGGATGAATTCATACAACGTACAAAGAGAAAAAAATAGAAGAAAAAGAAAGAAATCTAGCGGAGAGTTTTTCAATTTGTGATCACGTATTGCTTTATAATGAAAGAGTGGTCAAACCAACAAATTTACAAAGACGAATTTTGAAGGACATTCATCTAGGACACCCAGGGAAAAATCGTATGAAAGCGTTAATGAGAAGTTTCGTGTACTAGCCGAATATGGATAACGATATTACTCAAATGGTAGAAAAATGTAGAGGCTGCGCAGCGGCAGCAAAGGCACCACCTATTATGCAAAAACCATGGTCTAAGGTGGACAAAACTTTTTCTAGACCCCATGCGGACTATGCAGGACCCATAGATGGATATTACTACTTGATAACGGTAGATAGATTTAGCAAGTGACCAGAAGTTTTCAGATACAAAAACCTACGAGGGAAAACACTATTAATTGTGTACACGAGTTATTTGCAAGATTTGGCGTGATATATTGACTTGTAACGGATAATGGTACCCAATTCACTTCGAGCGACTTTCAAGAATTCTGTGCGAGTTATCCAATCAAACATATTAAAATAGCCCCAAACCATCCACGATCTAACGGGCAAGCAGAAAGTTTTGTGGACACGCTTAAGTGAGCCTTGAAAAAAGCAGAGGACGTGCCAACAGAAAGAGCCATACAACTGAAAGAGACATACAATCACCCCGAACGGAAACACACCATCTGGCCTTTCGCCAGCTGAAGTGATGATTGGCCGCAAAATACGGTCTGTCTTTGATAAACTAATACCTAGCAAAAATAAAAACCGGCATACACCGTTAGTGCCTATAAGATCCTTCAAACCTGGCGAACGGGTCTATTTCCGAATGTTTAAGAATAACATGGCATACTGGGAACCAGGTACGATAATAAGCAGACTGGGAAATGTTCTGTGCACCATTCAATGCGAAAGATTTACTCACAGGAGACATATCAATCACATACAAAAAAGACGTGTAGAGGAGCCAAGCTTGTCACATTTGGAAAATGAAAACTCAATGGAGGCGATTGTTGAAGCATTTGAAATTCAAAGACCACAAGTAGCCACGGACATTAGAGGAACATGCAGGAAAAGAAAATTCACAGGACCGCTAATAATAAACCATAAGCGAAAAAAATATTATATCTGCCACAAAAAGTAGTTAGGGAGGGGTTGTTATGAGGCTCTCCCCTTTTTACACAGGATGGACTCGTCTAAAGTATACTTATTCTGACAGAGTAGAGATACGCAGAGATACGTTGAGATAAGTTTGAGATACGCAGAGTCCACAGAAAGACAGATAATGACGGCTTCACTTACAGTAACTTGTACATCTACTTTCTACTAACCCGCATTCCTGGACTACTAATCTTCATTTCAAGTTTGTATTCTTACGTTCAATACACTTATTTTCCTATTTCAATTATGGCGTTGTTTATTTATTTGTGCAAGATTCCATCTCCAGAATCCACAACACATAATTTTTGCAATATAGTCAAATAAATTGATTTTTATTTTTTTATTTCCAACGTCTTTGTTTTTAAATATACCACATTCAGATAACATAAAATATGTCAATAATAGTGATTCGTTAGAAGAACCTGGACGTAAATTTATTTATTTCTAGAAATTTTCGTCATAGTGACTTATTTTCTCTTTTAATTAGTCCAGCATTTTATGACAAAATTGTCGTCAAATTTTTAAGGTGAAGAACCTATATATATATATATATATATATATATATATATATATATATATATATATATATATATATATATATGCCATTTTTATATATATTAATTATATATTATATATGCACGGTACTTATTGGAAAGCGCTCAATATCAGTGATAGAGCTAACATATTTAGTTGGATTGGTGTGAGTTTGTCAGCCTGGGTTTCGCGCTATTTGTTATCGTCAGACAAACTGATTTATTTTTAAATATTGGACATATACATGTTTGCGTATATCGGCGTTATTATGGAAGTGGGAAGAAAAGCCACTCATATTTACGCAAACATACATACAGGCACGTACATTCATTGACGTACGCAGACACACACACACACACGCAAGCGCAATGACCGGAGACTGCGGGCGAGAAAAAATTATTCAGTGAACAAAATTAGAAAAATCCGTCTGCGCGTTGACAGAGCAACAAAAAAAATAAATATTCGCTACACAATCCAACATTGAATACAGCGACCAAATGCGCGCGTAAGTGCGGAACGACGCACATATGAGCATATATGCCTATTTCCACACTGTTCACATATGTTTGTGTGAGCTCCGATGGGTCAGCGTGCGTGTGTGTGACTATGTACAATTTATATATTCAAGGGTGATTAGATTTGAGGGTGAAACATAAGTAGATTTGTTTTTGATGCGTATTGTGTACATGTTGCAATTTTGTAGGATTTACTTCGTAATAAGCACTTTTTCTTAGCAACTTCACAGTAATGGTATCTTACCAACTAACAGTGTCTGACACATACATATATATATATATATATATATATATATATATATATATATATATATATATATATATAGTATTAATTTAAATTTATATATATATAAGCCTAAACGTTGCACTATTTTGCAGGATTTATGCTACCTCCTGCGGAAGAAACTTTGATTGGGATTCTTTACATATTCTCAGCTTTGGAAGCTCTCCTGGCTTCCGTTTGAACGGCGTTTTCATTTTCACGCTGCAGCCTCGTCTCTTTTGAGATCAATCTACTTCTCTATTGGCTATAGGCAACAATAAACTACAGAAGAACTCAAAATTGATCGCTGCATTTAAATATTGCATTAATATTTTTAAAGTTCAACGATAATTCTTCGGCCAATTAATTTAAAGACAATAGTGCGTGTGTAGTTATTACTTTTCGTATCAACAATTATTTTTATTTTAAGGTTGACATTCAATGGAATCTCGCAATTAATTTTTGGTTATTTCCCAATTAATTTTCATGTTATAAAAATTATTTTCGCAAAAAATCACGCAAAAAATCGCCAAAAACAATCGCAGTAATACAAAGCTACGATTCCCAAATTTCTGCCACATGACATTCGCATTATATATATATATATATATATATATATATATATATATATATATATATGTTTGTGTGTGTGGTGTGTATGTTTTTCTGAAAAATAATTTTACAGACATTGGAACGAGGATAAAAGTTTATATAAAAAAATGTCCGCAAATTTTCGTTTTGGAATTATTATGTTTAACGGAAATTTGCGATATATGACGCTCTTCAGGCGTGTAGACTAGGTTACATTTGTCATATCGTGAGCGGGCAGATATGATTTTTACATACGGCCGGGCGAATGGTAATGGACGGGAGGCTTCACGGCTGTATCAGATTGCGTTTCAAGACCAAACGCAACTAAGTCATCCAAAGTTTAATGCTGTTTATCGTCATTTTACTGATACTGGATCTGTGGCAGCACTATCTATGGATTAAGGAAGACAACGATCTATTCGTACGCCTGACCTCGAACACATTCTACATAGGCTTTTGGACATCTGTTTATACGTACATTTTTCTTCGTTTTGGTGTCAGGAACTCACCTATTACTTTTGTTAAAGACTTTTTGATACATCCTGTTAACACACATAACACACACACACACACACACACACACACACACACACACACACACACACATGGACGCACAAAAACACACACAAACACACAAACACACACACACACACACACACACACACACACACACACACACACACATATATATATATATATATATATATATATATATATATATATATATATATATATATATATATATACATGATTAACAGTTTAGATATTGCTAATAGGAACTACAGAGGAGAAAAGTCTCTGCCAGCAGCAGGTGGTAAGTATGGCGCCAGTGCCTAATCCCTATCTAATTAAAAACCGCTTATTTATTCGAGGATTGCCAGCCAATTCTCAAGAGGCTCGACTTTTGATGCAGGCTACAAATGTGTCAATTATAGCTAATCTTTAATGGGGAAAATTATTCAGGAAAAAAAAATGTAAAGTAAATTACAAAGGTTTCTTTGGCCAGAGAGTCGAAAGTTGACGCGCGACGCGGCAGAAACTAAGCAGATTTCAAGGTGGTGAAATGCTGATTAATTCGATCGATCTGACTCAATTAACCAGGGCTCGACTTCAGACATCGACGTAGAAAAATGTTCAATTTACGTACTTGAATAGGGAATAAAAGGTTTACAAAAAATGAGATAGATCAAAAACGAAAAATCTGTCGATTAAAACAAAGATGAATAGAAAAGTTAAAATATTGTTGTAGAGAAGACTGAAATCGAAACAAAGATTGAATCGAAATCTTTAAGATAAAATAAAACAGAGGAAACTCTACGTTGAGGATTAGAGTACAAAATTAGAATGACATTTTGCTAATGAGTTTTCGCTATTTCCATCAGCGCCAAATTAAGATTTGACGATATTTTGTTAATGTTTTATTTCTGATGACATAAAAATATTTTTTTATTTACATATATTCCTACATACGTTTTAGAGAGTTGCATTTGTACGTGTTGTACACTTTGTATATCGGGAGCACAAATATGCTTTTCAACGGTAAATAACTAAATTAGAATTTAAACTAAATATTTCTTAGGAAATATCTATACATATATTCAGTTCTGATATCAGTAATTCTGTACATTACTGTTGTTAACGGCACTGGAAAGATTCATAATTGAGGGTTTCCAAGGTTACCGATAAATCCATTCATCTAGACAAGGGGTGGTAGAGGGTTCAATTTTTAATTTTCGTTTTTCAATTATGAATCTTTCCAGTGCCGTTAACAACCGTAAATTTTAAAAAGTAAGTTACTCCAAAATTCGCTTGATGCGGAAATGGAACTAATGTCTTTGGTTTAATAACAAACTTAAATTCAGGGGCTTTAGCTTCCATTTCTGAAACATGTTTATCACTGTGTAGAGGTAAAACCATATTTCAAATCTATTAATTTATATATATATATATATATATATATATATATATATATATATATATATATATATATATATATATATATAACGGGCTTTGATAAGTTTTTAGCTACCCTTGATTACAGCAATTGTGGCTTATTTAATAATGTCTCTTCTTTTTTTCAGGCAATATGTGTTAGTATCATGCTACTCTCATTTATGAATAATATTTGACTTATATCTTGCAATGAAAGTTCATGGAAATAAGGAAGTAAATAATAGAATGCCAATCAAATAGAGAAAATACTAGGTTCTACCAGGTTAATCATCCAACGGTTGATAATAATGTCAAGAAATTTAATGAAGAAGGCCATTGCCGTGTGGAACAATGTTCAGGGAAACCAAGCATCGTGTCTGAGCGAACGAAAATGTCACTGAAGTTGTAAATCATCAGAAATCATCGTCAGAGCGTCAAATATTTCGCCAACAGCATGGAAATGTCGCGATGAGAAAGACTCAGAAAGACATAGGCTGTCAAAGAAGAGTTGCAAGAAAGAAGCCCTTGATTGCAGAGGTTAACAGGAACCTTCGTATGGACTGGGCGAGAGAATTTGAGAGCATAGATTATGAATTTTGGCAGTCTGTAATTTGGCCAAATGAAAGTAATTTCTGCCAATATTAGAATTCGATATAGGTTTATGCTTGGAGAAATCAGAATGACACTTGGAACACTGAATGTCTGCAGGCGACCGTGAAACATGGAGAGAGTTGATTAATGGTGGATGACGCTGTTTGGTTTGGAGAGAGATTTGAGGTAATTCTTGTTGACGAGCAGTTGAATGGTCCAAAATACTATCAAATATTAGAGAAAGGATTACTCCCATTATTTGAAACCAATTAGTTTAACAAGAATGTCTACTTTTTTTCAAAAAATGGAGCACCCTGTCATATGAGCAAAGTACCAAATGCCTGGAAGGAATCGCAATGAATAAAGTCACTGCCATGGGTAGCCCAATATCCTGGCATGAATACAATGGAGCACATTTGGGATCACCTTGACCGAAGATTTTGAGAGCGTGCAACCAAAATCCCGTCAGTGGTCAACGCTTAAAGAGACATTGATAAACGAGTGGCAAAATAGGGCTCAGGCGATTGTTGATATCTTGATCAAATCCATCAAATACAAGCATTGAAAATAGCAAATGGAGGACCTACTCTAAGCTAGTTCCAAATAATCTTTGTTTATGTTAAATAGGGATTATGTAATTAATATTTGAAATTGTATGTAGTTTTTTCTCCTGGCTAAAAACCTTTCTTAGACCACTCTATATCATTCTAATTTTTTAATTTGACGAAAGTGAGACATAAAATAATTGTCTACATCTTTTTAAGAATCAACGTCAACTGTTTTTCTTCACGAAGGAGACAAGCATATTTGTGCAGTTTTATTGCAATGTTAGCATTCGCGCTGTTAATTTTATTTTGTGACTCAGGTGTCACATAGCAAAGATGACATAGCCTTATTATGTTCGATGCTCTGTGAAAAATACTGGAGGAGTTTTACATATCAGTCTTCTGAAACTTGTGTTTTCCTAGTTTAGAAAAAAAGTCTTCTTTCATAGGTTTCATTAAACAGATAACACAGCCCTAACCTACTTAATCTAATTTTCGTAGTTGAAATATTTTAATTAATCATTAAGCATTACAGCAAATATAATTTAAGTCTGAAAAACATTGGGAGGATTAATTATTACTGTAGTTATCTAGATAAGTAAAACAATGTTTGTTTGTTTGTTTGTGCGTGTGTGTGTGTTTGTGTGTGTGAATTCAGTGTTGATTGTAAGTCATTTGTTGCAAAAATATCGGATATATTAACATTTTTGTAAACGTTGTCATCGCAAATGTTTTGTGAAGAAATGGTTGATTAGTAAGATAAGCAGAATGAGAAATCATTTGTGATCATAACTTCAGGATGTTTATCTGTGTTACATTTGTAAGGAAAGTATGTGTATATACATAATGAATTTTTGATCCTTCAAAATGTCCACATGATTCATTGTTCCCCATTCAAATGGCTTATCAGTTTATTTGGCATTTAATTTATCCTTATGTTTGACCTGATTTCATTCAGAACTCTCATTACCAAATGAAAGAAAATTGCTAGCATCTTTTGCACCAACTGCACCATTGAAAATGGCATTTCTAATTTTGTTAAATGATCATGAAAATGGGGAAAAATCTTGTCATGTCAATATTTTTTAAGCATACCGTGTTTCCAATTTTGAACAATTACTGGACCGGTGCCAAAGAAACAACATAAAGATAATGGCTTCTCTACATTTAATTCTGATTAGCATCGTGTTACATGACAGGTTTGTGCAAGTTATTATTAGTATATTTTAGTTGAAATAAGTACAAATATATACAGTCACTAAGGAAATATCTGTAGAAATTGGATTTTCATTAAATGTTCTAAAGTATTGTAGCATTGGTTGGTATGATTCAAATCCAAATAGTTAACAGAGTATTTCAACGATTGATGGTAAACTTCAGAAGTAAAAATGAAATTTCATCCAAACTTAATATTATAGATTTTTGTTTTTAAATAAAATAAATCAGATATGCATTCGATTCATGACGATGCAGTACAATCTGATATATTAACATTTATGTTGTCAAAATATTTTAATGAATTACTTATATTCACTAAACTTATCCTGGCAAGAGACCACAAGCACGGATCATACAGAAAGCATTTAAATAGTATCCACAACTGGGAAGAGATTAAAACTGAGAGTATTATTGTTTTGCCATTAGAATAAGTATCCAGAGCAAACTGTTTATTTTGTATTATATCTCATCTTGCTAAAGATTACCTCTCTCCGAAACAATCATTATTTTTGTGAAATGTGTAATTTTTGTGATAGAGGAGAAACGATATCATTGACTAAAGATGTTATCTGATACAAATTTGCAAAGGTGGAAGTCGGAATCTGACGGCCTGAATGCCCGGGAAATTTCATAGAAATATGCTTCTTCAAAAAGGAACCGAACCTGTATCCTACATATATACTACTGACATGCTATACTAGTTTAGCTACGAAGGAAATTTTTAGCATAACCCTAGAAAACTAAACATGGCTATATAGTACCCAGCGCAAATTTTCCTAATTTTAATTACAATTTTCAGTACCTGATTCTCTTACATAAATAATATGTTTTTCAGTTCCTATAAATGTTAACTAAAATTACAAAGTTTTAAATAACTGCATGTAAAATATTTCAAATAAAGATTTATATTTAATATTTATTTTTATATTTTCAAAATCGGGTATGATATACCCAGTGTTAGTAGTGGTGTAATTGATGGTTAGTGTTCTAGGGTTAAAAGCAGTAAATCAATCTTGCTCACCAGACACTTCGCCATATGATAATTTTGTGGCGTTGCTATATATGTATATATGTGTCTCTTAATGCTAGTAGAGTCTCTCTGTTTGTTTGTTTGTGCCCGTGTGCTTACCTCCTTAAGCTGTACCGTAATGAAATGGGTACATTGGTTTATTTATTGTTTGGATTAATCCGACATTTTTCATATATAATGGCGATAACTGAGAAGCAAAACATTTCTTGCAAGCAATATTAAAATATTAATTAAGATAATATAATAAGTAGGGAAAAAAACAAAATGTTAAATATATCTTGAGAAAGAGAATTGTCAAGGATATAGTATTTTATGATAAATAAAATATTTCATCCCCGTAAATGTATAGCATGTTACTACGTCAAATATATATCCCTGTAGATCTCTACATTTTCAAAGCTACTAAATAAAATCTTAGGAATTATATATACAAGGAGAACATTTATAAACAAACCCACGCATATCAATTAATCTTTTTTTCTCACGGAAAAATCATTAATTTAAATATGACATTATTTTATTTTTAAATACAAGTCTTTAATATAAAAAGATTGTTTTGTGTTTTCATGAGAAAATAGAAATATTCGGAGATATTTGTTTAAATTGTAATGTGGAGCTAAAGAAATAAACCTTTAAATAAATTTGTTTAATTTTTGCGACGACGTTTTAAATCTTCGACAATGTACTTCCAGTTACAGTCTCTTTGATGATTAAGAACTCTAATGATGTTAACACTAATTAGTTCGTGTATTTAATATAATATATCTGCTGTAATGGAAGAATATTTTCCTTGGTGCCCGAACTTCATGAACCTAAGAGTGGTACTAGATTGTCATCTAGATTCCACCCGTTTACGTTTGAAATAGCTAAGTGCAACTGCCCCTTCTACTTCGAAACCTTCTTTACACGCACTTCACTCCTATGGAAATCTCTTCCGTTTATATCTTTCCAGATAACTAAAATCTTTTAAAATTTTAAAGCAACATCAATCAGCATCTTCTATCTTCTTGAATCCCATTCAACATTTTTCCTTTCCTCAGTCTTTTCTCTCGCTTTCCGCTGCTTACTAGTGACACTTTCGGCTTGCTTGGGGAGAGTTTTTTTTTTTAATGAATAGACGACTTTCTACACCGAGCGTGTTTAATATCGTTAATTGGAGCTTTCATAAAATACACATTTTCTTTCAGACTGTACCCCCATATAATAATTTGTGTTTCATGTACACGTTCATCTACACAACAGCAGTGTAGTGGAACTCCCTGAAGATTTGCTCTCTAGCATAAAGAAAAACAAATCGAGATTATCTTTTTTAAACCGACACAGGCATCAAATGACACTGTGAATTCAAACTTTAGAAAACGGCGATTCCATCAGCAAGCTTGACGCTTATATGCTTAACAATAACAAAAATAAAAGGAATGAATCAAACGCAAAGAACAGACCAAAGTATCGTTTATGGCACTTTCTTTCCAGATAATAAGCATTTTCACAGATCCTATTTATCTCTGTTCCCACCCATTTACCTAAACGCTAATTCTTTTATACCGCTGTAAACTTTATCTCTACTTAGAAACCAGACGTAGGTTTCACATAAAAACTGATGTTTTCATTAAGTGCTAACCGATCTTGCCTCATACGCAGCCTGTTTTCAAGTAATATTTGTTACCAAAGGGCACGTTTAAGTATTATGGAAGATAATATTGCATTTGGAAAGATTAAGTACACCTCATTGTTCATTTTCCGCGAACAAAATTTTAAAAAAATAATGAGTCGTTTCACTTTTCTTTGTTTCTCGTATGTAAAGATAAACTAGATTCTTTAGCTATCAAATATTCTTAAAGAGCAATATGCACGTTAGTGGGAGGGGATCAGTTTGTGTAGAACAGCAGCTACGCGGTCAACGTTCAATAAAATGGTATTTCAAATATTTAAATGAAAAATGTATAAAAAAACATATAAAACGAAAAAGGAAACGATAATTTGTGTTTTCGGATATAGATAAAATTTGTTTTATACTAATACATGCATATATATATATATATATATATATATATATATATATATATATATATATTATCATATATATATATATATTATCATATTACACCGAAAAGATGTTAAAATCGCTACAACAATTGCAGTCGAGTTTCGATGCATATGAATGCATCTCATCAGGCTATTGTATGCATAGATACGCATCGGAAATAATTAATATTGCATACTTTGTAATGAAACATCTTTTTAATTTAATTTTACGAACGTTGGAATTGTACAATGTTCTTTTTCATCTTACGTATATATATATATATATATATATATATATATATATATATATATATATATATATATATATATATATATATATATATGTGTGTGTGTGTGTGTGTGTGTGTGTGAATGTGTGTGTGTGTGTGTGTGTGTGTGTGTGTTTGCAATATCTGGCCACTCGTATTCGAGGATACACGTCTATGAAGGTGGCTAGCCAATCCCCATTGACTGTCGCAAATTTGTGTGTGATCACCAGGCACGGAGCCAAACTGTGTTTTATAATGTATCGATGCTGAGCAGAGAGATTCTGGGAGGGAGTGTGTTATATATTGTGATCAACAATATGAACAAGACCAGCATCCTCAAATCGTCAGTCTCGATGCATCGTGATTTCCTGCTAGCACAGCTATCGACGGACGCAAGTGTTGTGTCTACCCAATTTTAATCAAAAGGCATGGGTCAGACCCTAGTATTGTTTTCAGGCCAATGGTTCATCACGGCAGAATCGCCCGCCACCAGACTAACCCATCAACCGTGGTGAGATTCGAACCCGGGTTTTATCGACAGAATGTGAACGTTCTAACCACTCACCCATATATATATATATATATATATATATATATATATATATATATATATATATATATATATATATATATATATATATATATATATATATATATATAGAGAGAGAGAGAGAGAGAGAGAGAGAGAGAGAGAGAGAGAGAATTATACATAATACGTCTAAAATATTTAACCAAATATTCTTGAATATATATATATATATATATATATATATATATATATATATATATATATATTATGTCTAATTATTTTATTTTAATCCTCTCAAGTTCACTGATTAATACGCCTCATCTTTTTAACCAAACATGCTTGAATGTAGATATGACGCATATATATAAATATATATATATATATATGTGTGTGTGTGTGTGTGTGTATGTATATATATATATATATATATATATATATATATATATATATATATATATATATATATATGTATGTATGTATGTGTGTGTGTGTGTATGTGTGTGTATGTATGTGTGTGTAAATATTCTCAGATTGAATGTATCGAAAAAAGAGACAAAATGCATAAAAAGAAACAAGAGGAAGACCTATTCATAACCCACGCGTTTCGTACTCTGAGTCACATTATCAAGCTAAATTAGGATTTATTTTGCTGCTCGTGTTTTTATACCTTTAAACCACCTGATGAATATTCAATAACGTTCTCAAATGTATAAACCTTGGCAAACCAATTATATCATCGGCTTTCTTTATAAATACGTGCAACAATGAAACGCGTCGGCTATGAATTGTTTTTAACTTGTCTCTTTTTATTCGTATATATATATATATATATATATATATATATATATATATATATATATATATATATATATATGTGTGTGTGTGTGTGTTTGTGTGTGTGTGTGTTTTTGCGTGTGTGTAGTGTGTGTGTGTGTGTGTCTGTGTCTGTTTTTAACTTGTTTTTCATCAGCTCGTATGTAAAATATTTCGAAGCATAAATATTTTGTTCTTCCTCTTGTACTTTTAGTACATTTTTTTATAGTTTCCTTCACTATATTTCTTCCTTTGTAACCACTTTACCTCTTCGTGGCTTCATCGATTTGCTTGGGTGAAATGATTAATACTTGAAAAAAGACACAGTCATATACGACTTTCCACATTTGATGATGACTCATTTCGCTATAATATATGTTAAGCCTCCTTCTCCAATGTCCCCTTTTAAAATTAAATTCATACTTTAAAACTACCGAACTGAAGATAATTCATAGGTAACGACTCCATATTCCAACCCAAGATATTGTTTAACAAATGTATCCCTTTTTGTTGACGTTTCAAAGCCACTGATCCACAGCTTAAAATGGCTTGCAATTTACACTTAGATTTATTAATTAATTTTAGACTTGTCCCTAAAAATTTTAAATGCATATGATTCTTCGACCTTCTTAATCATGTTCTATGTTTCAATCAATGAAGCCTTAAAGTGAATTATATTTACATACTTGGAAATAGGTAATTATATTTATTGGACATAGATCACATTTCAGACCCAAGCAATTTGGTTTGGTAAAGAATTGTGTACGAGTTTTGTTACACATTCTGAGTCGGGAGTTCGATACTCACATATCACTGATTAATCGAAACCTAATCTTTGAATATAGCAATCTTGTTCTGGGTTAGTGTTTTGTTACATGACCAATCAAATTCATCTTGCATTGACTATGGAAAACTTTGCTGAGATCTCATGTATTTAGTATGAATAAGAAGCATTTCTTGGTTAACCAGAAACATAACATTCTTCGCTCCATTGATTATAATTGAGAATCACGTGTTTATAAATGTCTTTGTTTGGCACCATAAGTAAATTGATATCTTCAATTTAGGTATCAAGTACTTTCAAGACGATAATGATAATGGTATACTTCATTTTCAATTCCCCTTCAAGTTCTATGCCTGTACATAGTTTTTTTTTTATTGCGAAAAATGGGATTTACCGTTGATAATGGTTCTATGGTTCGGCATTCAGCGTTTTTCTCATGCTGGTCTTGAATCAAAACAAAAAAGGCCCAATCTGCACCACAATAAACTGTCTCGACTGGAATTAGAAATCTTTTCCCGGATTCCATTTTTAGCGAAGATAAAGTTACTCATCCTCACGTTATCTTTTTTTCTTATTTACATCGATCTCAATTTTTTTAAAAAATATTAAATATATAGAATCATGCATAGGAAATATTAAGTACAAATTATGCTATAGACTCACGCAAGACAACAGAAATATGGGATACTAAGAAAGTTGGCAAGTTAATTCTGATAATTTAATCGATAGTTTATTGTTTTGACTTCAAACGGATGAATTATTTGAAATAAAATCATAAGTTTCTGGAAAAATCTTATTCCTTTCGTTATGGACATTATTGTATTTCATATTTAGATAATGAAAACAACAATAAAAGCGAAAAACTGAGGACTGGATTGTCGCTTGATTTGGATTGTTACCTAAATAACGATAAGAGACTAACGATTTTCTTCTCTAAAAATGGAATCCGGGAACTGATTTCAAATTCTGATCGAGATAGTTTTGTGTTAACATTGACAAAAACACATGAAAACCCACATATCTATCTCTCTATTGCCGACCAGTTATTACTTAAATACCAGTGCAGATTGGACCTTTTAGTCTTCAGGACAAGCAGGACGATTATGCTGAATTCAAAACCATACATACTAATTGTTTATATAACATGGTTTATGGCTTTTACAATTCATTTTATAGCTGCTTTACAATTTTGTCTGTTTAATAAACACAGAAAACTGACCCAAAATTCTGGCTGAAGTGAAAAAGAAAACAATAATCATGATTGTATTTTATTTATTTTTCAACGGCTAACACAATCCTATACCACGGACTTATATATTTAGCTGTAGTTATTTCGGTATTAATAATGTAAATATTTCTAGCCGAAAACAAAAACGGTTCCAATAATTTTACAGTGAAATTTATAATTTTATTTTATCTAATATATCCAATGAATATTCAAAATTAAGAATAAAAGACAATGTTGAAATATCGCTGACAATTGATGTGAAACTGGTTTTATGTAGAAACATGTGTGTCACATTAATTCTAACGTTCTGCACACCGCATTTATACATTTGATTATGAAATAAAAATAAATTTTGCTTCATTTACATTTATTTAAATTCAGATCATTGCCTAAATCTTTGTTATCTTATCAAAATGTTTCAGCTGTTTACCCCTTCGGTTGTCATCTGGTGTATGTCAAGCTGAATAACCTGCAGGTAATTACGAACTGAACACTTTATTTGTTGTTCTCCGTCGATATCACATGGTCTGTCTCATGTCGAGAGATATTTCAGCAAGCTTATATTTAGTACTACTTAGTACATCTTATTTAGTACTTCTTAGTTATCAGTACAGTACGGAACCAGGGATTGAACTTAGAATTATCGACACACCACATTCACGAACCAAATTATCTGACTACTTACCGATATTGGTACGAAAAGTACTTTTTTATTGGATATAGATGCTCGCAATAATACCGCGTACACCGATGGAGCTGCAGTCTAATGAGCGATAATATATTGGAAGGCTAACTGGAAGCCAAATGACACGTGTTCCACAACGAAATGGTTAATTTAGTGGGTGTTACTGTCTAATGCTTTGGTTATATATCAACATTGATAGTCCCAGAAAGCCGATTAATTACGTTGGTAAATTTCAGATTGCTAAATACATGCCGTTGCCGAAGGGGCACTAAGATGACAGTCATGAATGAAGGCGGATTTATTCAGCATCACACATCTACATGTCCAAAATTCGAGAGTAACAAAACAGAGTCTGGCTAATGAAAGTATCAGCAGATTGAATGATTAATCTTTTCGTCGTAATCGTTTAGAGTTTTGAGTGATAGGACACAGAGAATAGTTTCGTCTCCATTTTAAGATGCAGAAGGATTTATACACTTTATTTCGCAGTCTCACAGAATAGATTATTCAATCTAAAGGATAATTCGCACAAATAGGATCTATGTTCATTTGACAAATGAATATCATATTATATTCATTCTAGGAATTATTGTGTTAAAAAAAAATTAGTCTGGATTATTGAAAATGACAGGAAAACGATTTATATCCATTTTTGCAAACGTCCATCATCTTCCGCTCCCATTCAGAACTACCACTACAAAATATGATATGTAGATGCAGATATGGAATTGCGGTGATAAGGGCTAAAGTAAAAGGCGACAGAAAAAGGTCTGTCCGTTTTTTAAAGGAAAAAAAGAAAACGCTTCACAGTATGTCTAACTTATATTTAGTCTTCGAAGTAATCGCCTTCGGCATCCAGCACCTTCTGGCAACGTGTCTCCAGCTGTTCAATGCCCTTGCGGTAGAACTCGGGTGGGGGGTTAACGCAAAGAAGCCCGTGCGGGTTTGCGCAAGTCTGCTTCATTGTTGAAGGATTTCCCACGAAGATGATTATCCAGGGATTAGAAGAGGTGGTAATCGGATGGCGCATTGTCAGGTTAATAAGGTGGATGGCACAAAGTCTCCCACCGAAGTTGCTGTATGGTATACCTGACCACTCGTGCGACATGCGGCCTGGCGTTGTCATGAAGGAAAAGCACACCTTTGCGATTGACCAGTGCTGGCTCGTTCTGGCGCAATATCTGTTTCACACGTTTCAATTGCTGCGAGTATAGGTCTCCAGTGACCGTTTGGCCCGTTGGTAGCAATTCATAATGGCCGCCTTTATACACATCGGATTGAATATTTCAAGTTTTTGATTGGTTAACCTTCTCTTGGTAAACTATAAAATAAGTCAGCTCATTTTGGTTGGCTCACTAGTAAACACTATGTACACAAATAACCTAAATCTAACAAATATGATATGTAGATGCAGGTATGGAATTGCGGTGATAAGGGCTAAAGTATAATCCGTGTCTGTTTCTTTGTTTATATATGGAATGAAAATTCCTTGTCCTGACCTAATTCCCCGAAATATGACTAAATATCACACTGTTAGATTTATTTTTGAAAATGCTGCTTCTTCAGTTCATGAAAATTCAGCGTTCATTCCAATAATCTCTTATCCAGAATTGATTTATTTTAACTAATATAAATAAGGCTGTGAAGATCAGCAATATTTCGTTTAATGATCTCCGCTGAGATTTGGTAGTGATTTCTTTCGTTATTGGATATTATCTTCATTCGGATTAATCGAAAATGTATGCCTAAAGCTCTGTTAACCAACGTAGTCTAGCTATCATATAATATAGCTATTTTAGTATATTAATTTCACTTAGCCATGATGAACTTGCAATTGAACAAAGTTAATCTGAGGAGATATCTATATATATATTTGGTTTTCTTGCTGGCATATGTTTTTGAAATCCACAACAAACCAAATAATGATTTTCAAGGCATTAAGCAAATGTTTGTTTCTGGGTAGATTTGCGGTAAATCTTCTCCCCCCTTTAAGACACGTGCCTTCTACCGTCTCCTGATCCCTGCCTCTTGCCTTTCGTCTGACTAAAACACTGAAATGGATATATTTTGTATTAGTTTTTCGACTGGTGTCTGTTTGTCTTTTAGATTTCACATTTAAATTTCTATTTCTGATACGAACTCTGTCGACACCGGGGTTCATAAGACAGACGATTGGTATTGTTGTCTGCTGAAATAGGCTTATCTCCATATGATTTTGTATTTTATTATTTATTAATATTCAGTTGTGTAATAATGAACACATTGAGCTCTTTTTGTGGATAAGTTTTAATAATTTATATTACTATGATCCATTTGGATTATATGCCAACGGATTTGTTACCTTTACGATGCATAATACATACATACATGCGTACATATATATATATATATATATATATATATATATATATATATATATATATATATATGTATGTGTGTGTGTGTGTGTATGTGTGTGTGTGTGTGTGTGTGTGTGTGTGTGTGTGTGTGTGTGTGTGTGTGTGTGTGTGTGTGTGTATTGGATCGTAATTACGATTCCAACGTAATAAAATATAACCATGGAATATTAGAGTTTAAGTCTTTTTTTATTATATACATACTCTGTCTTGGACATTGAGTTCTACCTGGATTCTATCCTCTTGGAATTTTATGTATATGTATGTGTATATATATATATATATATATATATATATATATATATATATATATATATATATATAATGGACTCTCCCGTCTGTTTCGAAGTATGAGGATCTGACAGCTTAGTTGATTCAGTTATGAAATTTTGTGCGATAATCTTAAGTGGCATTTAAGACCCGTTAGTGATTTACAAAGGAGGCCCCATATAGAGAAAGTGTGAGGATTCTGTTACGAGATCACTGTTAGATTGGCTGACCTTTTAGATATTGCTCTCGCTTTATGAAAATGATTCAGACATGTAGATTGAATACTGCTGAGTCCACTAAAACACATTGATCTCCATTCAACCCCGCTCAAATGTGTTATGTGGCATATAGACTGCTGACATGTTGCTTTTCAGCTTTTCTTTTTATATTAGCCACGGGTGTCCTACATTCCTGTAGCCATGATCTAACTGGCTGTACATTAAGACTTTGTGTATTCTGTCATCAGACATGATCAGTCTACCGTAACTGAGAATGTATGAGAACGCCTCGATTCCTCCAATATTACACCTGTTAAACAGGTCTATGTTAGATGTCCTATCTTGAAGGTTAACTCCACAGATTGCATGCACGCAGAGAGCTTTTATGGATAACATCTAGCTGGCGTATATGATACCTGAATGGATTCCACGACTCTGAGCCATACAAATGTATATATATATGTATATATATATATATGTATACATATATATATATATATATATATATATATATATATATATATATATATATATATATATATATATATATATACAGAGAGAGAGAGAGAGAGAGAGAGAGAGAGAGAACTAAAGAATATAAAACAAACACTTATTAATAATAATTTTCCAATCTATATAGCTGATGAACAAATAAGTTGAATTCATAGAAATCTCAATACTAAGGAAATATTACATAATACTGATTCTACTAATCTCAAACATTAATCTCCTATATCTTAATCAAATGCATACTCATTATAAACAAGATGAAAATATACTAAAAAATTTAGTAAATACTAATATATCTACAACAGATCCTAGCAAAAAATTAAGTTATTCATGTATTACACTAAATCTAGTATATCCAACTCGATTATTCGCAATGATACTTCTCCCCCGGTTAGCGATTTGCAAAATAAACAACATAGTTTACAAATCCAATGCTTCTTAGGAGATTGTATCTCCAACGAATTAAATAATCGCTTTCACGGCGCTTGACGCTATATTTGAATGATAACTCTAATATTTTTAGGCATTTAAAACAACATGGCTGGCCGCATACACAATTCCGGAAAATCCTTGTTGAAAACACAACTATACTTAAACATGAAAACAATAAACAAAAACTTAAAATTCTTGAAGCTATATACATAAAACAGTTGAAACCTAACCTGAACAAAATAAACTATGAAATCTCCACAAATATTCTTAAATGCCTATAATTGGTAACAGAAACCATTGGTTTATACCAATGTCTTCCTATACTTAATACTTCTCGAATTCACTCTCGCGTGGTCATGTGTGACGTCATGAGCTGCGGTGCGATTTTCGCTTCCAGCGTATTATATGCACGTGTTTATCGTTGCTTCCGAAACCATCCATGTAAACAGAAACAGATTATCATCGCTTTTTCGTCCGTGTATTGCTTAATATATTGTACTCTAATTGTCATCTTTGATAATGGCTTATGCAAGCCGAAAGCTTAGATTGGATTAAAAAATATGTATCAATATTGTGATTTTCTTTCTTCGTTTAATGATAATGTTATTAAGCTTATCAGACGATATGAAAAGACATTACATAAAATAAATACACAACACTTGTCTATATTATTTAATGAAACATGTATGAATGAAAAACTGCTGCCTAATTACACACAATTTAAATGTATCTCTCTCTCTCTCAATATATATATATATATATATATATATATATATATATATATATATATATATATATATATTACAGCACAACATTCTTCAAGTGATATAAGCAAACATGTAATTCTTTTTAAATACATGTTCCCTGTGACAATGACATATGGAGTAATATGATATATTATCAAAGACAAATATACTAAAATTTAGCTTTTCTTTATAATATACTTTAGAAACTGTATACGTTATGTCATATTAGTTCCATCATTTTAGCTGTTTCTGAAAAATCGAAAAGGGATATATAAAAAGAAAAAATGAAATATTCATATGATTATATTTTGAATATTCACTTTTGTTGTCATATTTATCCACTAAAAGCACACTTGTTCATTTTTATGCCTGTCTGCGTCTATACGACTTTTTTCTTCCGTTTATTTATCTTTCTGAAAAAATTTTATTAATCAGCTTAAAGGTCCTGCAAATTAAAAAAAGAGCAGATCACAGACATAATGGATCCAGAAGAAGAAAAGAGACAACAAACGTGTACGGATGAAGAGCGTGGAAAAGACTATACAGGTTTAAGAAAATATTAAAATGAAAATAAAACATTTCAAAAAGTCAAAAGATGTCGGAATTACAGGATTAAGAATTTTGAATTTAAACATATCAGCATGGAGACGAAAAGACCTGCTGCCATGTAGAGGCAAACTAAAGATTATATCTAAAAATCCATTAGATCTGCCCACCAGGGGAAATGAAAAATCTTTTCTTGCACTATAATTAGCGGTGTCAGTTTTATTGCAGATATTTTTTGAATTCTGCTTCTAGGTATGTGCAGAGAAAAGAAATACACGGAATTGAATCAATAAACTTACGTTAAAATAAAGATTTTCTTTTTGCTTGCGATATCTTTGCTTATTTGTTCACTAGCTATGAGAATCAAGTATTTTATTTTTATATAAGAATTCATTTGCAGAGGTCATTTTGTCGAGTAATCTTTGTTCGAATTCAATGAAATCTGATATAATTCTTCTAAAATATCATTTTATATCTGAAAAACTAGACATTACATTAAAATATATAACTAAGATAGTCCTTTCTAATTTATTTTACTCTCTTTACAAGAAAAATCGACTGTTTAGAACACCTGTGGAGAAGAAACATTCTATCTATCTATCTATCTATCTATCTATCTATCTATCTATCTATCTAAATATATATATATATATATATATATATATATATATATATATATATATATATATATATATATATTTTCTTATGTTGTCTGTTTGTGTTTCTGTCATGGGCATTGTTACCTCGCCCTGGCCGCATTTCTCACCCGATTTCGATGCGGTTTTCACCACAAGTTTTCAAATGGCTGCCGTAAGGACATGACCGAATCCGATTTTTGAGTTCGGATTCAGGTCCCGAAAAAAATCGCTAATCGAAAAAATCTGCTTACCTAAGGGATGATCGTATTTCAACCAAATTTGACACCTTCTTATAGTCTACCATTAGAAGTGTTGTCCAGATGTTTCATAACCACGGACCCCTAAACAGCGCGGAAAATCGATAAAACCCCAAATCCGATACGCCCAGATTGCGCCTGAACCGCATGTCGTTTTGTAGCGAAAACCGACCGGATTTATAAGGAGGGGATTGGGAGTCACCAACTGAAGTTTCAACAGTGAGCCCCCCCCCCCCCCCCAAACAGAGTACAAATCGACAATCGGTCAACCCCTAAAAATGTTATCCGGTTTGGGATTTCCTAAATGCAGATTAATTTAAGGTCACGCTATGCGCGGGATGAAACAGGTCAGTGCGTGCAGTGGAGTGAAAGAAAACATTTGACCTCAAATACTGGAATGGGTGCAGGGTCATTGAAATTCGGCTTTTTTATCCTTGCTCCCGGGTCTGATTTTGAGCCACAAAGGACAAATTCGACTTTGCCAACTCTTTTATTTTAATCGTCGCATCTTACCAAAATAAGCACTTCTTTCGCGTCTTTACTGAAAAAAAGACCCGAATACGTGCTGAGGGAAAATGGTTCCACCCTCAGCAGTCCACTTTCCAATTCTTTAAAACTTTTCCCCTAGTCCAGGCCGCATCCCAGACCTGACGAGGAGTTTTTGCGCAGGGCTTCCTCCCAATCCATTTCAAAGCTAATACCGGCAAACGCTTAGCGGCTTTTCGTTGTCGCACAAATCAAACGAGCAAACGCTTCATTGCAGCTCCTTGCATTCACATCGCCGGCATCACGTGCGTTAGAGCTAAGCTGCATATGCAGCAGGCAACTTGACCCCGATTCGGTCAAGCCTTGCGCTTGCCAAATCATGCGCGCATGCGTGAATGCGCACTAGCATCATCTATTTTGCGTGAGCTCATTCATTGGTCTAAGTCATGGCGATTGTCCAGGCTACACCAATCAATGACAAGGCACGCTCCCTTTAAATACCTTTAGCACGGCTGCATCCGCACTCACGTCTTGATTTGATCGCCATTAACACATCTGTCCTTGGATTAATTGACAGCGTCCTGCGTTTGTATTACCCATTTTATCTCCGCGTGCTGCCTCTACTGCGCAGCCCAGTCCATCTTAGCTTTCCATACCTATTTCTACCTTTTCGTAGTTCAGTTTTGCTATTAGACAATTAACTGCTCTCGCAAGTTACTTATTTACTCAGTCGTTTGTCCAACCTATTTTACCTCAACGTCACAGTTTTCACTGTAAGTTGAAGTGTACTGCCTTTACTACGCGGCCCAGTGCACCTCAGTACACCTGCCTATTTTCTTAAACGTTTGCATTACCCATTTTATATCCGCGTGCTGCCTTAACTGCGCAGTCCAGTCGATCTTAGCGTTCCATATCTATTGCTACCTTTTTGTATTTCAATTTTGCTATTAGACAGTTAACTCTTGTCGCAAGTTACTTCTGTTCTGCCTTTACTACGCGGCCCAGTAAACCTCAGTGTTTCATTACTTTTTAACCTTAAACTCATCAACGTTTTGGTTGCGTAACGTCTTTCTACAGCGACGTTTTCGTGCTGCCAGAAAGCACGGCCCATAGCTAGGAGAAGCTTTTTCCATACCGCTCCACTGCATTTTTAGTTTTCGTATACAACGAGGTTGCACCGCTTCAGCTTCGGCATCAACTTCTATTCGCATTCCTACACAACATTTCTACAACCCTTCAAATGGCTCCAACACGACGAACATCCGCACGTCAGCAACTGAAGACCCCTAACACCGTTAACGTTACACATGCAGAACAGGTGACTGCGGAGGAGCACATAATAACTCCGGCTATAGATGATCGTATAGCGTCTACTTCAACCTCTGCTTTGCACTCTTCTGCGTGCCGTGGCGATGACCAACCCGGCAGCTCTGCAAAGGCTGCAAAAACACCCAGGCGAGGCAATCTTAGCGGGCTTTCTAAAAAAGCCTCACCGGATGAGGGGAAACGGGAGCAGGATTCCATTGAGTGCACCTCCTTCGGGGAGAAGCGTCTGGCATCTACTTCAACCTCTGCTTTGCACTCTTCTGAGTGCCGTGGCGATGACCGACCCGGCAGCTTTGCTAAGCGCGCCAAAATACCATGGCTAGACAACCTTAGCAGGCATTCTAAAAGAGCCTCTGCGGCAAAGAGAAAGCGGGAGGAGGAAACCGAGGTAGAGGCCTCTGTGAGGCTTTCCGGTCAATCTCAACGGAGGCAGTATGTTTTGTCACATGTTTGGTGAGCGTAATCAATTTACACATATTCGTTGAAAAGTAAGAGGAAACTACCTAAACGTACGATTTTTTAATCAAGCACCGGCAACTCCGGGACAGGCTGCTAGTATATATATATATATATATATATATATATATATATATATATATATATATATATATATATATATATATATATAAGTGAATATTGAAGTCAACATTTAGAGGTGACAAGCTGATTCATGCTAGACCTGGCCTGACGTCTTGAATGTAACAGCCTGTCGCCTCTAAGTGTTGACTTAAATGTTTACTTTTATGTTTACACGCGCTCTGTCTCTGGTATTTACCAATTCATCCCATAAATAGAGCACACCTTAAGAGGATATTTCTTCAATCTTCCATGATTCTCTCGCGTACATTCATTGAAGTTTATAAGCAGTATATTCGACCTTGCCAACCGAACGATCCTTTGTGGCCGAAACGGTTAAGGCACGTCAGGCTATATGACGGTTCCGTATAGGATACAGGTTCGAATCCTGTCGGAGATCGAATATTTTCTATGAAGATTTCTCGGACATTCACGCCGGTAAATGTTATTAATACTGTTTATTATAAACAGAGCATTTACTTAACATACTTGTATCTATAAAAAGAATGTTAAACATAAAAATGTCTTAATATATATATATATATATATATATATATATATATATATATATATATATATATATATATATATAATCTGCGACTGACGCCAATTCAGACGGGTTTCGATCCTAGCTAGAGACAACCGCCTGTCTAGTCACACAGAAGAGCTATGGTTCAGCGAAACAGTCTGTTTGTGGATGACTATATATATATATATATATATATATATATATATATATATATATATATATGTGTGTGTGTGTGTGTGTGTGTGTGTATGTGAGAGAGAGAGATAGAAAACAGAGTCTGTGTATCTAATATATAAGTTATTACTCGTTTCTATCCCGTCATACGTTAATTATCTTCTTCTCTATTTTACCTGTTTACCTCTGCCCGTCGACGCACCATTTCCGACTCTCAGTAAAAAGTCGATAGTTTCCACTGGAATCAACTTGCCTACAGAAACGAAACACTGTCCAGCATTAATGATTAAGCTGCTTCAGCGACGCATTCCATACAAAGTTCATCTTGTGCAGTAATTCGCAATATGAGAGGAAAGATATTGAGTCTATTATTGAATCCGCTTAACAATAGCTCGTCATGTTTGTGGCTTTGGGGTTGCGGGGATGGTGTTCTCTGATTGTACGGGTTGGGAAACGTGCCAGCGCCTATGAGTCAGTGCCTACAACTTGGACGCATCCCTCTCTATGTATTACAAAGAGGATGAACGAACACCAGGGGACACGACGCCATGTGTATGTCTTTCTCAGTTAGAAAGCTGACAAGAGAATCCAATGAATGTATCAATGAATATCTTCACGCATTTTTACGAGTATAAATCAATAGTCATGTTGATATAACAAGCCATAGTTACTTGAAATCTTGTGTTATATCTTACACCCTCTGGGGTAAATAATGGGTATGTAATTTGAAATTCTAGAGCTGTATTTGTTTTTAAATATTAATTCAAAACCTTAATGCTGTATCTGCAGAAAATATTTATGCAAACGACACTATCAATTCGAATAACATATATAATGTCCGAAATTTGTTAGCGATACTCTGAAAGTTTAGCTCATTTAAAATATTTAATGATAACAATGTAATATGGGAAAAGTTTGCACATGTTTAAACAGGCACTTATGATCGACACGTTAAGATTCAACAGAATTCTACAGAATTGACTGAATTGGAGATATAAATACTCATGTATGTTATGTAATGATATTTAAGATGAGAATATATAACAAATGTTCTGAAACAGCCAGAAAATCTCATCATGCTTACGAGACATATTCTTTAGAAAAAATAAATTGTCGATGATGTTTTGAAAAATTAAAAAATTCTGACTTCATAAATTCATCGTGATCTATAGTTGAATAAATATGTCTTTTTCTGATTTATCTAAAAATAGTAGTTATACAATTTACCAAATGATTTGAATCATGAAGTCGAGTGATTAGCGGGAAAAACGCCGCCTAAAAAACGTAGAAATATTGGCAAAAGGAGGGAAAATATTTTCACATGATGACACAGAATTAAAATATAATGAATGATTAAGTTTTTTCATTTCTCTGAAATCTCAGTTGCTATTTGTGTACAGATTAGTGACCGGTGAGGAAAATGAATGTCTTCTTAGTATATGAAGCTAAATATATATAGTCTGTACGAAAATGAATATACTAAAATACATACTAAACGACTATTTTTACCCCCAGAAAAGCTTTAGTAAATGATTTGTTGGATTGCATTCGTGTGGTTCTCTTGGACTTGCTAGCCAATATTGCGATGAACTGAAACATCGCTTGTCAGCTGCTGTGGTTTTGAAACTCTGTTTTGGAGGAGAGTGTAGGAGTGATAAATTGAAAATAGGTTGTTAGAAATAATGTACAGCACATATCGGAAATGTTTGAGTTCTTGAAGAGAAGCAACTACAGTCGTTTGGTTCATCAGATTTTGCCAGTTCTGATTAACCACATCTTATGAAATTTTCAAATAAATCTTGATGACGTAATACCTAAAATACTAGAACGGGTGGAATGTATCATCTCCATATTATTTTCCTTCTTTCCAGAAGAATTTGTATTAGGAATCTTCTCTCCCAGAAACTGAAAATAAGGTCAAGTCCACGTATTCTCAATTTGGTTCTGTAGGCCTTGAAGAACTGTGGTTGCTCCACAGTCATTTGCAAAAAATACTGGAGCAGGCGTCGGTATAAAGCGAAACAAGCATTTATATATTAAGAATTTGTATTTATAATATGAATTTTGAGAATTGTATAAGGACGGTTAATGAGCATGTTGGTATCTCACGAAAAATAGAATGTTTATACTCTAAATATTCACACTTGATTAAACTAAATATTCTACTTGATTGACTAAATATTATACTTGAGATGACATAGTAATTTAATAATTAAGGTACATTTAAAATGAGGCGAAGATACATTATTTGGACTATTGTCCTCATCTTTGTTACCATATGTATTACAACGTTTCGGCCGTTGTACGCTCCGGCCTTCTTCAGGTGGTTGGAATGTCGAACTGAACACTTTATTTCGCTCACTGGGGTAGACTTCTAGTTCCACGTGTCATGTTTAATGGATACCAGTTGTCAGTTATCAGTTATCTCCTGTTAATATTCCCTCTGAAAGTACCCCACTGCCTTTACCGGGTATTGAACTCACACTCTTTGGGTCCTGTCAATGGACTAAAAAACGCATTTATCCACTGTCTTTGAGGACATCTGTGTATGAATTTCTTGGTAGTATAAACCTAATGTCTTCAGCAACCATTTTTACCAGTTCTCATATTCCAATATTTGCTGTTATCATTGCAGTTTTACCAACGCTCATATTGCAAGTTTGTTGTTATTATCGCTTTTCTCTGGCACTCCTTATTACTGCTTCCCATATAAAATATGGCGAAAAAGGTGAGGACAATAGTCCGAATAATGTAAATAATGTACATAATATCCATCTCAGAAATATAGACAGATATTGAGACGAAGATAGTAAACACATTAAGGAGAACGAAATTACAATGTCCACACCGAAAGAAAATATTTATTGTTTTATAATTCCGTTCTGAAATAGTAATATTTGGATTTTTAAATACTTAATCGTATTTTCTTCATCAAAAAGCTAAAGGAACATTTTCAATTTCTCTTAATTCAATTGCTAGATACGTTCGATAATTTTCTGTGTCTTTAGATTAGATAGAATACTGCAAAGTGTAAATCGGATTCTTGCTTTGTTTGAATAATATATAAAAATATATATAAATACTGTATAAATATTTTTTTAGTAGAGCTAATCTAATTTGCGATAAACAATCTGCATATTCGACAAAGAGAAAACAATGAAAGAAAACTTTGGGAAAACCATGTAATGATGCTTTAGAGTGAAACATGGAATAAACTTTAAAATTAGAAACCCATCAAGTGTAAAGATTATTTATCTAACATGAAACGCATAAATTTAATAAATATCGAATTGCATACTTAAACTTAATACAAAGAAATGATGAATAAATATTGTAAGCAGATCAAAAGGGTGAAGAAGTGGGTGTGTAATAAAGAGAAATGAAGTGAGTGCTGCATGAAAAAAAACTCATATGAAGCAAAATGTTAAAAAGGAAAATGAAAAAGACGATAAGAGATGGAAAGAAGAATTTAACAGTGTTATGAAGAGGAGAGGAAGAAGAGAGGCAGCTGCAAAAGCCATCAACTAAATGTAGACGGGAAACAAAAGACATATGATGGAAAATAAAGATCGAGAAAGCGGGTGTTAATCAAAGACAGGAATAATGAGAATAGGATGGAGGAAAAGGAGAAGTAGGTGAAGATGAAACGAAATCAGAAATACGTTTTACATTGATACAAAATATATGTAGAATTGAAGGAGAGATAAAAAAGACCGAATTAAACGCAAGATGAAATATTCAAAGCCAAATGAATAGGAATAACCTAACAAAACATCTCCAAAAAAGATGATAGAAAATAGAGATAGTGTCGATGCGGTGAAGAAAAAGACAACAAAAAAAAAACGATAATGATTAAGAAAATTTGAATTTGCACTGAAATAACGAGAATGACATTGTATCAATAAAGAAACGACACGACAAAAATGTCAAAACTACTACGAGTAAAAGGAAACTAAAATTTCATGAAACAGTACACAAATGCTGCAATAGCAAAAACATGGATATGTTGAGGAACACAACAATAAAGGAAAATGGGAAAAGAAAACATGGCAATGATAGTTTAAAATACAGATATAATGTATAAATTATAATCTTGGACTTGGCCAACAGGAAGCCCATGAAAAGCGGAATTGCATCATTTATTGTTTCATCTACCACGGCGAAATAATGACCAATTAAAGGCAGACATAAATATATAAATCTTAAATAAAATGTAAATGTCTCAACTGGGCATACCAGATATTAGGCTGTAAACTCTACGATGAAGGAATCTAAAGAAGATACTTCTAAAAGTATAAAGAATGATAAGAAAAAAAGTAAAGAAATAATAAGTGATTGATAATAATAATTAAATAAATAATTAACGAAATGTGGTTTCTTCATCTCCAAAAAATCTGTATATCCTAAGTATCTTGGCGACATCTAACAACATTGGGACTGTACAGGCCGTAGTTCTGTTTAGAATATGTCATGGAACGCGTTTTAAAATGAGAAATATGAACATCATGACCCGTCGGCTGAGACATCGTAAAGTCAGTTAGGATTTTATAATAATTATAAATTTTGTTTCTTCTTTCAAATGAAAACTTAATGCAGGAATGAATATTTGAAGTCAAATAAAAGAATTTTTTCCAATTAGTTCAGTTCAAGAAAACAGGAATAAAAAACGAATAGATTGGACGAGTTATCAAACTAAACTGGAGAACATTTCTTTTCTTTTTAAGTGCCGTGTCCTTTTAGGATTTAGGCGATCATGGCTCTTCACTTCCTCCTATACATTGTAGCTCTCAATTTTTTGTGCCTTCGCTACTTTCCCCAGGCTATTTTCTGTCATCCACTTGCTTAAGTCCGCTAGATATATCATGTGTTGCTTTTCTTGTCTCTCTTTTCCTCTATTCGAATTGTGAGTATCAAATTCTCCAAGTCTTCCTTTCTCATTAAATTTCCCAGAAATTTCAGCCACCTCTTCCTGATAAGTATAAGCTGCTTTCTTGTTTGCATGCTTTTCAAAACCTCATCGTTGCAGAAACGCTCGGTTCATGATATCCTTAACTGCCTTCTGTAGAAACATACCTCTACTGCCTTGAGTCTCTTCTGCGAGAACATTTCGCCGTAACAATTTGCATGAGTGGAACATTTTCGGAAAGCCTTCCAGATAGAAATTAAATTTATAGAAAACTTCGAAAAATCGTGAAAAAAGGAAGATTCTAGAAAACAATAGTAATAACATTTCATGATTATGTAACAAACTGATATTATTCACAAATATTTTATGTCATATGAGAGAGAGAAAAAAAAACAAGATACGAAATACTGTGGAAAATGTCAATGTACAATTACAGTTGCAAAATCATCAGTGAAACATGTTGTTTGAAATAATGAGATCTGATACTGAAATGACACCACGAGTAGTTCAGAAAGGTATTTGAACTTTTTCTCAATTTTTATCACTTTATAAGCCTATTTGGTACTCGGGTATATGAGATATTTAGTAACCGAAAGAATATTTGATTTGATACATATAAAAACGAGAAAGGCAAATTCTATTTATAAGTCAACAACTTTTCTATAATTTAAAAAAATAAATTACAGATACTATTTAGTACCAATTTAATCTCTGAATTGTGTCGTATTTTTCAATGCAAACATAGGAGGCGTTAATGGTATAATTTTATTGTTTTCTTATATGCTATAATTGTTATTAGAGATACACTACACTACATTTCAAAATTTGGTAGCTATCCCCAGAATTAGCACGGGATGAATTTACAGAGGAGTGAAACCTCCCCATCCAAAAAACAAGAAAGATTTATCAAATTAGTGCCTTGAAAAACTTATGGCCAAAATCTGTGCTGCGGTAATCAAGGCTAAGGAAGATATGTTGACGAGAGTAAAAGTTAATCATAAAATGATTATTTTTGTCGTATTAACAAATCCTTTTGAGACAACTTTAAAAAATTACCAAGAGAGAACTCGAGCCTTTTAACCCTAGTGTATATATGACCGGAAAAAAAGATTTTTTTTTTACAACAATATAAAGAGATAGATATTTGTTAGTTGTAGATTTGATTTGTTTCAATTGTCAGTTAGAAGTAACGTCAGATAACATTTTACTTCAGACTAAAAATAAGAAATAAGACTATGGAAATGATGGATACGTGGCCTAGTGGTTTAAGCGTTTGTTTTCCGAAGATGACACCAGGACCAAATCACACCATGGCCGATTTTCACTAAGGTCTCTCTTTGATGTTATCAGCTTTGAAATTTCTCTAGGTGTCATTTTGTGAGTGAAATTGGGGCGTCGATAGAAACCATTTGCGAGACGTTGATTGTTGTGCTAACAAGGATTTACAAGTCATCGTGACCGATGATTTATGTGTAGTGGCCTTTTCAGACTTTTGATAACACCAGATAATGTGCGCTCTCTCTCAGAATCTGTAAATAATCTCAACTCATCATAGTTGCAATATAAACCAGAGGGTGGCTTTGTGGGTGGTAACCAAACACAAATGCACCTGAGTAGGCCTCTACACAAATGTACTGGGTAGATACCGTAATATTCAGGAATACGATACGGATACGAGCTTCCAGTTATAATAATTACTATAAAATCATCCTATCAACATTATCACCAGCTGTTATTCGAGATTTAATCTCTTACCTCTCATGGCGAATTCATATTCATTTATGAAAATAACTTATTAATTAGATTTTCTAACAGGAACTTTCGCCTCATATAAATATGGCATTATCTAAGATTCTAACAATCCATACAAGATGAATTAACAAGAAGAAATAGGACCAAAAAAAAACAAAAAACTATTCAGTATAATAACCTATGGATTAATTAATATTAATGATTATTCTATGCTTTCCTCCTTTTACATGCATAATGAGAGAATACAATATAGCAATTCGTTCAATTGTTGATGATGTCAAGGAAAGATTCATAAATAAAAGGAGAGAAGATACGTGGATATATCCTGGCAACCAAAGAAAACAATTTATAACGTGGCCGACATACGGCTTGCGAATGCTTTCAACCTACGAATTTCCGCTGAATGTCGTGTGTTCGTCATCATCGGCTCTTCGCGAAACACAGGAATATTTATGTGAACATTTCTATCTCGAAAAAGTAAACTGGAAACATTAATGTCGCCATAGGTATTCGTCGCATTCATTCACAGAAAAAAATAAAGCAAAATATATTTATTGATTTATTAGTGATTTATTATTGAAGTAATAAATAAAGCATATTATTTTAGAATTGGGATTGGATTAAAAATGCGAACGCTTGTTATTTTCGAATGATAGATAAGCATACGTATATATGTGTGTGTGCGTCAATTACCACAGAGATTTTGAAGGTGCAACTTAATTTCTCCTTATTTCATTATACCTATATAGATAAAAAGATAATGATTGTGCCTATTTGATAGTTACCCAAAACGCACACAGTATTATATATACATATATAAATATATACATTTATTATTATGGAAACGTTATTTTTGTGGTTATACGTATTTCATTAGATGCACTGAAGATATATTTTGAGATCACATATATTTATTTAGTCATCACTTTTTGTATACATCTTTAATATTTCGTGTAGTATGTTGAGCAAATAACATTTCAGCACTCCATCATGTATGTATATATATATATATATATATATATATATATATATATATATATATATATATATATATATATATATATATGTCTGTGTGTGTGTGTAAAGTGGAAAGTCCTCTCAAAAAATGACATACAATCACTTGTTAACTGGTGCAAGAAATGGCTTGTAAATTTTACCGCCTCCAAAACAAAACTGCTAGGTTTAAATCTTCATAGTGAACCATTATAGCCTTCCAAAATCATTACTAATGGTTATATCTACGCGAGAAATTAATTGCGCCCTTTTGGTTCCACCTTTTCTACTGACATGAAGGCAGATAATCAATTACTGGTTCTGCTACAAAGTTGATTTATTTCATTCGCTTAAATACATCTTGCTCATTTATAAATATGCCATTCGTTCGCGCATTGAATGTTGTTGCCATATATGGACATGTTTGCTTGCTATATTTGTAGACATTGCCGACAAATTTCAAAGAATCGTCGGTAGTCTTATCAGTCCTGCTACATTTAATCTAATATTTTCTATTCTCTTCCTGTATGTTGCTTCCATCTAATGTTTTCACAAATTTAAATGTTCCTGTGTAAAGTGTACCAAAGACGTTCCTTACGAGCTTTTTAGATTACGCCATGTTTCGTCGATGTAAGGGGTTTTGCATTTTAATTTATTTACTTGCCATGTACCAGCATCTGATGTGATGATGGATATATTTTTCTTTCTAATTATATCTCCGATTATCTTAGACTTGATGGTATAAAATCCTAGTGATAAAAACGAGCATACAGAGGTCCACAAATTACAAAAATTATACACCACTGATAGCACTGATAGCATCCCGAATACAAAATTCATAAACTTTCCTGTAACAATCTGTCTCCAAAATTTGTAAATAAATAAGTTTTCCGTAATACTAAGAATATAATAAATTACGTGGAAAATACTTCATGTGATTATTAATAAGTGTTTCAACTCTAAACACACGTGAAAACCTTATATGAAAAACTAAGCAAATATTAATATATTTTCAGATGTTTTTAAATGATACGCCAAATGATTTTAAAATGTATTTTTAAATCATCTGTATATATATATGCGAATAGATAATCAATTAAAATGACTTAGGATAATTGAGCCAACTAGAAAAGTGAATTAGAGATTTGAACTACACTTGGCTTTTTAAGTTCATATTGTAGTTTATATATTCTGTATCCAGCAGTAATATAACTTCAAATCACGAGTAAATGTCCAAACTATTGTTCCAAATTTCGATATAATGGGCAGACGTCGGAAAATTGTGCAATTAAATGTGGAAACAAGAATGAGTTAACTTCTGAAAAATGAATTCATTGACTAAATGAAAAGAACAGAGAAACTGCAATATCGTTTTCTTAGCGAGTAATGTCGTATCAAATGTGCAAAATTAATGTCGTATCAAATGTGCAAAATTAATGTCCTATCAAATGTGCAAAATTAATGTCCTATCAAATGTGCAAAATTCTTCGATCGTCATGCCTCATACTGAAATTTTTCACGCATACTAATGCAAACCCTGAATCCTAAACACTTGAACACACGAACGACAACACAAACGCAGACATAGTCACTCCTAAACATATACCCACGTAGATATTCTGTTTCCCGTACACAAGAGAAAATGTGTGTATGCAAATAACATCAACTGCTAAAGTTCTTTAATTCTTCTGCTTCTTATCTTTCTTTTGTTCATGAGCCACTTGGGGCAGTCAGTTAAAGGGGAAGAAAAAGAAAGTCTCTTTTGGTGCAAAGAACGAACGTTACTTTCTGGTTGATTGTACGGGTAGGCATTCCAGCCTTGACTTTTAAGTTTGTAACCCATACCCATTACCAATTCAACCTAATTCGTTTCCAACTTTCTTTCATAAATATAATCATTTTTTCTTTACTTCATATTATCTAATGTCTTGTTTGTCTCTACTCTCAACGATTCCCTTCTATATATTGCACTCCTTGTCTAGTTTTTCTCTATCCCTGTTTGACCTTTCATATAGTTTCCTTCTGAAGATTTAAAGCGAAAACATACGCATACAAAACTAACCTCTCTTTGCCCCTTACCGCCCAACCACCACTTTTTCTTTAAACGGTTTATTATTTTTTTCTTCTTTATTTACTTTAATATGTTGTCTTTTTACCCTTTTTCTGTCGCCAATATTTTGTATTTTTTTAATCTGCATGGAAGTGTCCTGTTCACTTATATATTATTTTGTAAATTTCATCTTTCATATTCCATCTGCTGTATCTTGTTTCACTAACACTTGAGATTCAGTTTCTTTCCAAATGTCTGCCGTTGTTTTTCTAACTTCTCCATCACTTTTACATTAATATTTATCTTTTACTATTTCTTCTGCATAATTAGTTTTCATGAAAATTTCTTTAATCTTTCTCATTCTTAATTTCTCTTTGAATCTCTATTTACTCATTATTTTCGTTTATATGGACTGGTGCTCCGACAATATCTCTAGAGATTCTCAACAAATTCCAAATAATGGTCGGTAATATTATCGGTCCTGCTACATTTAATCTAATAATTTATTTTCTCTTCCAGTATGTTACTTCCATCTAATGTTTTAACAAATTTAAATATTCCTGTGTAAAGGGTTGTCCAAACAGTCCTTCTCGTAGATACGGGATTTTTAGATTTCGAGATGTATTTTCTAATAACTTTACGTATTTTATTTATTTTAATCTTGTTTAATTATATATCAACCTTCTTTAAATCATCTATATTTTCTTTTTTTCTCATGTTTAAAGTCCAAAATATATATCACTTTTTATTATTCCCCTTTCATTCTTGTAGCCAATTTTTTTTACTATGTATCCATTATAAATTCTTTCTTTCAAATTGATATACTTTCTTCCACATACATTTTATACCTTTCCTCAATCTCTCACTCTTCCCTTTGTTTGTTTCTTTCTTTGTTATTTTCTTTCTTTCTTTGTTTCTTTCTTTGTTATTTTCTTTCTTTCTTTGTTTCTTTCTTCTAGCCCGGTATCTTTTCATGTTTTATAGATTCCAAGTTCTCTTGCTACCACATGCAGTCACATGTGTTGAAGTAATTCTGAATGAAGCAGACGGTCGCAAACAGTCAGACGTAGAACGTGGAGGGAGAGGGAGACCCACTAAACATACAGCATCGGTTAAATTGTTTAGTCTGATATAGAAATCAGAATCTTGGGACTCAACAACAGCTCAGCAGTAAAAGCCGAAGAGAAGAGGTTATGAAAAGCTTATGAAAGAAAAGTCAAGTACTAGTTTTAACATCGCTTACCTCAGAAAACCATCTGTGTTTTTCATAATACCTCGAGGCTGTAATTTTCAGGATCTGAATATTTTACCATACCATTACCACATCATCATTACTATTATAATAATGAATGTTATTTTTATCAGTTTTTAATATTTGAATGATTTTGTAACAATTCTTTAGTCTCAGAAATTTTGTGGAGTAAATGTGGCGTTATATTAAATAATATTTATGCTATCTTTTATTATTATCTCAAGATTTTAGAAGAGACGTTTTTACTGTGATCCATTGTTTTTTTTAGAAGAGACGTTACTGTAATCCATTGGTTATTTTCGAATAGTATGTATTCTTTGGGGAACGATGCAATTTACATCGACCATACAAGCGATAACTCTAGTCAAACTTCATTATTCACGTGATCTAACGAATGTAGTTTAGAACGAGACTCAGTTTTCAGGTGAATGTTTTGGATTTGTAACAACTTACGGTATTGAACGAAGCTACACATAGCACAACCTGTCCAAGTTCTTTATCTGCTAAATAACATTTGTTAGAATTGACCAAGTTATGAGATGTGGTCGTGGGGAAACCAGTCAAACAAAGTGATGTTGCCGTAAGCCCAAGACATTAGGAATAATAATAATAATAATAGCAATTAGTTTATACTTAGTGCATAAACGTTTATGGAAAATACAAATAATAGAAACGAATTATCAGTAAAATGAAATGCATTTCTAAGAGAAATATATTAATTAACTTTCATAAATAATACGTCATGCTATTACACTCCAGTAAAATTATATAATGACTGAATCTTGATTATATAGTTTCAGTTTATCCGTTTCAGTCAAACGTAAATTGTGAGATTATATTTGAAGAATATTAGATGAAACTCTGAATACTTAACCAAATATCATTAGATGGAGTCATAATTAATTTCCGTTTTTGTGAACCAAATGTAATGACGAATGTATCGTACGTAACGAATATATTTTAGTCATGGATACGGCGATAAATTACATACAGCATTAAGGCATGTGATCAGGAGATTTGTGGTTTTGTATAGCGTGGAACCACATCTAAATTGCTGTTGTTCCCATGTCCACTTTGATTCGCGGTGGTAGCACCTGTTAGCGTCCTAATATGGGAAAATAATGAACCTCCAAACAAAAACAAATCATTATGAAAATATAAAAATAGTTGTTTATATAAAAATACCAATAAAACATATTTATAGTAAAATTATCAATAATACCTATTTGTAATATATATTTAGTTGTAGCTGTAAAATTGTGTTCAAAATATTTAGATTTCGGTATTAAAGATTGATTAACCTCGAAACAAAATCAGCCAACAGATAAATTTGAAGCAATCTAAATAACTTAGTTTTGGATGGATATGGCAGTGTACACAGTGAAGGATAGATGAAAGTTCTTAACCCCACATAACATTTACATAAGAGGACAATGAGCAAGTTAAAGGATTTGGTTTCACACGCTCTAAGCGAAATAAAAAATAGATAGTTGATGAAAATAGAAATTCTTTATGACTTAAATTAATATGTTCCAATCTCTTGAATGCGGTTAGAACATTACGAATGAAATTCGCATTTTGCGAAAACATATAAACATCATTATTCTTCAGAATCATAACAGGATATACATCTAAACGTAGGTAAAAAAATGTTATAGATAAAATTCTGATTTCTGCTGATAGAAATATATGTCATATTTTTCTTTTTTTAATTTAAAAAAAATATTTTAACTTATTTTAATCCGATAAAAGAAACTGAAAAGCCATCCAAAAGATGCCGATAAGAGAATTACATGAAAGAAATTATATCTATCCGGAATGGTTTTTGCCCTATAGAAATTTAAAATGAATTCCAATATGATAACGAGTCAATATGCTAAATACACAAAGAGGAACACGTATATGCAAACACACACATATTTAGGGAATAATAATTAACTATTTGCATTATTCGGACTATTTCGCTATCTTTGACTCATATTTATTACAACGTTTCGGCCGTTGTACGCTCCGGCCTTCTTCAGGTGGTTGGAATGCCGAACTGAAACCTTTATTTCGCTCACTGGGTAGACTGTTACAGTTCTACTTGCCAGGTTTTTAATGGATGTAAGTTATCTTTTATCTCCTGTTAATTACCCTCTCCAAGTTCTCCACTGCCTTAACCGGGTATTCAACTCACAGTATTTGGGTCCTGTCGCTGGATCAAACTAACGCCATTATCCACTGTGCCATGTGTCCTTGAAGATATCTGTGTATGAATTTCTTGGTATTATTAAACTAATGTCTCATTCCAACCACCAGAAGAAGGCAGAAGCGTACAAATGCCGAAACGTTGTAATAAATATGCGACAAAGATGAGGAGAATAGTCCGAATAATGTAAATAGTGTACATAATACTTCATCTCAGAAATATAGACATATATTGAAAGGCCGAAACGTTGTAATAAATATGGTGACAAATATGAGGACAGTAGTCCGAATGATGTAAATAGTGTACATAATACCTCATCTCAGAAATACAGACAGATACTGAAAGGCCGAAACGTTGTAATAAATATGGCGACAATGATGTGGACAATAGTCGGAAGGATATAAATAGTGTGCATAATACCTCATCTCAGAAGTATAGACAGATCCTGAATAATAAATACATTTATAAACCATGATTTCACAGATAAACACAAGTAAACGAAATAATTGTAAACAACAACAAATATTAAAGTAATCAATAATAAATAATCAGTGAAAAAAGCTAACAAGTAACATTGTAAAAGAGACCCAAAAGAGCATTCAGATCCTGTAGTTATTTTTACTCAAGCGTTCCGAGAAGACATTTAATCACAACCGTTACCTCCCATCAAAAAACCGTTAGAATAATAAATATAGCCACAATACGCCAGTATATAGTCGAGCCAAAAAGCGACATGCTTGAGCTGAAGTTTTCGTTTAAGCATGAAACACCGCCACCTTTGGGTGTTATAAATCAATGTCCACTTTTATATTTACATATGATATATCCCCAATATTGAGCACTTTAACCCATAAATATAGCATACCTGGAAATATATGTTATCATACACACGTTCCTATGATATTGCCTTATAATTTTCTGATAAATTATGTATACGATCATAAAATCAGTCATGATTTTGAAACAATTAGGTCATATTTTTAAAATTATCAGAAATTCTAGAAGCATAGGAATTGTATCATGGGACAAAAAACTTGCACTATAAAAGTGCTATGTTTAGAGCAAGAATGATTTTGAAGAATATCCTATTACAAGATTATTATTGATAGAAGCTTCATATTTGTATTCAGAGGATGAGCGATATCACACCGATAAACTCTCGCTCAAATTCTTTTCTATTTTCGATTGATTATTTTATTCAGACATCAGCAATTTTTAATAGATATCTTGTTTTGAGTATTAACAATATGATACATTTGGTAATGTTTAGTTAATTTAGGTTTAGAACTTGAAGTTTCTATATCGCCTATGTGAACTGTGATTAACATTGCCATTTCATTTTTTTAAACAGAAGCTTACTGAAACCTAAAGATATATTTTTTGAATTATGAGAACTTCTGCGCGGTGGAATGAAAGCTATTTGGATGAAGTCAAATAGCTTTCATTCCAAAGTCGCAAATAACAAATGCATAAAAAATTAAATGTATCATAATTTTCCTACATGCAAAATGTAAAACAAAACTTGAAAAATATTTTTAGCAGACAGCATCAAACATGACGAAATTGACTAAAAATACTGTATGTATTTGAAGCACGTCATATAAGTGGAAATAAGTATAATTTCACCGATACTTGCCCGGTATCAACTGCGTATGTAAATTGATAATATCGAAAAACAAAAGATGAATGGACTTAATCCAAGTGAAAAAAACAAAAAACAAACTACGACTGAAGAACTGTCCTCCATTACATTACATTCACAAGGAGAATATAATGAAATGGGAAACACTGTGTTGACGTTAGTCATGAAATGAAAGAGAGATGGCACAAATCTAGGTGGATACCAGTAAAAGCCATCGTCTACTGATGAAGTTGGTCTATGGCAACTTCAGTTTGATGCTACGATAACAACAAAAGCAAGTATTTATTCTTTGTTGCTCAATGTCCGTATTGAGCTATGATTCACGAAGAATGTAAATCCTTTAGAAAAGAAGACGATTTTATGTACAATGTTTTACTGTCGCAATTTGCCATCGAATGAACATCTGAAAAGAATGGCTTACAAAGCGACTCGTTTGCTCTCGTAACCTTTACCCGATTTATCAGTAAACCATTCTCACGAGGTATGTTTACATTTACAGATGGCTATTTACCAGGAGAATCAACTTTGAAATGTTATCCTCTATGCTGTGTTGTCTGCTTAATATGCAGAATACAGCGTTTCGCAAAATCAATGGATGACGACGTTTCAGGCTAGTTAGAACATGGAGCTTATATTTCACACTAGCAGCATGGCCCGGCGTTGCCCGTGCTTGATTAAAAAATCGCAAGACTCATACAGCAATCGCTATCACTTGACTTAAAATATTTTTGCCCTTCCTTGCCTTTAAAGGAGTGCCCTTTGCCGTGCTGATGTTGGTACATGCCTTACTTCTTGCCTATCTGACACTGCGAATTTTTTCTAAGCTCTATAGTAAACATTAAATCTCTTACGAAAAAAGAACTAAACAAAATGAACACAAAACGATCAGCTTTAAAAAAGGACTCGTAACTGGAAAAACCGAATGAAAAAAAGATTGTTAACAAGAAATACTTTTTCACAACCAACCCAATTCTGCGGAATCAGAATCAACGTTGGGTTTAACCAAGCGAATGTGCCAATTGGAGTAAAGTGTCATGCAGATTTTAATTTTTCCCACTTGTGACGAATGTAGCTATCGATTTTTTTGCATGCTAGGATGCTAGTTAACGTTCGTGTCACACAGCTGTTGGCTCTCACGCTGGGCAATAGAGTCTTCCTGCCTATTCATGGCAGCCATCTATAGGCTCTCACTCTGACCAGTAGAAAATGGTTGCCAACTGCATGAAAACTGCCATAGAAGCATGAAAATATCGATTATTTCCACTATCGATGGGAGTTGGGAAATGCAAAATCGGTCTTGGCCTTTTTACTAACTTGGAGCATGTGCAAGTAAATTTTGGTGCAAATCTGTCAAAAATTGCGGCCGTGCATTCGTTACACACACACACACACACACACACACACACACACACACACACACACACACACACACACACACACGTCCTGCCTTTTATAGTTTAGATTAATGTTGCCTATATAATATTGTAATCAATGAAATTAACATTTTTTTTCAATTTCCGGCGAAACAGTGACTTTCAAAAACATTCTGATGTTTATATAATTTTTCATTTCAACAAACTTTCAAAAATGTTACTTATAACGTGTAAATATTCTTACGTTGTAAGAGAGAATAGTAATTCAATAGGATGTTATGAGATGGGGAGGAGTACTCTACATATATTTATAATAAATGATAATGTTTAATGTTTGTTTTTCGCATCTCTTAATTGCCTCAGATTGAAAAATTGATTACAATTATTTATAGAGAATATATACAGAGATAATTGTTTCAAGCCTGGTTCAAGCACTCGATGGATGTAGAATCACGGTCGCTTTTATTAAATATTCTTAAACTTATTTATCGCTCTTCAATTATGCATCAACAATTATGGTTATACACACGAACAAAACTGCCGAATATCCGAGTAACATTCATATTACTAATAAGTATTATTAAAAGTATTCAACAATAAGCCGCTTTTCCTTAGTGTAAAGATTACGTATGCAAGTTGATAGCTAAAGAGAAAATGATCAGGAAAGAGAGAGGGAAAAGGAGAGAGAAAGAGCAATACAGAGAAATACATTGTGTAACCAGTCAGGGAGGCGTAACAACGCATCTATGAAAGTTAATTCAGTTATGGCGCGAATCAATCGACGGGAAGTTGCTGCACGGTGGGGTCATATATATTATGAAGCTGTCACATTCGTTATAGCAGTGCTATAAAAAGAGTCTATCACATTGGCGTCTCATCAGTTCCTATAACATTTGCTCTGTAACTTTTCAAGCATGCGATGGACACACACACACACACACACACACACACACACACACACACACACACACACACACACACACACACACACACACACACACACACATATATATATATATATATATATATATATATATATATATATATACACAGAGAGATACATGAGATTTTTCATAGCAGATACACAGTTATTCGGGTTATCATACTTGTAAAATCATTTACCATAGTTCTACAGTCATTATCAATTGTTTTCTTCATATTTTTATTGCTCTCTCTCTCTCTCTCTCTCTCTCTCTCTCTCTCTGTATATATATATATATATATATATATATATATATATATATATATATATATATATATATATATACACGCATATATATATATATATATATATATATATATATATATATATATATATATATATATATATATATATATATGTGTGTGTGTGTGTGTGTGTGTGTATGAATAAAATGTGACAAAAGGAAAGATATACTTAGTCGACGCGTTCCGTCCTCAGAGGGAATTTATCAGGGCAATAAGACATTGCCTAGATAAAGTCCCACAGTGGACGAAACGCCTCGGCTAAATATAGTTTTTTCTCTTTTCTCTTATAATTTATTTTGTCTCTTCTACAGATAAATTACATCTGATTATATTTCCTCACACACGCACAATCACACGCACACATCAAATTATTAACGTTCCACCAACTCTTAACAGTTCTCGAACCTATCATGCGTGTTCTGTCAAACAAATGCCTTACCTTGAACGTGTAGCCAGTGACTTAGAGGGTTTAACTAATATTTAAAATCCACGAGCCCTCATATTACCATTAGCCAGCAAGTCAGATTAGGGAAAAATGGTTAAAATTTTAAGGAAACTTTATGTAATAATCGGTTAAAAAAACCTTTTTGGAGAGAAATTCATTATGGCTCGAATTAAGCTAGTAATTTAGTTGTGAATACTTGTGGTGCCAGTTCACATGGTTTTGGCAGATCGTCAAATCATGTTCCATTACCAGATAAATCTAGTAGCGGTCTTGGCGGAAGACATTCTTTTACCGTCTGCATGATAATCTCCAGTTTTCCGATGGAAGTCGAACAGATAGGTGACTCTGATAAGGTTGTCATCATGTCATAGTAGGTCGTAAACACGGCGCTGAGAGATTGTGTTAAGGATGCTCGGCTGACCATTCCTCCTGGGGAGACTCTCAGTGGACACAAATCGGACCTGTGGATACTCTCGATTATTCTGAAGCCATCGATGCGAACACCACGCCAAGGTGCGTTATAGTAGAACAGAAACGACGGTGGTGGTCTAAACTTGTAGCTTGGTGCGTTGGGATATGATGCGACGCAGTCATAATGATTTCTAGAGGTCTCTCATGATTCCTGCAACCAGCCCAAGTTTTTGTTAATATCTCTTTCGGTGCATGTATTTATACTTGTGTGAGTTCATGTTTTATGAATGTATTTTACTTTATATAACTTTACCCTTTTATTTCTTTTCCAGGTGAGTATGAAAACCGACATGCAGAATTATTTGAACAAACAGCTAAGTTCTGATATTTTATTTTTCCCTCGACCACCCCTTCTGCCACATTTGATTTAATAGTAATAATAATAATAACAATAATAAAATTAAAAAAAAATAATAATAATAATGCTAACTAGTTTTAACAGTGAAAATATCACTGGTTTTCCTATTTGAATTTTCTGATGAATCTTAATTCTTAAATTAATGATTGAATTAGCACATGGCGAATTCTACGACAATAAAATATCCGTATACATCCCATTATCGAATCATTAAATATTTGAGCCAATCAACCTTAATAAAATCCTCCAATAACAAGCATAAATCTGAATACTGGTTGTTGTTTACTGGTTACAAATGAAGAGATTTAAAATTGAAAAAATGCATTTCATTGAAACGGCCGTTAGAATCTTCTATCTCCATCTTTCTTTACTTCTTTCATTTTCTCACTGAATCCAAGTAGCTTTTTTACCCAATTTCCACGTGATAAAAACGGAATATAATTAGTTCATTATTTATGAGATAGTGGCAAGACATAAGGATCGTGCAAATTAGCGAAGGGTGGAACAACCCACTTATAATATGATATATTAGATAAGACTGAAAGTAAATTTATATTGAAATCTACCTATTTATTTTCAGAGGAAAAATATAAAATTTCTTTAGCATTTAATGATTGTCTTGTGCTGAAATCCTTTTCAAATAGCGTTGCATTTAAGGAAGCATTTCTGTCTGTTACATTTTGTTAATCTCCACTTTGCCGTGCACGCGCGTGTGTGTGCGACTCTTAGCGAGTATGTGTCACTCGCTGTGGATTTCTTTTTATTTGCTGACACTTTTTCCTATCGAAACATTTTTAATTAACTTATTTTATTAGTAATCAATACAGAATTATTATTTGTAATTATTAATGCAAACAATAGAAAGCAAAAACAAGTAATGATTATATCTCTAATGCAAAACAATCTATTATATTTGCAACACGTAATTTGACAGTAAAACAAACCAAGGAAAAACTATCTAGTAATTCGTAAATTAAAAGTTTTGAAATTTTGGGAAAAATTAATATTGTTTATTACAAACTCGTAAGATCTATCTGAACATAAGTATCAATCAAATATCTACTCTATATTTGCGACATGCATTTTCTTTTCGAAAATGCGAAGCGACTTAAAATAGATTGGAGTTGATAAAATAAAAGATACTTAAGGTTTATACTGAATTGATGAATATATTCTGAGTAATTCGATGGGGCTATAACCGTAGTATCCAAAATGTTGTTCTCAAAATATGTTTAAATGTTTCATTTGACATTTGCACATAAATAACTATCTTTGATAATTGGGAATGAACATAAATACATGTCGAAATTCAAGCAGCATGGCCCGGCATTGCCCGTGCTTGATTCAAAGACCGTACGACTTATACAGCAATTGATATCACTTGACTTAAAATATCTTTGCCCTTCCATGCCTTTAAAGGAGTGCCCTTTGCCGTGCTGATGTTGCTACATGCCTTAATTCTTGCATATCTCAAACTGCGATTTTTTTCTAAGCTCTATACTAAACATTAAATCAGTTACGAAAAAAGAACTAAACAAAATGAACACAAAACGATCAGTTTTAAAAAAGGACACGTAACTGGAAAAACAAATGAACAAAGAATGTTAAAAACAAATACTTTTTCACACCCAAACCAGTTCAGTGGAATCAGAATCAACGTTGAGTTTAAGCAAGCGAATGAGCCAATTGGAGTAAAGTGCCATGCAGATTTTAATTTTTTTCACTTGTGACGAATGCAGCTATCGATTTTTTTTGCATGCTAGTTAATATTCGTGTCAGTCAGCTGTTGGCTCTCACACTGGCCAACAGAATCTTCCTGCCTATTCGTGGCTGCCAGCTATTGGCTCTCACTCTGGCCAGTAGGAAATGGCCGCAAACTATATGGAAACTGCCGTAGAAGCATGAAAAAATCGATTATTTCCACTATCGATGGGAGTTGGGAAATGCACAGTCGGTCTTGGCCTCCTCACTAACTTTGAGCATGTGCATGTAAATGTTGGTGCAAATCCGTCGAAAATTGCGGCCGTGCATTCGTCACACACACACACACACACACACACACACACACACACACACACACACACACACACGCACGCACCACCCCACACACACATCCTCCCTTTTAGAGATAGATATCATGAATTGAAGCAACGATCGATTATATAAAATATCAGATTTTCTTTATCGTCGTGATTTTCTCACTGCTTTGGTGGGAAAGATTTTCTTTAACCATGGCTTTCTCAACTAGTTTATTTTATATATTTAATGATTGAATGATAGAAAAAAAATATGTTAAGGCCATATTGAAAAGTGCTGAAACTGTCGACTGATTTTTAATAGGTGAAAATGCTGGGAATATCTATCTGTTTACCGTAGCAAATGATCGCTAGTGTAACAATTGATTGGAATGAAATCCGAATTCACCCTGAGATTTAGTCAGCTTCGGAATAAGGTAAAATTATATAAACTAATGCGACGCAGGTCTTGTAAGTTTCATTGAGAGAACGTTTCATAAATTTTAATGCAACTAATACGTGTCCAATATATCAAAACCCCCAAAATTACACACACACACACATATATATATATATATATATATATATATATATATATATATATATATATATATATATATATATATATATATATATAGGGTAGAGAAAATAGGAAAACTGTATAATTAGCCGACACATTTCGTCAAATGTGGATATTTGTGGCAAAAAAGAAATGAATGCCACAAAGTCCCTAAACGACTCACCGCAGATTTTGAATTCAGAATTGTCCTTCTCCAAGATCAGTCGCTATCCAAGGCTATAGAACTCAGTATGTCCTGCTTTTGACTCATAGCTTGGGGTAGAAGAGAATCCATACCTTTCCCAAGGGTATTAGCACGCAAGTGAATGTAATTGATGTTGAACTCGACACTCCAATCCTCAATACTTGAATCCGAGCCGCTATCCAATAATCCACCGTGCCTCCGCCCCCCCCCCATATATATATATATATATATATATATATATATATATATATATATATATATATATATATATATATATGTTGTGTGTGTGTGAGAGAGAGAGAGAGACAGAGAGAGAGAGAGAGAGTGGTAGTAGAATGTATATTTATATGTGTGTGTGCGTGTGTGCATGCCTATGTGTTTGTGAAACGAGGGAGAAATCGCGCGCGAAATTACCAGAAGTGGGAAAGAGTGTGTCTGTGGTACCTATGTGTTTTTAATCGTTTCACTCGTGCAATTTATAATTTAATTTCATCGTCAAACATATTCTTTATGAACATCTGATGTAAACAACTTAACAAAGCTTTCAGACAAGTTTGAAAAGGACAGCATTCGTGACATCCGAATGAATATTTGTTTCTGTCAATCAGATACACAGAGAACATTTAAATCAAATGCAGACAGACCGTTTACCTCATCATTCCCGAATACAAATAAATCTGACATTCCATATCGATCTCTTCTGTCATTTTATCAAACTACGCATTTATTTTCATTTGAGTTTCTTCACGTTCTTTCGAATCTATTCACATCTAACTTGTTCCGAAACTTTACAAGTTCGCACCGCTGCCTACAAAGCCAGGTGCAAATGAATGTGAGCTCTATCTGAGAATTATCGTGTACACGTCTAAGAATACACGTGTACGAATGTTATGAAGAGTCTGCAAAACATTTATTAGATGTAACATAAAGATATATTTGAACTTATAAGAACATTTCATTTACTTAGGAAAATAGGAGTATAATCTATAACATCTCATTGTGATAAATCGCCTGTATACGGGTAGAAAACTGATCGATTAAATGCAAAAGATAGAAAGTAACTTAAATATTGCAATAGACCTAGAAGTTCTAAGAAGATATAATATTAGTGGTCACAGTCATGACACCATAAGATAAGTCAATGAAACGTGTTTTTGGTTGAGACAGTAATCTGCAATATCTTCAAGACAATAGAGTAACTGGAAGCAAGACAAAATACATGCCACCAATTGTAAAAAAGAGCCGCTCAATATCTCCTTTTTTATGTGTCATGTCCTTTCAGGAAGAAGGCGATCATGGCTCTCTCTATTTCCTTTTGTCCCTTGTAGCCCTAAATAAGCATTGACTTTTTGTTATTTCTCCTAGACCCTGTTCTGCTATCCACTTGTTTAAACCCGTTAAGCATGACACGCATTGCTTTCCGTTCCAGCTATCCGTAACTATGTGTCTCAGATTTTCCAAACCATAGATTCTCATTACGTGTCCCAGAAATTTCAACTGCCTCTTACTGAAATTAAGTAAGAGTTTTCCTTTTTGTTTCCATCCATTCCAAAACCTCATCGTTGCTCACATATTCCTTTCATGGTATCCTCAGAATCCTTCTGTAGAAACATACCTACGCTGCCTCGATATATTCTTCATCTTTGATGAGATTAATTAACTTTCACTACCGCAGAGAAGGATAGCTATCACGTAACAGTACACCATTCTTTTCTTTGTTACCAACGACATTCTTCTATCTCATAATACTCTGCCTAGCTTTTGGAATGCGTCTTTCGCCATCCCAATACGTTTTCAGATCTCAGCATTGCACATACCGTTCTTTGTCGAACAATTCCCAGATATTTAAATTTCCGCACCTGCTTCATTTTAGCGTCTCCGACCTGTAAATAGTATTCCGGGCCTATCATTTTTCTAATGACCATGTATTCTGTCTTGCAGTTTATGCTTATTCCTTTCTTCTCGCTCTCTTTCGATACCTTCCATAGGAGATTTTGTAGTTTCTTTTTCATGACTGCTATCAGTACAATGTCATATATATATATATATATATATATATATATATATATATATATATATATATATATATATATATATATATATATATATATATAACAACATAAGATACACTCAGAGTTGTGAATTGGAGATTTAAAAATTAAGTACAAATATTTAAATATATACCATGGTGCAAATTATTTGAAACTAAACGGATAATTCCGTAATTATTTATTTTTGTCGTATTTTCCAATGAAGGATGACCCAATGCACATGTTAGTACTTCGTATGTCCATTCCGCGAAGTCGGTCCTAGCAGATTGACCACAGATTCTGGATTGGATTTAAATCAGGAGCGTTTCCGAGCCAGTCTATAGTACTTTGATTTGTTCACCGGTAAGGCTTGCCAGTGTGTCTATGCAGCCTTACAATTTTTTATGCTTCCTTGGAGCATCGCTCATCGCAGACAATAATGTCTGGACGTGACAAAAACCTGATGCAATCACGGATATTTTTCAAGGCCAAGCAAATTTCATCATATACTCCGAAAATAGATTCATATTACTGCACACCACTGCAAATTACCTAATCTGAGTAAAAAATAGGACTCGAATACACCCTGTCACTCCACTAGTTCTAAAGAACACCATATGATGAAAGAAAAGAAACTAAATCGGTTGGATCAATTAATTTGCACAAGGGTGTATGTGAAGTATTTGGGACAAAATGTAAGATATAACATCGAAATTCAAAAAGACATTGGAACAGCAAAACACATCGTTTAATAGTGAAACAACTATTAAAAACAGGAGAATTTCATTAGAAATTCCGAAAAGAGTATTCATCTAAGTAGTCATCCTTTATGGCACTGATAAATCTCTTCACAGGCGAGAAGGTGATTTGTGACAACGAAAACGTGCCTTACCAGAAAGATGCTTAGAATACCATGAAGGGAGAAAGTAAGCAACGAGGAACCGTTGAGGAATATCGAAAAAAAAACATTAAAAAAACAAAAACACTATTGATGAGAATATGAAATAATTTTATCAAATTTCTAGGGCACAAAAGGAAGAAAAGTTTTGGCAAAATTGTTACCCACTGAAGATCAGAATGATTGTAAGTCGCCTAACTGTAGAGCCTCTGGAAATGGATGAAATTTCTGGAGAGTAGTTAATAACACACGTGACAAAGTGACACGGCACATAATAGAAGAAGATATTTTGATATTTCTTTACTAGTTTTCTTCGTCTTCAAAGATTTGTAAAAAAGTAAGACCGGTTTTATATGTGTGGCCTGAGCTCAGATCCAAACCAGAGAAAGAAAATTGTCTGACACCGTTGTGAGTCAAGATACCTTTCCGTTTCCTAATACAATATGAAATAAAATAATAATTATTATTATATAATAATAATAATTGTCATATAACACACACTCACACACATATATATATATATATATATACATATATATGTATCAAATATATATATATATATATACATAAGCACTATCAAAAATTGCTTGCTTTTCAATTTGCATGTGTGATTAAGTCATAAATTAAAATGAATAACATTCTCTGTCGAATATTTGCTACACATCTCGCTTAAGTTTTAGCTCGTCGTTCAAAGTGGAATGAAAATAAAAAAAAATGTGCAAACGCATTGTTACCTGATTAATTCATCTTCGTGTATTTCTACACCTTCAATCTGATATATTGCTACACTCTTAACTTGTAAATTATTGTTTGTGACTTGATTTAGTCATCGGTGAATTTCGTTTAAAACCGAATACACACTTCAAGTTTTTTCAACGTCCAGATTTATCGTTTAATTACCAAGAGCTTTCTGAGATGAAAATTTAATTGTAATTTGTGACTTCGTTATTCTGACTATAAAAGGCAAGTAAATACATTTCTCTCTGCTACATTCATAACTGCAAGAGTGGGGTCGAATCTAATTACAAACTTAACTTTTTTATTAATCAATGTATATTTAATTTAATTTATTTTTTATTTTATTGATTAATAATTTTGAAATAATTTACTACAGAAATAAACCTGATTCTCATCGGATTTTTAATTACATTCATCTTCCGCTCATACGTAGAAAATAATGCCTATCTATGTAATGGATAACCTAGAACAGTTTTTACCTGCATTATGTTGGGAAATACTCGCTAAAAAAGAATGTGTAGCCACAAAGCAAAGTATATTCTTATGCATCATATCTAGTGGTTTCAAATTTAAATAAACGTTAAATTAAAATAAAGGAATAATTATTATAAACACATCATTTATTAAGATGATAGAAATAATATTTTAACATAGCACATATCAACAACAGGTTTTGTAATATTTTATGCCAAATTTGGTGGAAAACGTCGTAAATATCCACGCTGCACTACATCATTTTTGTTGGTTTGATCAAAAATTTACAGCGTTAAAGAAATTTTCCCGCCTGAGAGGATGTAAAAAAGCAGTAGAGATATTTTGGTTTCTTTTCAGAATAAAAGATACTTCAGCCTACAGTATAACCCAATTTTATAAAAGATTTCTGCCAAAACAATAATCTTTGCTTCGTCACTTTTTACATCAATTTTGCTCTAATGTAACTTCATTTTTGCTTCTCAATATTGCACACACATTTATTTTCTACACAGTTCTGAATTCTCAGTATAATCACATCATGACATTTTACTTAAGAATCTTCCTTCTGTTGTTGTAATCAGTAGGCCCTCGGATTATCTGGTATACTGAAATGTGAATTGCTTTTCAATGATACAAACTGACAGATATCTCTTCCACCAAAATTTCGTTTGTATAACTCAATTTTACGTATAAAGATTTTGACGGTATTTTGAATGTTATTTAAATTAATCTTCTTCCCTTGCATTTGCAAATTCAGATTGTTGTTATTGTCATAAATATCAAATAAGGTAGCTACTTCTCCAAAGATATGAGAAATGACTTTTGTTAGCTGGTCACCAATTTATGAATGCGAAAGGTGTGAAGCGGGAAGAAACGGGAAGAAGCGGGTTGAAGCAGAGTCCTTTTGACAGTCATCGAACACTGTATAGAAGCAGTGTTTCAAAATTGTCATTATTCTTTTGCATAATTGACATATCTACCTTGAGTTATATTACTATTTTATACCACTGAAAAATATTCTTTATTATAAACACTGATTGTTAGATTAAATCATGAACGTAAGTATCGGTTGCCCGCCGTCAAGATTGACGTCAGATATAAATTAGCTATGCAGGCTTCTTTTAGTGGTCATACTTTTGACAGAGAGTTCTTAAATAACGGCTAATGGGGAGAATGGGTCTAAAAGATAGATTTACTTTACAAAAATATTTGCAATGACCGTTTATAGTTCTAAATATCTATTTCCAATATATATTCAATTAAAAGAATCTCATTGTATAATATACAGTCAAATATAATTATAAGTCTACGAGAATTGCTAATAAAATTTAGGAACATGCATTTACACACAGATTATTTTTATCAATACTATAGGCTAACATATTGTTACGTATATACTCATAGGATATAAGGTATATTTCCAACCTATATTTTACTGTTACTTAATACATTGTAAGGTTAGGGGTCCCGAGTAATCTTTGAGGTCTGACTTTGTACGAATAATAACTCAAAATAGGGTATTTTTTCACGGTAGGTTCGGAAAGGTAATTGAACTAAGTATATACTATACTCTACTCTATATTATGCCATGCATAGAAAAGGTAGGTATAGAAATGATAGTGGACGTAAGGCCTTCAATAACGTGTTTATTAAATAAAATGTAATATAAAACCGGATGAGATTAATTTGTACCCCTAAAAATCGGAAAAAATGATGAATTTCTGTCAGGTGTTGCGGGAAATAATTTCTGTTCTCAATAGGAAGGGTTTAATAAATCGATCCCGCAGGAAGCCGATTTTTATTACTACTACGGCTGTGTAATCGACATATTTCATACCTAGGGGTTCCGAATCGTCCATAGGACCGAGATTATATGAAGAGACCTTTAAGACGTTTTTTTTTAAACTTTTCGCCCAAAATGGACACAATCAAAATTGTGCGATGTTAGACTATGCCGAAATAAGGCGTTACAATTAAGCGAATGTTTAATAAAATAAATTAAATAAACTTCGTAATTAAATAGATAACCAACTAAAATGTTGACATTTACTAGTGTGTTTGCTTGTTTAAATCAATTCATACCAAGCAAAGCAATAAAACCACCAAGAAGCTACGATTTACAGAGTGTTAGCGGATATGAGAAAAACTATATTATGGAGAGGGAACAATAAATGAACAGGAATTAAGAAAACAGAATGTAAAAGTTGATATTTTTTAAAGCCGGATGAAGAGAGTTCCACAAGCGAGAAGTGCGATGGAGAAAATCATAGCATATAAATTACATTTACATCTAGGTATTTCATTTTAAAATGACGTGACCTTGCCGCAATCTAATACAGTGCATAACTTCATAAAAGCTTCACCATTCTTACCTAAATCTTGATAGACTCTTTCAGCAATAATATTTTAACAATCATCAATTGACCTAGACAAGCGAAAGTGATATTGCTTATCAGAAAATCGACCCTACGAGATGAGATGCTAAACCAATTTAGAGTAAAGTAGTGCTTCGAGTACATTTCAAAAATCGTAAGAAGTTTAATAGTCCGACATTTAGTAGTATCAGAGAGTTTGCCCGTGGTTGAACAACAGAAAAGGATTTGTAACAATAAGTTAAAGAAAGAAGGAGCAATTTATTTATTTTAGAATTTAGATGTTTGGAAGGGAGTCTATTTCTTAAGGATTATTACAGGGATATGATCACGTCCACATGCCTTGTGACGATCAAGTTTAAACAGTATTACAGAAACAATTGGTTATATGCATATCACGCAACAGAGCCTTAATTCTACCTGAAAAGTGAGGCAAATGTAGTGCAGATGATTTAAGAGTAGATTTTACAGGAAAAACATATTAGTAACTGCAAATGAGTCAAAAGAGGAGGAATAAAATTATTTACACTATTTACGTTTGCTCCGACTGTTTCCATATTCATGTCGCTACGACCGTTGTATGCTCGGGCCTACTTCATGCGTTTGGAATTTCGAACGGAATCCTTTATTTCATCAAGCGGTGTAAATTAATCTAGATCCACGTGCCATGCCTCTTCAGGACGTCTCAGTATTAGTTGTCTACTTTAACTCAACTCTCCAAGTTTCTTGTTCACCTCTACTGTAACCAGACATTGACCTCACAACTCTTTGGTTCAAGTCACTGGCTTCCACTAACGGTTATCCAGTGCGCTATGTGACCTTGAGAAAAACAATGTATAAATTTGGGGTATTTACAGAATTCATTTATCACTATCAATTTTTATCCAGAACTCATATTACAATTTTGTTATCATAATTACATTTCTCTAACACTTCGTATTACTGGTTCGCATATTGTATTCATGTCTATACTTGGCCGGCTTAAATAAATTTTGTGGTCTACCATATGTACTGATTCATTAAGTTTTCGTATTTTCCATTGATGTTCTTTCTCTAATATTTCAAACTCATCCCAGGCAATTATCTCTTTTTTCCCTCTATATGTAGCCAGCTACGACGGATTGCTGTATTTCTCCTCGTGTTATGGCTTTACGATGTTCCCCTAGTACTATCTTAAGGGAGCCGCCTGTTTCTCCTTTATATTTCTTACCACATGGGATGGCGTACACATAGTCCTTAATCATGTTCTTTATTGTGGGTATTGCTCGGAAGAGGTATCTGTGAAGTGTTGAACCACTTTTGAAGAAGGCTGGAGCGTACAACATCCGAAAAAAATACCAACCTTAAACAATTCTCAATAGGAAGGTTTAGAATATCAATCAAACGAGCGTCTCTAATAAATATACGAAATGAATACCAGTTAGTACGTTAGTAAAAAAATATTTTGAATAGGAAGTTTCTTTCTTGTAGACGACTCAAAAGAAATATCAACAGATACTTCTGCGTGGTCCGAATTGCGAAGAGGGTACAGTTGTGATGCTTGAAATGAACTAGGAGATGAGGTCATTAACAGATCAAGTAAAGAAAAGTCTTGATCAAATTTATTAAAGAAACAGTAAAAATTAGAATGTTTAATAAGTACATTTAGAAGACTTGTGATGAGCATTAAAATCTCCAAACACAAAACGTGTTTGCAGATGAATGTAAAACTTGCGAGAGGGAAATTTTGTTTACTATATTACAATACGAACAAGATTAAGCGCGTTCAAGGAAATGGCGATAGCTAACAGATTGCAATTGCGAAAGTCTTAATCACATAAATGAATCATTAACATCAACTATTATTGTTTACAACGGAGAGCAGAATAAAAAACCGTATACTCACTCATATGTGCATGAAATACTAAAATACTAAAATACGAAAATAATACTTGTACAACATACATATTCGCCAATTCAAAGGAATATATAGTAGCTTAAAAATGCATGACACACGTGTCCAAATATTAGAATCATTTATTTGGTAGATATTTATTTAAACTCAAGAGCTATGCATAATTTTTTAAAAGAACATCACGATAATTCTACAAAGTCAGTTGTACAAAGGCTGAGAATGTTTCGCCTTAAGTTTATTTGATTTCTATGTTATCTAACTAAGATTATAAAGTCATTTTTTTTCAAATAGCTAATAGCATTTCAACAATTCTACGCGCAGGAGAAAATACCATTTGAATAGAAAATAGAGATTGAACCGACCTTAATATGTAACTTACTCAGCAGATATGAAAAAGTTTTCATATGCTAACTTCCTGCTTCGGCATCATAATAATAATAATATTTTTCTTCTTCTTCTGCTTCTTCTGCTTCTTCTTCTTCTTCTTCTTCTTCTTCTTCTTCTTCTTCTTCTTCTTCTTCTTCTTCTTCTTCTTATTATTATTATTATTATTATTATTAGTGTTGTTGTTGTTGTTGTTGCTGTTGCTGTTGTTGCTGTTGTTGTTGTTGTTGTTGTTGTTGTATTTCCTTTGGTTTCTGGTGTATACGTATTTCTGTCCGGGTCCTGACCAGAGACTTAAGTTCAAAAAGGTCATCAAGATATTTTTCATTGAGCAGTTTAAAAAAAAAAAGACATATTTTACATAGATAAAGCCCTTCGTAAAGTATGGGCTGTACTTGTAAGTACAAAGTTTTTTTTTTCCTTTACTGCATGGGATTCATTCATTGAATGTATTACAAACAATCCAAGGATCCAACTGGTATTGTTAATGTCCTCATACGCCACATTTTTATATATCGGTTTCAAGGTCCTTGTATTTTGATAGATTTTTGAAGATATTCAAAGATACATTTCAGTCTGCAGGGACTGTCATGTCAATAGGGAGGCACTGTTTTATCATTGCGGTCTCTAATCACGATGTCAGGGCGATTAGATTTGATTGTTCTGTCTGTGTGTTATTTAAAGAGCCATAAATTTGTTACTGCTCCTATCTCCGTAACCGGGTCTCTGGATGGTGTTCATACAAATTGCTTGCAGCTCCATTTCCATAATTGTTGCAGATTTTCCAGTGCAGATATTGGTGCACTGTGTAGTGCCGTCTTTTATATTATTAAGTATATATTATTATTATTATTATTATTATTATTATTATTATTATTATTATTATTATTATTACATTTTCTTCTATTTCTAGTGTAGACACATTTCTTTCCGGGTCCCTAATTTAAGAAATGACATCATGATGTTTTTAACTGAGCATTCTTTCGAGAGAAAAAAAGCAAAATAAAACTAAGAAAACACACATTTTACATAGATAAGGCTCTTCTCAATGTGTAATGTGTACATGTGAGTGAAATAAGTTGAATTTTTTAAAGTCTTTACCTACCAGCAATCCCTTCAATGCGTCTATTAGAATCTTTTCCAATCAAACTGACTGCTTCAACTACAACTTCAACTACAACTGGAATTCTTGATGTCTTCTCGTGCCACGTTTTTGAGATTTCGATTTCAATTTCTTTGTACTTTGACCGTTTTTTTTAAGATCTACAACGATACATTACAAGCCTACAGTCCCCTCATGTCAATAAGAAGGTATATTTTGTTTTGGGGGGTCTCTGAACATAATATCTGGGCGATTAGTTTTGATTGTCATATTTGTGTGTATTGTAAAAATAATAATAATAATAATAATAATAATAATAATAATAATAATTATTATTATTATTATTATTATTATTATTATTATTATTATTATTATCCCTATATTAATAAAATTGTACGTATATATAGTGTTTGTCAATGTTGGTATTGCAAAAAGAGAAATTGAAATAGAGCATAAAACACAAAGTCAGGGTGTTATGTAAAGAGACAAAAAAGAATGCGACACACAGAGACTGGAGGTGTATCAGCTAAGATAGAGGCAGATGTTTGTTGTGAAGGGTTAAATCGTGAATTTTGCCCTAACAATTTGTTGAGGGCAAATTCGCCCCTAATTCGCAGGTGACATTTTGAAATTAAAATCCTTCTTTCTTTTTCTAATCTTACCATCACATTTTTTACAGACTGAGGGAACCGACACTGTGTTGAGTGCCCGAATGGAAAGAGAATGAGAGACAGATAGAGAGAGTGACACAGAAAGACAGAGTGGAGTGTAGAGAGACAAAAAATATAATGGGACATAGAGAGGTTTGAAGGAGTTACTTTAGATAAAGTCAGCTGTATGTAATAAGGGCTTACATCATGTTGATTTTGAGGACATTGCAATAAATTTAAGTGTGACTATCCTATTTTTCTTATATGGGAATGGTCATTGGAGTTGAAAAGTAAATAGTGCAGCATTAGAAATATCTTGGTAATTTTGTTAATTATTATTATTATTATTATTATTATTATTATTATTATTATTATTATTATTATTATTATTATTATTATATTTCCTTTGATTTCTGGTGTGTACTCATTTCTTTCCGGAACCCGATTAGACAACAAAGTTCAGAAATGACATTATTACATTTTCCACTGAGTAATAAAAAAAAGAAAAAGAAAAGAACAAAACTTCACACATATTTTGCATAAATAAATCCTTTCGTAAGGTGTGGGCTGTACTCGTGAGAACATCTTGTTTGAATTTATTTAGGGAATGGGCAAATAGGAAACCCTTCAATGAGTGTGTTGTAATATTTTGCAATCAATCCGAGGGCCCTAGATAAAACAGGTATTGTTGATATTCTCGTGTGCCACAATATTTTCTTCTTCTTCTTCTTCTTCTTCTTCTTCTTCTTCTTCTTCTTCTTCTTCTTCTTATTATTATTATTATTATTATTATTATTATTATTATTATAAATGTTAACGTAAGGCATGATCAGATATATGAATAATGAACAGACATTTTCTGCTTGAAAACAACATCTCCTCTATATTTATTGATTGTAATACTGAAATTGATTTCCTTCACCTAAAACGAAATGACTATGGAAATATTCAAGAAAAATATCGTCTGTTTAATTTTTCACCAGACAAGATAGAGTATAAAACACTTTTGTCTATCTCAATTTGACTTTTACAGTTTTACACAATTAATTGCGTAATAAAAAAGCATCTTATAAAATACATTTTAACAGGATTATTTCTTCCGCAGTAACCTTTCTAAAATAAATAAATCTAAAATAATAAATTTGTTTTACAAATACAAATTCTTAGGATAAGGACGTGGGTAAGTATTTTAATTGGGAGTTCAGCATCAGGTCCGGATAGCGTATACTGATTCTGGGCCGCCCTAAATAAAACATATACACGGCTGTCGGAACAAGAGGAAATTTCTCTTTCTATCTATCTATCTATCTATCTATCTATCTATCTATCGATCTATCTATCTATCTCTCTCTCTCTCTCTCTCTCTCTATATATATATATATATATATATATATATATATATATATATATATATATATATATATATATATATATATATATATAAACATACATACATTTGTGTGTCTATATGCACAGAATAACTACAATCTATCTTATGACATTAGATATGACATTCATATTTTCGTGTGAAATACAGAAGATAATCTTGTATAAGCAATATCGTAGGCAGAATTGTCAAATTGTCACATGTACTCTGGATGTTTAATGTTTACGCTTACCCAAACAATCGTAACACTGTTGGTTTTATCAATACATTGCAGCTGATTGGTTTCAAGGCAGTATTTAACCTAGAGGTAAAGTTCAAGAATGTATACAAACATTCGTCTTTCTTCCCTTCTCTCTCTCTTTATATATATATATATATATATATATATATATATATATATATATATATATTTGCATACGCGTACTCACATATAACTAATGAACGCCCACACATATACATATATAGAAAGATACATAGAAAGAAAGAAAATGGGACTATCAGCGAGGTGTTAGAACGTACTTAGTTTTGAATCTCACCAGAGCCTATGAATCAGAAATATAATTTCTTTTATAAATCTGTGGAAGCGGGAAGAAAGTGTCTGAAAACCATAACATGTGTTCCGCCAAGCTTTGTGAGTAGAAAGGGGTCGACAGAACGAGTGGACGTTGGTTGTTCTAGCACGAAGACTCAAATCATCCTGGCCGAGGTTTTGAGCGTATTTACCTGCACCACTTCAGGTCAGATTGTGCGCTTCGTCCTACTGTAGATAAGTGTAGCCCTAAGTATAGTTGCATTATAAAATACAGGTGGATTTTGTAGCTTTTGAAGAAACACAACTATGCCTGAGCAGGCCTTTGTAACATGGATTACCTACTACGCCAACAGAGTGATATACTCCGATAATGGGTAACCAACCATGACATATACAAACACGCTCGAGCGCGCGCACACAAACACACACACACACACACACACACATATATATATATATATATACATACTATATATACATACTATATATATATATATATATATATATATATATATATATATATATATATATATGTATATATATATATATATACACCAAAATGTTTTCTAATTGACAAAACAGACGAGATGCGAAAAACGGAAGTCATCATTTGTTGAACAGGCACGCATATTCTACCGTAACTTATCCTCATTTCGAAAGCAACTCATATTTTGATACAATAGCTGTCAGTGATAATGAATAATCTACCAGCCCTTGTCAAAATGATTGAATTTCCCCTTATCCTCACCGACTAATATTAAGAATGTATGAGTTTATAAAACTCGGTAAATTTCAAAATAAGTTATTCCAAAATTCGCTTGAAAACGAAGCAGTACTATGGATTTTAATTTAATTCTATATTTAAATTTTTAATTTCTGTTTTTGAAACATGGTAATTCCTGTGTGGCGATGGAACTCTATTTTTAAACTAGTAAATTTATAATACTTTCTCTCTACAGAATGGTATTGAGCATTGTTTAAAAAAAAATATTAAGAACCCTGGTTTATTAATTTACTGTTATTTCTCTTTATTTTCATTCATATATATATATATATATATATATATAATATGAATTGATAATTATTTGGGATAATTCCAAGGAGGATAGAAAATACAAGAAATGCTCAATGTAACATCCGGGTAATATAATATTGGATACAGAATACTTAAAAATCCATTTCTTATAATTTATTTCGTGTACTTTTACAGCTAATGGATATTTAAGTACCAATTATATATATATATATGTGCGTGTGTATGTGTGTGTTTGTGTGTGTGTGTGTGTGTGTGTGTTGGCGCACGCGCGCTGTGTGTCAGTGTATGTGTGTGTGTGTAATAATAAATAAACATTTATTGAAAAAATATATTTTAAATATCCGCCGTGTACGAAAGAAAATATATATTTAAGAAAAAATGAAAATGAATCACAAGCTATAAAATGAAATAAAAATGACAAATTAACAGATAATTAAAATGATAAAAAAGTGGCAAATAAAGAAAGAAAGATAAAAATAAATTATTAGTGTATGAATAAAATCTTTAACGAATGATTTGTAAGTTACTTACACAGAGAGAAAGAATAAAAAAAGCTGAAAATATGTAAAGCAGAAGTTGTAAATAAAAAGTGAATCTGAATGAAGAAAAAAATAAAAGAAACGTTTCTCTCAAACAAATAAATCGGAGAGAAAAAGAATTAATCAAGAATTCATTGTTAAAAGCGATAAACAAAAAAGCTATTCGAGTGTTAATCTAATGAGATTTTTCTTGGTAACATTCGCTGGCTCAGGTATCCCTCCAAAGTCTCCGCCGAATACATTACACTCGATATCTTCCATTAAAAAATAAAAGAAACATAAACGACTGAATCAAATAAAAATTAAAAATGAAAACCTTGAGGATGATGGAACTGTGCACCATTTTTTGTATGAAACAAAAGATTAAATTCTTTGTAGATGAAAAAAAACACAAAAAACTAGGCTTTTGTTTCGTTTTTTTATAAAAAAGCGTCACGTTGTCCTTTTTCTTAATAGATCTCATATTTTTATTTTCCCTGGCATTTGGGATTATTTATTACACGGCGAAAAAGATTTAATGGATCCCGACTCTTAATTCCAACTCTAACTGAATACAGGAATCAAGTAACCGATGAACGCATTTCACTTTGGACTTAATACTTCTCGACGCCATTTTAATTTCTCGTAATGTATCGGTTTTAAATTCGTGATTGTGTACGTGCACAAGTTACAGTCTTTTAAAGTGTGACAATGAAAATATAACAGAGATTGGATTGTATATAAAACCAGAAAAAAAGAAGTGAAAAAAGCAATTAAGTCCTGAATTTCTCGAAGGTTCTTTTTTACATCCAAAATAAACCACGAAAAGCATGAAAGGATATAAACTTGAATTTAACATGAGATCATAAATAAATGCGATTGTAAAATATCAGACATCCATTTGTTTGTTAGGGAGATGCAATACGATGAAATAGCATAGCTGACTATACATTGATTCTTGGCCAGCGCCATTTTTCATTATGACGGAACCATTGGAACATGTCGCGAAATGAGAAGACATTACGAACGCTAATAGACCTTTTTCAGCCCAGTTATAGTGACCCACAAGTGTGTAAACTCTATTGACTACGAAACATTATTAATCAATAATTTTAATACAATGTATTTGATAAATTTATATAAAGTCATGGAGAATATTTTCTTGTTTTTTGTATTAATATTGATGGATCGTTATCAGTGGAGAATATGAAATAGTCGACCTGAGATAAAAAAAATAAAATCTCTCCCATTCCGCTGCGTTAACTTAAGCAGAAATAGTTTTAGGAAGTATATAAATGGATCACCTCTCCACATAAGCTATGGATTAAAGAACCTATTATACAGAGCTCTTTTCACTTGGGTGACAGCTTGTCTAGGAAAATGGCAACTTTTAAGGCGAAACCAGAGCTGAAAACAAATCGGTATAATAAGGTTAAATTGGGACAATACTTGTTAAATGTAATTCAGCTAGAAGTCTCAACTTCTCTACCGTTACCACAACGTGTACCTCAGATATTTGGTCACAACATAATCATATAGAAACCATAACTTACGACTCGTCCGGCGTGAACAAAAATCCCTTCTGTAATATTTGCTTTTTGAACATTCATTTGTTCAGATTTTAGGAGAGGTAGCTGTGTTCATTTGACTATTGCTCGTTGCTTAATTGAGTAAAGTTCATATTTAAATGCTAAAGTATAAGAATAAAAACATTGCTATTCTACAGATTAATTAATAAATATTATTACAGTAATTATCCTGAAGAAGAGTATCTCATTTATATGAAATCTGCATAGAAATTGAAAGCATTAATTCATATAACGTTGTAACATGATTATGAACAGTCTCCTTGTTACGCAATACGCACGTGCATGGTCACATGCAAACATAGACGCGGACGAACACACACACACACACACACACACAAACACACACACACATATATATATATATATATATATATATATATATATATATATATATATATAAATGTATACGAATAGATGGATAGATGCATTGAGATAAGATGGAAGATTCTTCAGAAGTTAAACTGAGGGCTATAGAAAAAAATTCCATATTGGTTTTGGAATTTTACTCATTTTTTTCTCCCAAGAAGCCATTCGTCTTATTTTCCTCCTTCTATTTACAATGCTTGAAGCTCTTTTCTTCTTATTTTGTTTTATTTTTTTTAATGAACATTTTCTTGCACCTTCTTCTTTTTCCCCTATCAAGCAGATGCTAGTTGTCGTTCTGGAACATGTCAATAGCAATCGATCACTTTTAATTGTATTTCTTTCTTCTACGTTTTTTCTTCCATTTTTTTAACAACTAATATATTGTTTTATTTTTATTACTTGAAACAGTCCTTTTTTCGCAACGCATTTAAATTCTCATTGGACTTTTTTTTTCTATTTATTTTTCAGCCTGTCCCATTTGTTTGCAATTTTTCTCAACTCATTGTTCTTCTGTTTGGCAATTTTTTTACGGATGTTAGCGTTATTTTCTACTAGAAATTTTATGGCTATATTTTATTCTATTTTGCAAAAGAATTGTTCTTTCATTCCTCAATGTTTACACTGCTTTTTTTCAAATAATCCCTGACGACTTCATTCTTTTGTCTTTTCGTCAAATTTATTCAATCTTGAGTTTATGCAATTACGCTTTTCTCTCTCTTTTCTTTCAATCATCTCCATTTGTTCTTTCAATTTTACTCTCTTTGTATTTCTTTTGTTCCTTATTCTCTTTTATTTCTATATTTCATCCTTTTTACAGTTTTTCCTCTATTTCTGTCAACTCATTTTGCTTATATTTCCTCGTATTTTTCTCCTGCACATTTTAACTTCTTCAGTTAAATGTTTTCGTTTGCTCCGTTCCGCCATTTTGATTTGTACTTCACTTCCATGATTTTCCTTTCTTATTTCTCTGTCTTCCCACGACTATTCTAATGATCTTATTCATACATTCATTTATCCCACTCTCTTTACCAACTAATTATATATTTCTCTTTCTCCTTCGATTTATTATACGTTTTTATCTCGTCATTTTCATTGTTTATATGCATATAACAACAATCATTTTCTCACTTTTATTTCTGATTATTCATTATTCTCTTTCTGTAGAGATTTTCCTGTCCCAGACTCAGTCTTTCCTTCCCGTTCCTTTCTATATTATTTATTTTTGCTTATTTCTTTCCAATAATTATTTTACAATTTATTCATACACTTAAGGAGTTTTCTTTTCAAAAGGAAGTCAGTCATTTTATCTTCCTTAATATATTCAGCTCCGTTTATTTTACTGAACTATTTTATACATATTTTTCGTTGCATTTCACTCATTTGTCTAATGTTTCTTCCATAATTTATTTCTTCATTTATCTTTCTTTTTATGCCCGTCATTTACTTATTATGTACATGTTTCTTTCCTTGCTGTATTTTAGTTGATTTGATTACTCATTTCTCTCTCCACTCACATTTATGTTGTATTCTTTCTTCTGTTTATCACCTTCCATCTTCATTTCTTTTATACGTTTTAACCTTTTTAACATAACTTCTTTCAAGATTTGGTTTCCCTTGCCTTTTATGCTCTCGTTATCTTCCATTTTGTTTCTCTTCCCGATGATTCATTTACATTCCTACATGACTGCTTCCTACATTTTATCCGTCTTGTCTTTATCCACACTTTTCTTCATTATAATCTTAATGAGACAGAAGAACACACAGAACTCATTTTGTATCGGCAGACAACTAAACAAACAAAATATTGCTTTTATTTTAATTTTTTCTTCCCTTTAAGAATCCAATTAAAACGTTGTTCACATAAATAATTCATCGTCAGACACTCACAACGTGCTAAATAATGCAAATTTGCAAATAAATGATTTTTCGAAAAGTTACCGACCTAAATAAGCGTAAACAAAATAAGTGATGGCTATTGTTGACAACAAGAAAAAAAAAACAGTTTTAGTATTTTCAGTTTAAAGAAGCGCCACTTTTTGGGATTTTTCTTCGTTTCTCATCTGCCGAAGAAGCGATAAAAATAAACAATCAGGTCTTGCTTGATCGCTTGTATAGGACTAGAAAACAAAGGAATCCATCCAACCTGTATTAAACAGACATCTTTTTCAGTGCCAGTCAAGCTCAAAGCATTGTACTATTTATCCACGCTGTTCTCGGTGTGATGAAAAATATCTTCAAAAACGTCATCTGCAAATCATTCCTTTGAAATATTGCTAATTACATCAGAACAAAGTAAATAGAAAAACTTTAGAATGAACGACATTGAAAGCAGTGATTCTACTTGGGATATCTTGGCCAACTGTCAGGAACTCCTTGATAATAATAAATGTGGCCGTATTTGCTGTTAAACAAACGTAATATAAGATAACAGTTGCATATGCGCGAGAATTCTGTCTCGTTTATAAACGAAAGAAACTATTATAATATATAAAATCACTCCTTAAAGGGTTTTCAAACATTTTATCGCCATGGGTTTTAGCATGTCGTTAACTCGTGTTCATTTTAATTCCGAACCGTATATGCTAGGAATATCAAATCTGTAATTATTTGTAGTTTGGATGCACTTTGGTTATTAAATGAGTTATGATTAATTCAAATAAAAATATAAATTATTATTCACTTTAAACGGACCTCTTGAGACGAACCAGAAAAGAAAACAAGGATTTATCCTGACTATAATTCATTCACACGAGTAGATGGTAGCGAACATAACTTAGCAAAGTTCTGATATATTTATTAAATATTAAGAACCAGTCTGAATGAATATGAAAATATAAAAGAAATTCTCCGAATGTTTTATAGAAAGATATTGTTTCGTGTTTGAGCACAAGTATAGACTCTATCAATTTTCTGTTTTCTCTCGTTCATTTTCACTGTCTATATTCAGAGTAGTATGACAACTATCATTGCATTTTTAGATCATTATTGTCAAACTCAGATGAACTTTGACTTAATAGCGTCGCCTTTTTATAGCTTGTGGAAAAAACCTTACGTGAGCATCAGTGTGTTATATATCTGTCTCATACAATTATTCATTTATAAGTTAGTGTTCTCTAACGGTTATCTGAGAGGGAAATGAAATTGTCGATCCTTGTTCTAATTCCAAATTTAACTCTCTTACGTTATCTTTTCAATAATGTCCTTAGGCAAGGCATGAAGGTGTAGAGGGACGGGGGTGGGGGAGAAGATGAAAAGAAAACACGTGCTTTTATATTTCCTGTATAAAGTCCAGCTACAAGAAAATGGCCGGATTTGAATAAAGTCCAACCGAAGATAACAAACACAAACAAAACCGATATATATATATATATATATATATATATATATATATATATATATATATATATATATATATATATATATATATATATATATATATATATATATATGTATGTATGTATGTACATATATATACATATATATATACATACATATATATACATATATATGTGTATATATATATGTATATATATACATATATACGTGTATATATATGTATATATATATACATATATATGTGTATATATATGTATATATATATGTATATATACATATATATATATATATATATATATATATATATATGTATATATACATATATATATATATATATATATATATACATATATATATACCTGTATATGTATATATATATGTATATACATATATATATATATATATATATATATATATATATATATATATATATATATATATATATATATATATATAAACAAATATATATATATGACAAAACAATTTTACAATGGACATAGACAATAATAGTTGTGTGTTGAACGTTTGTGTCTGTTCTTTGGTGTATGTTCGTGCGTACGTGTATGTGTGTATAATGTTCATGGCGTCTCCCACAAATGGGAAGATGCGAATCTTCTAAGAGAGCTTACATTGTATTAGCTGAAATGAAGAAATGAAAAAGAGGATTTACCTCACCTCCACACGAGATGGGATGCGGCATGAGGCCTGAAGGAAAGAGAACGAGGCGAGAAGTCGCCCAGTATTTATAGTATAGGGCGAATCATCCCTAGTGACAATTTGGGAATTAAGGAAGAGTTAACTCCGGCAGAGGTATTATTTTCCTCCGTTATTGATTAAATTGCCGGATAGACTGAGATCCCTACAATGGAATGGTAAGCAGTTTGAAAATGAAATTTAATTCCATAAAGTAGAGAAGGCAAGGTGTAACCACTTCCCTATGATCACAAATAATGCAATTTGTGACGCAGACCATAAAAACAAGATATCGGTGAAGATGCATGATTGTCACCTTCTTTAAAATTTGTGGTATTAAAACTACTGTCTGTCTCATTTTAAAAGTAATTATTTTTTTTCATCCGGTACACTAACTACATTTTTCATGTTTTACAAAAGAGATATAAACAGATACATGTTAAAAAATATGGGACATATATAGAAAGAATTGGTCGAAACATCAGAATAACAATTTTGTTCTACACATGAAATATACAAATTTAAGTAGAAACATGTTTCCTTTTGTTGTTTGTACATATTTTACTATCAACAACATTGAAAATATTGATCACATTTTGAAACGGAAATCATTTATTAAAACTCTTTTGACAAATATCTCGATGTAAACGTTATTCTGCAGTATCTTATAATACGAGAAACAGCAAAACTAGTCAGGATTAACTAAGGAAAGTTCTAATATTAATCATAATGTTTCATAAAAATGAAGATTCGTGTTAATTTTTTCTATACCTAACAACAGATATACTCGTTATCATGAGAAGATCTGTTTTATAGTAAGACGAAACATGTTTCAGTCACATGAATAGGGGAAGCAGCATATTACTTAATATACGAATTATCATCAGTATTTACGAATTGATTTTCATTCATATATGCTTTATGTTGTACAGAAAAAGGAATGATATTTTATTACTTACCTTTTTTTATTTACATTTCGTGGGTTAATCAAAAGGCAGCGTAAGTTTCGTTTCGATTAATTTTGAAAATTTCTCTGTGATTAGGATGTAAATAATTTACCCATACATCATCTTCTTGTAGACAGAGCGTTTTTCAAATATTCATACAATTTTAAAAATAGATGTCGGCCGTCATAATTTATTGTGATTGGCGCGCGGGTTTATTTATTGGATAAATGCAATCCATTCAAATTGAAATTCCTATACTGAATGATATTCTAAAACACAACTGAATTTTTAACGATTGACGATTATGGCCTGTGGAATTTTAATTTTTATTTATAGGTAATATAATATATTATGGTAATGGATATCTTATTAACATAGATGAACCGACTGGGACCCAAAAAGTAGCCACTAATCTGGGTCAGGATGGACCTGAGAATGGTAAATGGGTAAGAATTGCAACATGAAGAGCAGGGTAAGAGATTAAACTTTCAGACGCAGCAAATTTGATGTGCAATGTACCAATACGGGCATAATTCGGAATGCAGTATACCGGATCGTATATATATATATATATATATATATATATATATATATATATATATATATATATATATATATATGTGTGTGAGTGTTTGTGTGTGTGTGTGTGTGTGTGTGTGTGTGTGTGTGTGTGTGTGTGTGTGTGTGTGTGAAAATAGTTTTTAGGTATGCTATATTTATAGGTTTAATTGCAGGATGTCAGGAATAAAGCGTATGTAAAAATAAATAAAAATTCCGAGTAAAAACATAACACACATGGCTTGAAAATTACATTTAGTCATGCATAGTGTGTCGATAAACTACGGGTTACAGCAAAAGGCTTCTGATCGGGAGTTTGATGTTTTCGATGAGCAGGGAACTGCATCTTGATTGCTGTCATTCACAGGTCCATCCTGACCTGGATTAGTGGCTCCTTTTTGAGTTCCAGCTTTGGGCAAATAGTGAACTCCATAGGAGGGTCACATCACTATGTTTGTATGAAAATCAATTTTATAGAAAACAGCAGCAATAGTAAAAAAAATTACCAGAAATACACTGTTTTAAAGAAAATTACTAATACTCGCAAGAAAACTAAATTTCGAAATTAAATGACCGGTAACTATTTTATATGCCGCTAAATAAGCAAACACACACACACACACACACACACACACACACACACACACACACACACACACACACACACACACATACATACATATATATATATATATATATATATATATATATATATATATATATATATATATAAAACTCCAATGGGATAAATTGTCTTCTAATTTACGCAAAAATGCAAATAAAATTGACATCTCATTTTAACAGATATATTTACAAAAAATAAACAAAAATATCTTGAAATGCTGAAGAGTAAATTTCTTTTTTAAAACATCGCCATTTGTTTCAGCCATGGCCTCCACATTTTTCATTGATGAAATCTATAGCTGGTCATATTTTTTTTCAAATAATGTATAACTGTTTGTATTGCTGGTATTTTTTTAAAGTATTGCTGTTGATAATATTTTTCATTCAAAAATTATTGCTGGTAATAATTTTTTTTATTTCAATGTATTTCTGGTATTAAAACCTATTTTTACATAAGTTTGGGAGTTAACTATTTGCCCATAGCTAGGACCCTAACAGGTGCTACTACCCCGGGTCAGAGCGAACCTCGGAACACCAGCAATTAAGAGGTGGTTCCACGTTTCTCAAAGCCTGCTGATCAGAGGCCTTGCTGTTGTACGTAGTTTATCGTCTAATCCTGGACGCGGATGGAGTTTATCGTCATGCAAATCTTCTGGAAAAGTCTCATTGTTTTTGTAGGTGAATACTTTCATAATCCATTCCTTCAGTTCATCTTTGGTGATACAAGGAGATTTGTTGGTCTCTTGCTAAACTGCGACCCACACATAAGGTTCAAAGTTTTTGTAGTCTGGGGAGTTAGGTGGCCAGATGCAAGAGGTGATATCGTCGCAGAAATTGTCTGACAGCCATGACTGGTTTTTCTGCTCGTGTGGCATGTTTCCGACTCATTTTGCTAGACATTCTCCCAGTAGCGACACTCTTGACCCAGAGCAACACTACCTCCTCAAAACAGATTTGTAGGCCTCCTTATTATGTCTGAAGTTCTGTGGGAAGATGAATGGAAGCATAACTTCACCATCACAGGTGATCACGTCAGACACAATGATTTTGAGATCCAATTCTTTCAGGATCCTCTGCACTGACACACGAACACACTGAAATATTCGTATTGGAGCTTCCAGCGGGAATGGCAAGTAGGACAACATGCCCTTTCCAAATGTCCAGCTGATTAAATTGCGTCATCGCGTTGTTTTTCTCATAGATGGTGCCCAACTTACCCTACTATACTGCGCAGTCGCAAAAGACAAAGACAAACAACGCGCATGCGCGAAATTAAACATATAAATGATAATGAGCCCATCGCACTCTGTATATTCAAAAATGAATATAGTGTATGGACAAAGTAGCAGAATATGCTGATAAGATAAATATTTCTATTGTAAAATATATAATATCTGAAAAATAATTCTCATATATGCGTGATTGTATGCGTGCGTGTATATACGCGCACGTATAGTTAAAGTGTGAAATTATATTTGAAGGAGAAATAGATTTAAATTTCTGAAACCAACTTTTACATAATCCATGTCATTTCCATAACTTGATTGTTCCAGGAATGTAGAAAATGAGATATAAGTAGGAATTTTAGTCACACACAGACACACACACACATACATATATATATATATATATATATATATATATATATATATATATATATATATATATAGATAGATAGAGAGAGAGTGAGAGAGATTTCCTGCTGACGACAACATCAAACATAATTCTAGGGCATAATTATGACCCTTGCAAATGTTCAATCGTTTCAATCGTTTTACTTTTATCGAGCACAAATTTGAAGTGTTCTATTATTGATCTTTTGTCATATAAAGCTCTCCTCGAAAATTAAGCTTTTTATTGCTTTCATTTCAATGGATGAAGTTACTGTATGAAAAATGTTTCCGATTTAAACATAAATTTTCAAAACTGAAATATCATATGAATTTTAACAAAATGATTATTCATCACATTTTTTTTATTTCAATTTTGTTTCCCTTGTTTCCATAATTTGGCTACGACTGAATTTTTGGATTAATTCCTCTTCATTTTCCATCGTTTTGTGGTGATATATTGATTATAACTTCTGCAGTGATTTATTTCTGATTATTATTGAAACTTACCTTTTAATAATGGAATCGAATATGTAACGATGCAGTTGTTTACATTGGGTTAACATCCTTGAGTTCAAATTACATCAATATATATCTTTTATTTAGGTCGCAATACTGTATTATATTAGTTTTATTTTTATAAATTAAGACTTGTAGATTGTTTTAATATCCCCAAGTATTGAACAAACAAACAATAATCCAAAATATCTAGAAGTAAATAAACTAACCTTCGTAGATGACAGCAACAAAGACAGACTGGCAATATTTCGATGATTTCTTGTGTGTGTGTGTGTGTGTGTGTGTGTGTGTGTGTGTGTGTGTGTGTGTGTGTGTGTGTGTGTGTGTGTGTGTGTGTGTGTGTGTGTGTGTGTGTGTGTGTGTGTGTGTGTGTGTGTGTGTGTGTGTGTGTGTGTCTGTTCATATGTGTGCGTGTGAATACATAAATCGATAAATAGAGCGAAAGATAAATAATGAACATACAGAGATAGCTATACATATATATATATATATATATATATATATATATATATATATATATATATATATATATAGAGAGAGAGAGAGAGAGAGAGAGAGAGAGAGAGAGATAGATAGATAGATAGATAGATAGATAGATAGATCTAAATGAAAGTATTCTTGAAATGTTTCCTATTTTTCATGATATTGATTATTATAATTATCTATTTAGAATTTCCATTGTCATTTTGAAGAAAATCATGAAGAATTAATCGATTGACTTCAAAGGAGATGATGTCTTTTCTTAAAATAAACTGACTGAAGACAAGTACACAGAGAACGTTGAGGGACTGTCAGAGGAAAACGTATGTGGCGTCTCAGCTTATTGATTTCAGCAGTCAATGATGGTAGTATCTCCAGTCAATAATCCACATATATTTATTTGGCATAAAGTTAGATATTTCTCCATCCTTCCAGTACGCAGTATTCATTGTTAGATTTCGAAAAGAAATGCAAATAAGACTGAGTAATAACTCTGGAATTATTTTTGGACTACTTATATCTTAAGTAAAATGTGTTTTTTCACAAGAATGCATGCACAAACACACACACACATAAATATACTCATATATGTGTATATATATATATATATATATATATATATATATATATATATATATATATATATATATATATATGTATATGTATGTACTGTATCGGATTGCTAAGGCTACCAGTACCTTCGGAAAACTTCGCCATTGCTTTTGGAATGAGCGGGGTATTCGACTGGTTACGAAAATTCGGGTTTACAGTGCTGTTGTCCTTGCCATCCTTTTGTACGGCTCAGAGTCGTGGACTCCCTACAGGTACCATAGACGCCAGCTGGAGGTTTTCCTTAAAGCTGGCTGCGTGCCATCTGTGACGTTAACCTTCAAGATAGTACATCTAATGTAGACCTGTTTAATAGGTGTAATATTGGAGGAATCGAGACATTTCTTATCGAGTATCAGAATGTAGGACGCCCATAGCTAAGATACAAAGACAAGGTGAAGAGTCGCCACAATCTTCTCTGTTGCTCCATATGGGCTCTCCTTTTTAAATCCCTAGTGGGTCTTAAGTGCCATTTAAGATTATCACACATAATGTCATAACTGAATCAACAGGTTAAGTTGTCAGATCCTCACACATCGAAACCGATGGGAGAGTCCGTTATATATATATATATATATATATATATATATATATATATATATATATATATATATATATATATATATATATATGTGCGTGTGTGTCTGTCTGTCTGTGTGTGTCTGTGTGTATATATATATATATACATATACATATATATATATATATATATATATATATATATATATATATATATATGTGTGTGTGTGTGTATGTGTGAGTGTGTGTTTAAAAGTGTGTATGTGCGCGCGCTTGGCTTGTGAGATTAAATAGAAAATGTGATTCTCTCTGATATTTTTATTAAAAATCCATGATCCTGCTAAATACAAGTAACATACATTTACACACAGACACACACAGACACACACGCGCGCGCACACGCGCGCGCACACGCGCGCGCACACGCGCGCGCGCGCGCACACACACACACACACACATATATATATATATATATATATATATATATATATATATATATATATATATATATATATATATATATGGAGAGAGTGAGAGAGAAATAAAACACACACCGACACACACTCACACACACAGAGATATCTATAGCGATATAGATATTCTTGGGTAAATGTCGCCATCGATGCTTTTTGTTCCTTCCCGGAAACACCAGGTGAACAGATATCTCCTTAGTTGTCACTTACCTGTTCAGCCGCTATAGCCTCCAGGAATCACCATCATGATTTTTCCTAATACAACAGATGACTCTTTGTGTCTCCCCGTAATAATTGTAAACGTGTCCTCAAAGAGGGTAAGTCTTTGTTTGCTGATGGACCGAGGCACCGCAACGCCTTTAACAAGGGTCTGTCATTTTCTGATAAAGCAGGTTGTTTTGATCGTAAATTATCTTCCATTTCCATTCTTGTCTCATCTGAAGTACATTTGCCTTTCTTTCCATCTAATCTCTATTGTATAATATACATGGAACTCCGTCCTTGGTTTCGACAGACAATCTGGACTTGATGATATTCCTGCATTTGCCTTTATGCCCTCTCCATTATGAAATTCATGGTATCCCTGCAATTGTCTTGAGGTAATGTTATGATTTGCACACCAATTATTCAGCAAATGTCAGCAAGTACACTCGTATGCGCGCATTTATAGGCACACACACACACACACACACGCACTCGCCAGCGCGCGCATAAACACGTAAGCGTATCCGTGCGCATACACACACAAGCACACATTTCACCCTAAGCAAGACACATGGGGCTACAGATCGTGAAAGAGCGTGTGAAAAGTAAGAACATTATTAAGGGAGACCAATAAACGATCAGCTATTAAGAAGATACACGATAATAATGAGCATTGCAATTAATTTAAGATCAATGGAAGACAAACTAGTTTCCGTAAGTCCATTCAGTATTTAATGGGGTATCCAACATATTGTATTACGTCAGTAAGTTTTGAAAATGTACAGACGTTAACAACAATTTAATCCAACTCAATCCAACTCCTAATTGCAATTCTCCTACAGATTACTCAATGAAGTTTCCAAATTTTCTATGAGTTTTTTTTATATATTTAGGTCTGATGATTTTACAAAGATGTCGTAAAATCAACGTTTCCCTCACTTTGAACATTTGTTTCGTTTTCAAATCAGTATTTTTCGCATCGGTGTCTTATTTAAAAATTACAACATAGCGATCGTTTAAAAAATCCGTGTTCTTCTGTAATAATTTAAACATCGCACTGTCCAATTCCTTATTTCTTGTACTTCAAGTAAAAGAACGAAACATCATTTTAATTTCCATACAGTTTTTTAAAGTGGAATTCTCTTGTATGGGTGATGAAATATGTTTTTTTCCAGACTTCTCATCAAACGTTTTCAGCCCCCCCCCCAAAAAAAAAAATCTGGTGAAAACTTAGTCATTAATATATGGGTGCATAAGCGGGTAAAAATTATAACTACTTAAATAACGACAGAGGAAATCAAAATAAGTCGGATTAAAAATAAAATCAATTCTTTGTTTATGTTTTGGATACGAAGCAGATATTCGAGCAAGTATGAACGAGAAAATGTCCATTGAGGCAAATAGAAAATTGTTTAACCATGGTGCTCTCCGTAGCCGACGGGTGGATGCACTCTAGATAAGATGGTGGTTACTACTGCAAAAGTTGACGCAAGTTCGTATTCTGCCAGAATATATATCATTTTCATAATATTTGCAAACTTTTATCATTCAATAGAATATCTATCCTTACCAATGAACCTAATTTTATCACTTTAAAGAAACATTACACATTAAAAAACCCATCTCGACTCTAAGAAAAAAATAGTCCATGTTCATCTACAGATTTTGAATTATTATACATACTTCTGGAACTATTTTCTAATGGAATAAATAAATAAATCAAGTTTTTCTAAGATGCTGGTGTCTGTTTGCGAAGTAATGATTCTGAATGTATAACAAACTTTATTTGCCTCAACATCTCTTTTTACCATCCATCCATTGGTGTTTAATCTATGAATGAATGATTTTGCTATCTTTTTTTTTATCGTGCAAATAGCGAATTTCAGTACGCTACTTTTACACATCACGTTAAAGAGATTTTTCTAATCAGGGAGTTTACTTTCATTGTTTTCATGTCTGGTTATGACACCCTTGACTGAATAATGAACATGTTATCATTGATAGACTTCATTACCCTATATAATCTGTATTGATCTGTGAAAATATCGAACTTGAACGATACCTTATGATTTATTCCTTCTTAAATCGCGAATATCTCGAATTCATTACACATTTTCATTTCAGTGTTTTTATCTTCATAAGAGTCGAAATTCTTTCATAGCCAGCATTTGTAAATCTTGTTCACCCTATCATTTTTTAATGTTTCATCTGTTTCACTATCCAGACAACTTTCAATCGCTAGGAAGATGAAATGAACAAGAGCAGCAAACAAGCTGCAGTGATCCGAACTTTTATGGCAAGAACAATTGGGCATTTAAGAGAGTAATTCAATTCATGCAACTTACATATCAATGCAGTATTCAAAATGCAGTATTGTACTAAGAGAATAATTACTTCGCAAACAAGCACCAACACCTTAGAAAAGCTTGTGTTAGACCTAATATGTCATATTCTATAATTTTCATCAGAAAACAAGACTTGATTTCTTCCATTAAGAAATAGTTCCAGAAGTACTCAAATCTGTAGATGAACATAAAGTATTTTTTTCCTTGAAGTCGAGATGGAGGTTTTTTCTGTATGATGTTTCTTTAAAGTTATAAAAGACACAGTATGACTAATCAAAGCCCGATTCACGAGTATATAGATCTGACCCTGAAATAAGCAGTATATTACCAAATTGTCGCAATAAAATTTCTGGATTGTAATATTTGGCACAAATAAGAGTGACAAACGATTACAGAGAGGAATCGTAAAATATATATTATAGAAAGCATTCAGTCACATCAGAAATCGATTTTGATTAAATCGAAATTCTAGCTAATTATATATATATATATATATATATATATATATATATATATATATATATATATATTATGATGAAAAGTGAGCTATAAAAACACACACATATATTATAATATATATATATATATATATATATATAAAAACAAATGTGTATAAACGTTCCCCCCAAAAATGTGTGTTTGCGTGTGTGTGCTTATGTGTGTGCGTGTGTTTGTATGTGTACAGTTTATAGCCGAACAGAAAACTAACTACAAAATGGTGCACTGGTATCTCGGAATTATTTTTATCGTTCTGTAGAAGTATTTTCTAATCAGGGACACGTGATTTAGACGATCGTCTGGCCGAACCATTCTGCGTCTGTGAATTTCTCATGACAAAGATGGCCGACAGATATACTTCTTTGATGTTCTATTTTCGCTTTGATTACAAAGAAATAAAGAATCGGCGGCATTGCCTTCTCTCTGTGGTTTCTTTGGGTTGAGTCGTCAAAGAATTCGATGACGGCATTCGGGAAGATATATGATACAGACGTGGGGAGGTATATTTTGAATAGTTTTCCCCCAAGCAATGGCCATCATTAAGGGATACTACTAGTATTATTAATGATAATAAAATACTACTACTAATATCAATAACAGAAAATGAAAGAGATATTAAGATAAAAGAGCAAGGGTTAGAATAAAAAACGAAATATGGAAAATGTATAGAATATAGTGTATTAGAGGTTGGAAATAGGAGTTAACGGTTATATGCACAGGCAATTTTAACAGCATCTCTGCCTTATGAAAGGGTTTTTTTTTCCGAAAGTGATGACTTCATTTCATCTAATCTGCTGATATGTGTCAAACGGCATAACAAATAGGGTTTTCTAGACTGTGCTTTTGAGAGTATTATAAGCCCTATTGTAACTTCAGAACCATACTAAAGCAACGGGCATTCACTCCATTATCGTAACTAAGACGTTATTGCAATTCACGGATAAAAGAAATCTGTGTAGTGACTTCATCTCCTATTAACGTGGCATGAAAAATGTTTTTGAACCCTATTATGATGATAGTAAAAATGAGTAATAAGCAATTAGTGATATAATTGGTACTGCAGGCTTCAGTGAGAATATATGTATTAAATTGGAGGATATATAAAACTGAAAAATACTCAATATAAATAATGCTTATATACGAACATTATATATCTATGTTACAAATCTGTCTATATTTCTGAGATGAGGTATTATGTACAATGTTTACATTATTCGGACTATTGTCCTAATCGTTGTCGCCATATTTATTACAGCGTTTCGGCCGTTGTACGCTCCGGCCTTCTTCAGGTTGTTGGAATTTCGAACTGAACCCTTTATTTCGCTCACTGGGGTGGACTGTTCTAGTTGCAGTGGATGTCAGTTATCATCTCCTGTTAATTCCCCTCTCCAAGTTCTCCACTGCCTTAACCTGGTATTGAACTGACACTCTTTGGGTCCTATCACTGGATCTAACTAACTCATTTATCCACTGAGCCATGTCTCCTTCAGGATGAAGGACAGGTCCGTGTATGAATTTCTATGTATTATAAAACTAATGTCTCAGCACCATTTCTTAACAGTGCTCTTATTGCAATTTTTTGGCCCAGTGGATAAAGGCGTTGGTTAGATCCAGTGACAGGAGTGTGCGTTCAATACCTGGTTAAGGCAATGGAGAACTTGCAGTGGGGAATTAACAGGATATATAAGATAACTGACATCCATTAAACATGGCACGTGGAACTAGAACAATCTACCCCAGTGAGCGAAGTAAAATGTTCAGTTTGACATTCCAACCACCTGAAGAAGGCCGGAGTGTTCAACGGCCGACACATTGTAATAATTACAAATATGGCGACAAAGATGAGGACAAAAGTCTGAATAATGTAAATAGTGTCTATTTTCCAAATTTGTTATAGCCGGGAGTGATACTGGGCACAAGCACCCACTGTCTATAAAATGCTACGGGGGCTTGAATCTCTAAACAACTAAGTCCAAAATCAAACCGGGCAAAGGTAACGGACGCATAATAACCTGTTTCGTGTAGTTGAAGAAAGGTAGCTCATTTAAAGGGAAGAAAACCCTGATTTTAAACGTCTGCTGCCGTATAATCTTATCCAAACACGGAAAAGTCTATGGAAGTAAATCAAGACAGAAAATTCGGAGTGGAGCCCCGAATGTGACAAATCTCTGGCGACTTTCAGAAATGTAATGCCCCGTATTCCTTTGGATATTGTCAGTACGGCTGGAGTGTGTTCATATAGTTTGGCCCCGGAAAGGCCTCCAAAAACCATCACTCTGAATTCCGCCCGGAAATAATCACACTATTATCACTAGAAAGGAACTGAAATTTAAACAAACAGGTGGCAATAATTATCGCGCTAGATAAAAGGATGCCAACTATATGAAACTATTCCTCCTCTGCCTTTCCATCGTTCATGGGAAATTTCAGTTAGTAAATCGCGAAAACTATGATTAAACATGTTAGAGCCCCATCTCGCAAGAGCCATGTGCGTCTTCGTATTAACAGGTGTACATCCGCTAGCAGGTCTGACATTGCGTTTGAAATAAAGTATCTGTTGAGAGCTCCAGTAAGACGTACTGGAAGAATGTATGGACCTAATAGACAGTCACCTACTGCAAACTACACATTAATCTTAAACTAATGGTGGCGTTCAGACTGTATTATATCATAGGTATTCTGATCCACCCATAAATGTAAATTTGATATTCCAACTCTTCCAAATGTTGCCTTACACGTAAATGAATCTGAAGCAACAAATAACGGATCGTCAATTTGTGCAATAGCCTATTGGTAAATGTTCTCCTGTAGTGCGTGATCAGAGGACGAAAGATCCTGTACACGTTGCAAATGACACAGACAGAGGTGCTGCGTTTGAAGTACCTTCTATGTGGTACTAATAGGTAGACGACATAATACGGTCACATGAATGTGCTGCTACGTGCATCGTCACCGACAGCCTGCAGTATGTGTTCTTCGTGGTCGGGCGTACGAGCGAATCTAGGTCTTCCTCGATCCATATATTTTGGTGCCATGGGTCATGTCTCAGTAAAGTGAAAATAAACAGCAGCAAAGTTTGGTTGATTCAACTGCCTTTGGCCAGAAAACGCAACCTCATACAGCCATGCAGCCACATGTTCGTTACCATTCGCGTGGCCGTAAGTAAAAATCATATCTTCCCGCTCACGCTATATATATCATTTCATTGTTAAAAGGAAAACTTCTCAGTAAACTCACTATTATACATATAAAACATTGAAGACACACTGGCCATAAATGCAAATGAATGAGAAATTAAAATCAGTCTACATATCCACAACGCGCCATCTACCGTAAAATTTTGATGTAAGGATCCCGCAATTAGTTGGATACATTCTGTACATCTATGGTTTTTGAATCAATGTTAACAGAGATGTATTTTCTTTTTTACAATGATGTTAACTTTTGTACAACAGAAAGAGCACACTTTATGGGTATATGTGGGGAACACAACGGCTAGCCCTAATTTTTTACGAGTTAAAATTGTGTTGATCAGATAAGCATCCTCATAGAAGGCGGTAAATCAAAGGAGTGGTTCCTAGGAAGATTCTAGTGTTGAACTTACATCTACGCAATGGAAAATGAAAAGAATGAACGTGGTTATCTACAATGTGCGTGGCATAACGAGTCTTAGCCGTGAAGGATCGAAATTGGGAAACAAAGGAATGTAGTTGTTTTGAACAATTTCCCTGGAAATAGCGATAGAGCAGCGAGTTGCTTGAGCATTTCCTGTATTTTAAGAATATATATATATATATATATATATATATATATATATATATATATATATATATATGTATATATATATATATATATATATATATATATATATATATATATATATATATATATATATATGTTTGTGTGTGTGTGCATGCGCGCGCGTGTGTGCTGGATATTAATGTTAGTACCTAGCGGTGACAGTCTGTTTCATGCTTAAATAAAATTTACAGGCCATGAAGGACGTTTTAGCATGACATTGACTGACACCACAGGGTGTTGATCTAAATGTCCATTGTTATATTTACATCCGGTCTATCCTAGACCATGTCCGTTTTTACCCATAAATACTGCATACTGTATATATATATATATATATATATATATATATATATATATATAGATAGATAGATAGATAGATAGATAGATAGACAGATAGATAGATTTTGCTTAAAGATGTGAGATAATTATGGCTAAAATTGTATCAAGATTTGAGTGTGGAATATGTTATGTGAATGCTATCTTCCGTTTGAGATTTCAGTGCAATATAAGCTCCTCCCCGACATGCAAATTGTCCAAATCTACTTAAACTTGTATGTGTTGACGAGTTTCAAACAATTTGAGATAATTTCCTTGAAACGCATTGTCATTCAAGTAATACTGAAATTTAAACCAATGATTGAGACGTTAGAGCAGGTAGTAATCACCTAAAATGTTTCCTTTAACAGGGATCTTCCGAGAATTCATTAGTCAAACATTTTGTTAGGTACAATTATGCACACATATAAATATGTTTTAGTTTACTTTAAGTGGATTACTTTCAGGATGTTGTTGCTGAACTTGAATTATTAATCTGTAATAATAAATAGAACATATATATATATATATATATATATATATATATATATATATATATATATATATATAAATGAACACTAAAATCAACACATAATGTCAACTTCCATGTATGTGTATGTGCAAGCTTATCTTGCATTAAAATCTTTCACTAAGCGTCCATGCACATAACATATTCAAAACACACACGCGCAAATACACATATGTACAGATTTTATGATATTCCACCGACAACTACTTAATATTTCATTCATTGTATTTTATTCAATTTTCGTGTAATTTTTTTTTTTATTTCTCATATCGGGAGCTAAATTCTGAATAAGCTATCAGAAATTGAGGTTACTTTCTGTTTTTATTTGAGTAATTTCATACATTATCCCGAAAAATGTTTTCAGTATCGCAGCGAGTTCGATATAGCTGGCTATATTTATGAAGCTTACATTTCAGATACCAATAAATATTTATTGTGTGAATCGCATAATATATAGAGATATTTCAAAACAACTACACATCAAATATAATTTCGTTTTATGTTACTCCCACGACCCTGTGAAGCCATTCAACATAATATACATAATAAACAGATAAACATTTAGTTTGAATATATATGTAATTCAAAAATCGTACGACTCATACAGCAACCACTATCACTTGACTTAAAATATTTTTGACCTTCCTTGCCTTTAAAGGAGTGCCCTTTGCCGTGCTGATGTTGCTACATGCCTTACTTCTTGCCTATCTCACATTGCGAAATTTTTCAAAGCCTATACTAAACATTAAATCTGTTACAAAAAAAGGAACTAAACAAAATGTAAACAAAACGATCAGCTTTAAAAAAAAGGACTCGTAACTGGAAAAACCGAATGAAAATAGAATGTTAACAACAAGTACATTTTCACTCCCAACCCAGTTCTCCGGAATGAGAAACAACGTTGAGTTTAAGCAAGCGAATGACCCAATTGGTGTAAAGTGCCATGCAGAATTAATTTTTTCCCACTAATGACGAATGCAGCTATCGATTTTTTTGCATGCTAGCATGCTAGTTAACTTTCGTGTCAGTCAGTTGTTAGCTCTCACGCTGACCAATAGAATCTTCCTGCCTATTCGTGGCAGCCAGCTATAGGCTCTCACTCTGGCCAGTAGAAATGGCCGCAAACTACATGAAAACTGCCGTATAAGCATGAAAAAATATTTTGTTTCCACTATCGATGGGAGTTGGGAAATGCAAAGTCGGTCTTGGCCTTCCCGCCAACCTGGAGTATGGGCATGTAAATATTGATGTAAATCCGTCGAAAATGCGGCCGTGCATTCGTTACACACACAAACACATCCTGCCTTTTATAGATAGAGATATATACAATATTTTAATTATAGCCTTGTGTTTTCTCATGTCCACCACATTATCGTTCGGAAAAGAGGTAACACTCTACTTTTGGAATTTTCTTTAAAATTATTTAATCTATAGTCACTTCGAAAACTATTGTGTAGTTATTATATATATATATATATATATATATATATATATATATATATATATATATATGGGTATAAGTTTCTGAATATATGTGTATGTGAATGTGTGCGGGTGCAAACATTCCAGTAATAGTTATGATGCTTTAAATGTAACATAAAATTTCACAGGGAAAAACTGATTTTCTTAATGAAAAATAAAGTGTGAACTCGTGATTTTACTTCTACCTCCGGATAGAAACAAGTAAATCTCTTCGGATAAAAGTACCGCTATTTTTATGTAATCAAAATTGTGGAGATTATGGAAAACCCAGGAACAGCAAAACAATTTATTTATTTGTTTACAATCTCAAGGAATAATTTCCTGCGTTGTCAGTTTGAGAACAAGAAAATCTTCGCTGAAGAGAAAGTATTCTCTTTCATATGAGTAATGTATAACCGTATCGATTTCATTATCACTCTACCTTTTTGAATATTATTCATCATGTATATAGCAATGATAAACCTAAAATAAATTCTTTATTTCTCATATAATTTCCGCTGTCAGAATCAACGGATCATTTACACCGGCAGAATCATTGCTTGCCGATTCGTGCTGTCATATTTATCTTGTACAGATAGTAAGAAGTCAATCTGGTCCTTACACCTAGATATTTATTCCGTATAGTTTAGCGTTGCAAAAGGGTAAATTATGTGATAGAGCGTTAGTCAAATGGAGAAAGTCATATTGTTGTTATTATTATTATTATTTCTTTGGCTTTATGTTCTATGCACATCTCCTTCCGTTCCCCATCCAGAGGCCTAAGGTCACAAACAGCTTTATTTTCCACTTAGCATTTTTGTTAAAAAAATTTTTAAAATACAGAAAAAAAAAATGATCCCACTCATTTTACATAGATAAATCATTTCGTAATGTGGGGACTGTACTTGTGAGGATATGTTTTTTCGCATTTCCTTATGGCATGGTCTACCAAAAATCCCTCCAATGAATCTATCGGATCCTTTTCTAATCAATCCAAAGGCTCCAATTACAACTGAAATTGTTGATGTACTCATGTGTCACATAAGGTTAGATTTCCAATTCAAGATTCTTATACTTTTATAGTTATTTGGCGATCTTCAAAGATACATTACAACCGTCAATGAGTAATTAATATAATTTTAATAAAGTACATTGTTCTTGTGGTCTTGGGGATAAGATTTCATTATTCTGTGAGTTTGAAATGTCCCACAAAACTTTTACTGTTACCATATCTGTAATGGGTTCTGGTGATCTTCATTATTATTATTATTATTATTATTATTATTATTATTATTACATTTCCTTTTGTTTCTGGTAAATACTCATTTATTTCTTGTTCCCAACCTAAGACCTAAGGTCAGAAATAGCATCATGATAATTTTCCGCTGAGCAATTTAAAAAAAAATAAAAATCACATATTTTACATAGACAAAGCCTTTCGTAAGGTGTGGTCTCCACTCGGTAGAATAAGATTTTGTGTTTGTTTCAGGCATGGACTTCCAAGAATCTCTTCAATGGGTCTATTGGAATCTTTTGCAAGAATCCGAGGGCTCCAACTACAACTGGAATTGTTAATGTTCTCATGTGTATTTTGGTAACCTTTTGATAATATCCAAAGATACATTGCCGTCTGAAGGGACTGCCATATCAATAAGGAACCACTGTTTTGTTTGCGGTCTCTAATGACAATGTCTGCGCAATTGGATTTGATTGTTCTGTCTATATATATATTTTTTTAAATCTCATAAAATTGTTACTCGTTCTATCTTCATAACCGGGTCTGTTTGTTGTTCATATCAATGTCTTTCAGTTTCTTTTACGTATAACTTGCAGATTTTCCAGTGCAGATATTGGCCCATTCTGCCATGCCGTATTTTACATTCATAGTGTGCCAATACTATATAACCCTATGCAAGATGGTCAATTCTTTCTTGATATTTAGTACAGAATCCGCATTTTGGGATAACACCATTTTTCAGTATATGTGCTTGATGATTTCTAATTAACATGCATTGGCCTAGTGCATCAAGAAGAAGACCTTCAGTTCCATCTTTTAACCCTGCCCTACGTATCCACTAATGGGTACGGGGTTTGTCTGCATCACCTTGTTTAGTACAAGCAGAGTTTCTGTATATGATCGGTTTCTTTTCTGTTTGGTTTCTTTTTTTTAAGTATTTTGCAGCTTCAGACGATGTATTACTCTTCACTCGTATTTCTTCTAACATTTGAAACTCCATTTTGAACTTGTTGGCTTCCTTTATTACTGAATAATATCGCTCACTACTTTCATGCATGTTGACGCAAATCATCCTACAGTTTTCTGTTGTTTCCAAGTATCTTTGAAAGCCAATTGCTTTAGTTTCTAAGACACTACTAGTTGAATTAATCTACTGACGATTTCAAACCTGGGCACATACAGACGGTCAACATCAGCTTTCGGATGATGCAGGCGGTGGCAGATGAGAAGCTTTCTCGTTTTGACGTCCATTTGCTTCATGTCATTTATGGTTCAGTTTAAATGTTGAAACTGTATTGCACCACAAGGACAGTCAATGTTTTCATGGCTGATATTCTGTTCTTTGAATTAAGCGCGATATTCACTACCAGCTGGACACACCTGTAGTGATCATTTCTTGCCTTTTCCTTCATTTGAATATGCAGTATTCCATCTCGTTCACTAATTCCCAGGTACTTAGAGCTTCATCCTTTTCCACGCCCCTCCAATTTTTGTAGCAAAATCTAGATGCATTGAGTGTGTTTCTATCACACTCCTTTTCTTCGCTGCCAATTCTGCACGTTTATCTAATCCGAAATCCATGCCTATTTCGTCACTCAAATATTTTCCACTATTGGGGAGAACCTTCAACTCATTGCCGTCTTTGTCAAAGAGTTTGAGATCATCCATGTAGAATAGGTGATTGAATACATTCTTGTTTAGTTTGTAACCGTAGCTTCTGTTGTTTAGTTATGATTAAGCGGGTTTAAGGACAGACAAAACAGAATGGGTGAAACGGAGTCTCTGTGAAAGATTCCTCGTCGGATATTCAGGTGGTTGTTAATAGCAGTGCCGCTGGTGTGACTTAGGTATAATGTGGTCCTCCACATCCCCATGTTTCGATTATTATTATTATTATTATTATTATTATTATTATTATTTTTTTTTTTTTTAATTCCTTTGATATCTGTCGTTTACACATTTCTTTCCGGGTCTCGCCCAAGGACCTAAGGTTAGAAATGGCATCATGATACTTTCCACTGCAAAAAAAAAAAGAAAAAAATAATTACATAGATATCGCCCTTCGTAAAGTGTGGGCTGTACTTGTCAGAATAATTTTTTGTATCTCTTTGAGGCAAGGACTTCCAGGGATCCCTTCAATTAGTCTACTGGAATCTTTTCCAACCAGTCCAAAGGCTTCAACTACAACAGGGATTGTTGATGTTCCCATGTGCCACATTTTTGAGATTTCTATTTCAAGGTCCTTGTATTTTGACAGTTTTTCGAATATCTTCAAAGATACATTGCAGTCTGCAGGGACTGCCATATCAATAAGGTGGCACTTATTTTGTTTTTGGTCTTTAATAACAATGTCTGGGCGGTTGACTTTGATTGTTCTGTCAGTGTGTATTGTGTAGTCCCATAGAATTGTAACAGGTCCTATCTCCGTAACCGGGTCAGGGTGGTGTTCGTACCTGTTTCTTTCAGTTTCCTTCCCGTAGCAGTTGCAAATTTTCCAGTGCAGATATTGGCCCAATCTGTCATGCCGGGTTTTATATTCAGTGGGCGCCAATATCGTGCAACCTGATACAAGATGATCAATGGTTATTATTATTATTATTATTATTATTATTATTATTATTATTATTATTATTATTAACTGAACTCGAATACAGACTATTGTTTCCTGTAGGCAATAAAAGCTGATCCACCGATGTTAGCCGCCCCCGACATCCATGTGCACATAGAGATCATGCAAAATCAGGTTTATTGTAGCCGTGTTGAAAAAACAAAAATGGTAGCAGTGACGAAATATAAGAAATACAAAAAAAGTAGGAAATTATTCCATGATTGATACCCAATGTTAGACAAATGCAATAGGAAAGGTCAAAATAGAAGTCTGAAGTATGTTAAACATGTTTTCTGTTGGTAAGAACGGGGAGAAATTCAAATGTCCAACTATGAAAAGAGTCGGAAGAATTTTGTTTGTTGAACGGTAGATTTTGCAGATTCTGCAGATATTAGTAGTATAGTATATTATTATTCGAGTCAGTGTGTTTATAATAAAACGATTTACTTTGCATAATATAGTATTACAATATTCACTATATACTTATAGTTAAGATATTTAACATGAATTGTTATTTTTTATTTATGATTGATTCATCTTCCATTGTTAATCAGATTTAATTTTTCGATATTCTTAAATCGTTTGTAATGATTCAATAACATTAATACTTATGTAATTAATATTTCATATAGTCAAATACATGTTACAGTGAATATAAGTAATGTGTTTTATGATATGAGTTCCGAGTTTTGAATGTTCATATTAGCCACATTACTGATATACCAAGTGGCATTGTTTTATAATAATTAGTATAATTACAGAACGTGGGAGAAAATTATACTCACGACTAGTTTGAATATGAAACACAAAAAAAATCGTTTATTGTGAAGTACATATTGATTAACATGTTACTACAAGCATTATACTCGCATTTGCATTCATGCAAAACATTGTACAACATTTTCAGAATACCTTTTCAATTATATCTTTGTTGAATAATTGCCGTCTACCGATATAAAACTGATATATCATACGAACTCGGCTTAATGTCGAGCGAACATGCTTACCTCTCCACAAGTTTTTTTTTTAAGATTTCTGAAGTTTTTCTTCCAATTTTTATCGCCGAACCCATTGACGTTTAAAACGATAATCTTTATGAAAGCGTTTTTCTTCTTGTGCAATGTCGCGACCTGAGAATGTACGTTTTGATCTATCAGGTATATCAAAACACCTGGAATTCTCTTTCAACTCACCAGTTGTATATTCATAATCTCACCTTCAAATCTAACGCATTTTCTATTTCCTTTACATTTTAAACGATAAGGGTTGTTTCTCACTAGAATCCACTAAAATATGTTTCAAATATTTTAGCCTTCACTATTAGCATGGAATTCGTTGATGAAAGGAACAATTGAAAACTAATTATTTATGTATTCTGCTTTTTAAAATTGTTTAGGATTACATATCATGTGATTTCTGACACTGCCATGAAACTATATTGCTTGATAAATAGATATTTTAAAGATATTTCTCTTAATATGGGATGCAATGCGGGGAATTTAACATCATCCCGTTGTCCTTATTAGATGTGCATCGGAGTTGTCTAAGATCCTCACTAAGCTATTTTCTTATTTTTATCCGAGTTGTTTATTTGTACAAGAACAGAAAGTTATTCAGTAGTTTTCTTCGCCGGCCTTACATTTTAAAAGTTTAAATTCGCAACGTTAATATTATACATGATTTTGAATTCCTGACATTATATATTATCATCTGGGCAGACGAAATCCAGCTATCATGATACTGTGACCATACAAGTTGCCACTATTTAATAAATAAGACTATACATTCGAATTAGTCTTTAATTACCTCTAAAACAGAATAAAAAAAAACGAAACATATTTCCCGAAGCGAGATGTGCGAACTTAATCATAGAAAAAATATCGGTCATTGGTGTCCAGACTACTAAATTTTAGTACATTTTACAAACAGAAGCTAGGAAGTGGGTTAAAAAATTACTGGGAAACACAAATCTCTATACGTTTTAGTGATGAATGTAGAACTACCTGGAATGGACGTGATGGCTGGGCAAGTTCTTTGCACATTCATCGTAATATTCAGCTATCATGACTTAGATGACAACAGGGATTTGGGATGTTATATTTTAGGCAGTAAAGTTACATTTCTCTAAATTCTTCATCTTTTTTAAGCTTAGATAATTATTTTTCTCGAGGAAATACAGAAAATAGGATCAAGCAACTAAAATTTCAAGAGTATTGATATTCAAAACTCTGTTATCCAATATATATATATATATATATATATATATATATATATATATATATATATATATATATATATATATGTACAAACATTTCAGTAAATGCTCTGTTTATAATAAACAGTATTAACAACATTTAACGGTCTAAACATCCGAGAAATTTCATAGAAAATATGCGTCCTCTTCTTCGTATTTTTTTAATAAGATCCTTAAAACATAATATTTACACTATATTATATGGGCACAAATATTGAAACACACACACACTCACACACACACAAACACACACACACACACACTTATATATATATATATATATATATATACGTATGTATGAGCTTGTGTGTATGTATTTGTGTGTGTGCGTGTAAATATTCTCAGAAGGAGTTTATCTGCAAAAGATATAAAAGGAATAAAAAAAGACAAGAGGAAAATCTATACTTAGCCAGCACGTTTCGTCCTCTGAGGATAAAGTCACTCAGAGGATGAAAAGCGCCGGCGAAGTATAATTCTTCCTCTTGTCTCTTTTTATTCGGTTATGTGTGTGTGTGTGTGTGTATGTGTGCGCGTGTGCGTGCGTGCGTATGTGTGTGTGTAAATTCTTTACTCAGTGTCGTCTCTGAGTTAGAAATGTTCTTTTTCAAGTAAAACAATATGTTGTCAGATGATGGGTGTCATTCACACTTCAGCTTTGATGTATCTGTGTGATCCCCGATTGATATGACAGGAGATCGTTTTCAAGACATGAGCAGAGACATCATCAGCTTACACTGGCTACTCCCGAAATTTGATAGAATATCACAAACCAGATCTCAAATGCAACTAAGTAGGCTGCTATCCTTATATGAACAAAATATTTCTTTTATACGAGTAAAACCACTTTCCTAATATGACCAATTTGAGAAACTGCCTGTAATGAATAGCAATAATAAAATCTCTGACATTTTCATTGAAAATTTTATATCGAGATTCGTTTTTTTTATTATCTTTCACGCAGAACATGCTCCAAGAAGCACGCAAAGGTGTGACTATTTACGGGGTAAGAAAGAAGTGCATATTATCCAATATATCCTCATAATATGAACACTCCTCTACGTTCTTACAACAACATCATTTAGCGACCCACCACTTTGAGTGGTTCTTGGGTCTTTATAGGTTGAATAATAGTAAAAACCGTTTATTGTTTACTTATACCCAATAACGTCACATAAATATTTGCATATTATCTTTTGAATTTGTGTTGATAATCAGTTAATATCATTTTACCATAAACATCCAATTGTTTTGGCTCAAAGAATTTATTCTAATTTCTACGTTTAATTCTTGGCAGATCAATAATACTGTTTTGTGTATAGATGTTGTGGGCTAAAAGGCGTTAAGAAATAATCATCCATATCTTGGGAAATACAGTCTAACAAATGTTAATTAAAATATTATGAAAATGTGTTAACGTCTTGTTTCTACGCAGTTACAAAGCAACTGATCTTTTGCGAATTTCTTTCCAATCATCATTTAAAAAGTCATTTGGACATTGAAAACGTAATAAGAGAGTAAATATTCGTCTTACATAAAGTAAATATATTGCTAAAGAGGAGTAATGCTGTAAATATATTGCAAATATGATTTCTTTTTTTAATGTAGTCTAAAAATATTTCCATGTTCAGAGAGGGATAAACTGATCTTCACATAAAGATATTTATGATATTTTTTCTTTTATCTTGCATTTAAACGTTGCATATTTAGTTCTTTATCTTATCTACTTGCTAAGCAAAGATGTCAATTTCTGATACTTGTCTTTTTACCTATGGGTTTTATGTTATTTCAACAAGTATTGAGGCAACGTACGTTTTTTTCCTTAGGTATCAGGCAAGGATAGAAATCATCAGTACGTATTTTTCACCGTTCTCTCATCAGGTTACATCAACCGAACACATTATTTTTTCAACCCAATAAAAACATGACTACATCGGCTACAATATCTTCGTTAAGAAAACTATGAAAAGATTTTATTGTCTACATTTAGATTCGTTCAGTCTTTTATTGGGTCCTCTGTGCAGATCGAAACAGATTCCATAAAAATAATATATGACGTGTGAAATAGATTTTTTATGGTCGATTTACGACAAAACAAATATCCGGCTATTGATCACACTTTCATTGAACAGATATATATATATATATATATATATATATATATATATATATATATATATATATATATATATATATATATATATATATATATATATATATATATATGTATATGCATATAAATATAAATATATGCATATAAATATAAATATATATATATATATGCATATAAATATATATATATATATATATATATATATATATATATATATATATATATATATATATATATAACATAAATATATCGAAGAATGTACATGTATTAATATATGTATCTGTATATTTGTGAGAATAAGTCTATAAATCATATATATATATATATATATATATGGTTAAAATGTTTATATATATTATATTCATCCATTTAAACATACTTAAGATGAAACTATAGATGCATAAAATATGTATTATCAGATATTTCATTGCATATATTTATATATATATATATATATATATATATATATATATATATATATATATATATATATATATATATATATATATATATATATATCCGTATCCGAAACAAAAAAGAAGTCGTGGAAACAAATTTAAAAATTTATCAACGGCGCATTTCGCCAGCACATCTGCTCTCTTTGGCGTCTGAGTTATGAATAACAGAATGAAAAACAGAATGAAAAATCTGAGCGTAAATTTATTGTCATATTTGAGGAGTATCGTTAGTCATTAATAAAAGTAACAGATCAACACTATATCAAATCTCGAGAGACTATCTCTCATTATGTCCTTGTTTGATCTATCACACACACACACACACACACACACACACACACACACACACACACATATATATATATATTTAAAGACATTTATATTATGTTTAACGTTCTTTTTATAGATACAAGTATTTAAGCAATATATTTTATTATAAAACAGAGCATTTGCTTAAATACATGTATCTATAAAAAGAACGTTAAACATAATATAAATGTCTTTAAATAAATTGTCGGGCTATGTCCAATTCTAAAATGTATGACGTCATCTGTTTACATTTGATACGCTAGAGCAGATATGAATAGAAGAGATTCATGGAAGATTTAAGTTTAAAGATAGTAAAATCGACCTTGCTAACCAGACGCTGCTCTGTGGCCGAAAGGTTAAGGCACATCACGCGAAATGATGGTTCCGTATAGGATACAGGTTCGATTCCTGTCGGAGAGCGAAAATTTTCTATGAAAATTTCTCGGACATTCAGGCCGGAAAATGTTATTTAATACTGTTTATTATAAAACAGAGCATTTGCTTAAATACATGTATCTATAAAAAGAACGTTAAACATAATAAAAATGTCTTTAAATAAATTGTCGGGCTATGTCCAATTCTAATATATATATATATATATATGTGTGTGTGTAAATGTATGTATATACGTGTGTGTGTGTGTATAGCAATGGGTAGAATAAAAAAATTTACAAACCCGCATATATAATTGCACGCACATTTAAATATATTTCGTCCTCGGGTGTAATACATACAATACTGAATAATGTGAGACTAAGCAACACGTATCCAAAGTCGATAGCATTACTCTGATTTACTTGATGTTCTTGAAAGCTTCTGGTGCAAATATTATATTTCACTAATATATATATATATATATATATATATATATGTGTGTGTGTGTGTGTATTGATGTAACAGTAAAGAACTGTTAGATTGATTATCCTAAATTCTCTAGTATTTTGTTTTTAATTTTTTTAACATCTGCTTGATACAGAAGTAGAGCCTAAATTATAATTATTCTAAAATAATATGATACCATCGCGACACAGAAATTACTGTTCACGACTGCCCTAGCGTTTGCTAATATATATATATATATATATATATATATATATATATATATATATATATATATATATATATATATATATACAAACCTAATAGAAGAATGAATAAAACTTAATTCTCAATGCAAAATAAATCCGTCGTCATTCATAATGGTGACCAAAGTATAAAAATCTCTGAAGAAAATTTTGACATCACAAAAGTGTCATTAGTCTCGGTGAGGTATTCCGCCATTGGCGTTCCATTTATATTATGCAACCTAACTGCGCACCGTGAATTACACATCGGGCTATACAGAGATGATGGCCTCATGGTAGAGAGGAGTTCCATTAATTTTAAAATAAATAAAATTAGAAAGATAATATATAGTGAATTCAGAATCCTAAATTTAAAACTACAGTAATCACTAAATTGAAAAAGATAAAATTCCTCGACATAACATTAGACTCAACCTTAAAGACAACCTAATACTAATCCCTTTTATGTACACCCCAGGGCAAACCATCCTCCAATCATAATTAAGCACATACATTCATCAATAGTTAAACGAATTAGAATGAATTCGGGCAAATGAAGTAATATTCTATAGACACAGTAATTTTTGCAACCAAGCTCTAAAATATAGTAGCTATAAATACCTTAACATCAATTATATAAAAGATAATAATGGTAAAATCAGAGTAAAAACAGAAAAATATCATTCATTTGTTATACCTCCCTCGTTCAACCAAATGGTTAGTAATGAGCTAGAACAAAAATTCCTGGCTTTCATCGAAAAATATTTTCCTACTAATATAAAACCTAGCAAGATCTTTAATAAAAACACGCTAAAATTAAGTTATAGCTCTACTGAAAACGTAATAATAATAAAATCCTAAAAAACACGCATGCCAAATCAAATAAATAGAGATCCTAAATTAAAAGTAGACAAAATTAATGCAAGATTATGCAAAGTAGAACATTTCGTTGTTTAGTTATTCCAAACATTGCTTGCGGATGAAACAGTCATCCAACAGTTAAGGTTTAATATTGAAATTAATCTTGAATACGGATGACCAGTTTCGAAACAATAATATATATATATATATATATATATATATATATATATATATATATATATATATATATATATATATATATATATATATATATATGTATGTATGTATGCGTGTGTATGTGTATCCAACAGTTAAGGTTTAATATTGAAATTAAACTTGAACAAGGATGACCAGCTTCGAAATATTAATTTATGTGTCGCGATGGAATCATATTTTTAAAAATTATATATATATACATATCTATATAAATATATATATATATATATATATATATATATATATATATATATATATATATATATATATATATATGCGTGTGCATGTGTATGTACATTCGTATCTTTACACATTTATATCTATATTTATATATTTCTATCATATTTATATATTTAAATTATATATTGTTGAAAATATTATTTGAGATGCAAATGCACTGCATTTTTCAAATACATTTAGTATTTAATCCAGTTATTTGTCATTGCGATAGAAACATTTAAAGAGATTATTAATTTTATCCGCTGTGCAAGTAAAACACAAAAGTTAATTATCATTAATATCTGTTTTGTGTACCGACTTCCCCGACAGCCAACGTATGTCTCACTTCCCAAATTTACACTGTTACTCATGCACAGAGGGAATAGCAAGATATGCAATTGCTGTTCGCCTCATCGATTTCTCCATCCACTTCAACATTTAACAATCATTAAATGCCTGTGACGAAAAGACAGTTTTATTTTGTTTAGTTTGATTCCTTTTATTTTACAGCACATCAAACTCAATGGGTTATTTAATGCCGACAAATTTTTATTGCTGGTAATATTTTATTTCTTCCAAATTTATTGCTGGTAAGAATCTTTTACCAAGTATTTCTGGTTTTAATACGTATTTTAAAACTTTCATAGTGTTTGACCACAGATTAAGGGTTAACTATTTGTCCATAGCTTGAAGCCTAACAGGTGATACCACTCCGGCTCAGTGTGAACTTGAGAACTCTAGCAATTAAGAGGTGTTTCACGAACTTGAAAACCTCCCTATCAGAGGCCTTGCTGTCTGAATTATTTTATAGTCTTAACCTGGACGCGGATGTAGTTGATCGTCATACCCAGGACGTTTTATTTTGTGATGGGATTTATTCGTTTCTCTGGACAAGTGTAACAAACAGATCGTGTTTATCGCTTCCATATGAAACCTTGCTTACCTATAGATTAATAGGTATAAAATCAAACGCTCTAGCATACACAGTTGGAAAAGCACACGCTTATATACGTATTCCCTTTTTTATTTCTTTTTGCTTTTCTGTAGAAAGGTAGACTAATAGAGCTGAAGTCGTTCAACTTTCAACTTTGATTGATTTCTGACTCCGCAGAATATTTATTTTTTATGTTAGATAAATATAAAATCTAGTATGACAAGGTTTGTTTTGTTTTGTTTTTAGTTCTGACAATTTTACCACAAGCAAGTCGATATGATGAAAGGGAATGCTGAGTGAGAAAGAATATGAGAGAGAAAAATAAAGCAGAAAAGAAATAAAATTACAGGAATTACGGAGAAAGACGATATTGCAATTAATTGTCTAAATATCAAGTTGCTCAGAGAGCAGGAAGTTGGACGAGATTTCTACAAAGAAAAATGCGAGAAAATAAAATGTTAGCGGTGAATATACGCTTAAATTTTGAATTTCAACTGTACAACGATGAGACCCATTTGCTAGTATATGCTTTTAAATTCGTAAAATCTAGCTACCAAATAGGAAAGGCCATCAGAACAAAATATCATGAAAATATGTATCCAAACTTCACATTTTACAGCTGTTGGAATCTGACTGAAGACGAGATGTCAGGCCATGACAAATACATTTCAGAGTCGTCTTTAGATTTTGTCAAGAACCTATAAATACCTAGAAGAAGTATCCGAGCACATGTGGCAGCCATATTCAGTGCCTGAAAAAATGATAGTTTTGTAAGTATGTCAGAAAGGTTATGTAGAAGATCAGATAGGTTATATCTGGAAAACGACAATATGAATAAAAATAAAAGGAAAACTTTCATTTACCGATGTGATACTTTGTCAAGGCCGATGATAGAAAGATTATGCCAAGAAAATTATCTAGCACGACATAGCTAATCAGCTTCCCTAGTTGCAAATCTACGAGATATGTCAAGGGAATCCGTCAGCCTGAGACGAGCAATAATTGACCCTCGTAGAGCTTAGCATCAATTATGCAGATGGAAGGCAATACAGGCTGTCTATGACTGTTAAGAGGGTATACAAGATGGGTACTAATCTAAAAAGCAATTGACTGACTTCAGTAATGTCTCTCTCTCCCTCTCTCTCTCTCTATCTCTCTCTATATATATATATATGTGTGTGTGTGTGTGTGTGTGTTTGAAAAAAATAAAAATGAAAGAATTGTTAAAATGTCTACCTATTTTGACTACGAAACACAATTTTAAAAAGTACAAAATTCTGGCAGATTTTAGTCTAGCTAAGTGAATAAATATTTTATTCTCAGTCTAGCTATGTGGTAATTAACTCTTTTCGAAACATCCTTTTTGGGTGTTTTCGATGTGATCAAATATTGATAGGAACGTCATGTTCAATCTGCAGCCGAGTAAATTTTGTTTCTTCACATTCTCATTATTAATTTGGCAAAACGTATCGCTTCCTCCCACCATTATAGTATAAACCTCAGGACATACTGCGTTCTTTAGCCTTGGTTGGAAGCAAGTCTAAGAGAAGGATAACTTTAGTATATGTCTATATTTCTGAGATGAGGTATTATATACACTATTTTCATTATTCGGACTATTGTCCTCATCTTTGTCGCCATATTCATTACAACGTTTCGGCCGTTGTACGCTTCGGCCTTCTTCAGGTTGTTGGAATGTCGAACTGAACCCTTTATTTCATTCACTGGTGTAGACTGTTCTAGTTCCATGTGCCATGTTTATTGGATGTCAGTTATCAGTTATCTCCTGTTAATTTCCCTCTGAAAATTCTCCACTGCCTTAACCGAGTATTGAACTCACACTTTTTGACCCTGTCACTGGATCTAACCAACGCCTTTATCCACACATTGCGATAAAGGCGTTGGTTAGATCCAGTGTTTCTACCCCTTAGCCATCGGAAAAAAAGCAGAGAGAAACGAATTCTAGCGTATGTGTGTGTGACTTCATATATATATATATATATATATATATATATATATATATATATGTGTGTGTGTGTGTGTGTGTGTGTGTGTGTGTGTGTGTGTGTGTGTGTGTGTGTGTGTGTGTGTGTTTGCGCGTCTTGTGACATTTCTCTCTGTGATGTCTGGGATATGAAACATATTTAAATATTGATATAAAATAATACACAAACGATAAAGCACATGTAAAACTTCGTTAAAATATTGATAAGCGAAGAAAATATGCATTTATCATTATCTTGTTAATAAAGGTGGAAATAAAAGTGTACTCGTGAGATCACAAATGTTTAGACAATCTTTGAATTGATTGGATCTTCACATGCATTCTCCTAGACGTAAACCTGACGTTATTTTAAACTGAACAGAATAATTCTATATCTGTCATAAATAATATTATCTGCATTTAGTAAAATGTTGCTGCCCAAGCCAAACTTTAATAAAGTCATGCTTCCTGAAAAATACTCACTCACATATATGTATCATATATATAAATTAAGTCCCATTATTTCTCTTATATAAAATGTTCTTTTTAATATAATCTTGTGTTCCCCTGGCTTCAATAATGACGACTGTACTTAGAAAATTATAATAGTCACATACTATGAAACAAGAGACTTGAAACGATGTTTTGAGATTCAATCAAGCGTAGGTAGATAATTCACAACTAAAATAGAGGTTAATTTACCATTTAATTAAACCGTTCTCTTTATATTTTTAGACGTTCAATGGTATCGATGATTCACTGATTAATCCTAGTATTGTGTAAATTGCTTTTTGCTCAATATCGTTCCATATTAAAATTGGTATGTGTTTTATATAACAGCGAAATGGAAATATTTTTTTGAAACAAATCAAAGACCGACAAAACCTATTTCAAGACCAATTTGAAATAAGACTATCACTTAAAAGACAAACATATTTGAGTGCCTCAAATGAAAGGCTTGAACAAATAAGACTGCAATCTAAGAAACGTAATGGACCTGATTAATTAAATCGTTCATTTGACTCGGTAACTAATTTAGCCTAAATGCTGTATATATTTAATTTATAACTTAATATGACTTAAGGTGCTTTACCTCCTACAGATAGGACAGGCAATGTACAAATAACAACACATGGATAATTATCATCTTTTGATAGTCCTGAGATATATAATTTGTTAAATTATGGAATTTCACCTACAGCTTTTCCTTAAGTATATTGGGTAGCCAATCATGGAGTGTAATGGATTCTCCGTTTTATAATCACACAAATCTATTTTAAAATTACAGTACTTTTATGTGCCTGTATGTATATGAATAGACTTATACAGGCGTCAGATAATTTATACCAACTCCTTCTAATATTTGCTGCCGCTGTAGCAAAAGCGTCAAATATCGGCAAGTGCCATCAGCAATATTTCAGTCTACCAACATTTTCAGGCAAAGAATACATAATTAAAATTCATATAATTAAAGAGACGGATAAATGAAATGAAATGCAGACAATTGTAGACAAAATATCAAATTTCTAAATTTTCCACATATTTCATGTCTTGAAAAATTTCAATATGAACATATATATTCTAATCAGAAAACTTCAATATAACAAGCTGCTTAAAAACGTAATGTTGACAGAGATTATCTGATAGGTCAATAATTCTGCCATTATTTACACAACCGGTCTTTTGGCAGCTTTATATTCGATATAATAACACTTATTAAGTACACAGCGAGAACATTTTATAAATTGTCTTATTTATTTATATAATTGTTTTTATTTCTTTATTTATGCATGCACATTTTCTTATTTAATATTGAGTTATATTCCTTGTTGGATGATAAAATGTTTACACGTGTATCTTACATGATGTGTGTGAAAGCCCCAAATATTTACTTTATCTTTAATAACCGCATATATTGATCATAAAAAATCTAATTAGCATATAAAAAATTCAAAAACATCGCTTACCATTTATTATACATTGAATTGTGTCATTTTATGTTCTCCATAACTTAACTGATTTTTCCGCTAACCCGATGTATATTTATGAGGGTTCTTATACCTAACATTTTTGAAAAATCAATATCATTTTCCCCTTTTATAGAAATACTTGTTATAAAATATAAATCCTTGCATTTGCTTTAAGTCACTAAGAGGACTAAACGTGTGGATAATTTTCCCGTTTTCTTTATTCATATATATATATGTGTGTGTTTGTGTGTCTGTGTCTGTGTGTAGATTATCGTCAAATATATTTATAATCACATTTCTTTTATTGTTGCGAAAACTGAAATCGACAATAGAAAAACCATTCGTCAAACATACACAGAAGACAAGAAAAAGGGTCATTCAATAAATAAGGTGAATTTGTCGGTATAAGGACTTCTAATACAGATAAAAGCTTACTTTGTCTTTTTATTTTTTCAACGTAGTCTCCCAGCACTGTCGCACACTTTTCCCATCTGTGCACAAGCTTCCAAATTCCCTCAGCGTAAAAATCTTTGGACTGATGTCTCAGCCAGTCGCTCACAACACTTTTGGCTTCATCGTCACTTTTAAAATTCGTGTCTCTTGTGAACGCTTTCAAGGGACCAAACAGGTGAGAGTCTGAAGGGGCTAGGTCTGAGCAGGTCCCAGACAAAGCTGTTTGATGGTCTTCACCGTTTGGGCTGCTGTGCTGTTTGTGCTCTGCAGTAAGCATATTTGGCACCCACCGGCAGCTGACCTTGTGTGATGTCCCAACAGATAAGCTCAAACTCCTTGCAATGTCATCCACTGTCACCCTTCTGTCAGACTGAATGAGGTCATTGACTGATTCGATCACCTCAGGGCTGTAAGGGGGATGAGGGAGCAGTTCCCAGCCCAGCTGTTTGATGGTCTTCACCGTTTGGGCTGCTGTGCTGTTTGTGCTCTGCAGTAAGCATATTTGGCACCCACCGGCAGCTGACCTTGTGTGATGTCCCAACAGATAAGCTCAAACTCCTTGCAATGTCATCCACTGTCACCTTTTTGTCAGACTGAATGATGTCATTGACTGATTCGATCACGTCAGGAGACCTCACTTCTGTAGGCCTCCCAGGCCTGTCTTCACCCTCAACACTGTTCCGTCCTTCTTTAAACAATTTAGCCCACTTGTAGACATTTCTTTGGCTGAAACATGTGGCACCATAGACAGTTGACATTCTCCTATGAATTTCAACTGGTTTGCACCCTTCAGCAACCAGAAACTTGATAACTGATAGCTGTTCAATCCTGGAGCATGCTTCTTCGTCGGCCATCTTTGTTAATCGTCAAAACTCTCAAAGTCTTTTTTTTAATCTGCAAAAGAAATTAAATCCATGTGTAAAAGAAGTAAAACAAAACAAAATGAAAAAGAGTAAGCTTCTATCTGCATTAGAAGTCCTTATACCGAAATATTCACCTTATTTATTGAATGACCCTCGTATATACCATTGCAGAATATAGAACATAAAACATAAAATAACACTAACATCTGATGCACTTAGCCCTACCGATTATGCGACTGACAGTTTCAGAATTTTCAGTTTATGCTGTTGAACAATATACAAATTATAGATGTTACATATACAGGGTTTGGACAAAATAATTGGAACAGGTGTAAATTCCACTCCTATATTTCAAAGACCTATTATATTAAGAGCTTTAATTAAAACTTTGTAATTACAGGTTATATCTATTGTAAATACATCTATTTATCTAATTTAATATCTTTGTCTTATTTAGTTTTAGAATTTAGTCAAATTTAAGCTAAATGCTTGAATTCTCTGGGTTTGAAACAGGGCAAATTGTTGGATCTCGCATGACAGGAGCCTCTATCATTAAGGTTGCTGAACTGTTTGGTTTTTCAAGAGCTACCATATCAAGAACTATGATGCAATTCGAGAAACAGGGCAAAACCTCTAACAACCGGAGCAATTTGTGCCAGACGTGAAAACGTACTGACAGGGACCGACGTGCATTTAAACGCAATGTAGCAAAAAATCATCGGACTACTGCGGCCTATGTGACTGCTGAGTTGAATAATCATCTGAATATTCCAGTGTCTACTAAAACTGTTCGTCATGAGCTCCATAAGGCTTGATATCATGGAAGAGCTGCCGTAAGAAAACGTCTTCTCTTCACTCGCAACATTCAGTAGAGGTTGAAGTAGTGCAGAGATCACAATGTCTGGTCTGCAGAACAATGGAAGCAAGTCATATTCTCAGCCGAGTCCAGTTTTTCTCTTTTAGCAACTTGGGCGAGTTTATGTGCAGAGGCAATCCAAAGAAGCTTACAACCCTGACTGCCTTCTTCCAACAGTGAATCATGGAGGTGGATCAATGATAGTTTGGGCCATCCTATCATGGACATGTCTTAGTCCAATAGTTGCCCTACATGGTAGAATCAAAACCATCTTTACCTGGACATTTTGGGAGATCATGTTCATCCAATGACCCAGACTTTATTCCCTGATGGTGACTGCATCTTTCAATAAGATAATGCTCTAATACATATTGCTCAAGTGGTTAAGAATTGGTATAAAGATTATGAACGTGAGCTAGAACTAAATGGAGTGGCCTCCCCAATCTCCAGATATCAATGTTATTGAAAATTTGTGGTGCATTTTGGAGCGACAAGTTAGGAGCCGCTATCCGCCACCCTCGTGTCTCAAAGAGCTGGAGCAGGCGGTAATGAAAGAATGGCTAAATATGCCTCTGGATGAAGTCAGGAAGCTGTATGATTCCATTCCTAGATGTATTAAAGCTGTATGTGAGACTAAAGGGGGATAAACTCCAAATTAAATAAATTTTCTTTGAGTTTAACAAGTGTTTCAATTATTTTGTCCAACCCCTGTATGTGTACGTGTGTGTGTATGTGTGTGGGGGGTAGGATGATCAAATGAGTGGAATGTGAGGTCATGTTTAGCATTTGTTCAAGGATATACGATATATGCCAAAATCATTTCAACAAATTAAAGGCTCCAATTATTGAATCGAGGGATGCCTGTAAATATGAACCCGTCTTCCTCTGTATATTATGCTAGACTTATGTTTGTTGCTAATAACTTATTTCATTCTGACGAATTGACATCGAATCTGGCTTGGTATTTCACATTCTTTTAATTCACCAAATCACGTAATCACAGCGAGTTTATCGGATGACATTTTGCTACCAATTTATCACTTAAATCAGATCATTTTAATTTTCGATTTCGATTCGGCAAACACTTTCATTCACCAATAATGATAAGCTTGTGGTAGCAATTTTACAACTTTCTGTACTTATCTGATGGTTGTTATGTTGCATTTGTTAAACCTTCTATCTAATATTTACCGTCGTTATTACCTATTTTTATATATAGTATAGGATTGGTGTATACAGAATAAATTCCAATAACCAAAAGATACTATTATATATATATATATATATATATATATATATATATATATATATATATATATATATATATATAGGCTCCTGAAAAATTAATTTCGGTTGAGCCCTCTGGGGAAGGAAGTGTGGGTTTGTAAACAGTGACTATTACGGCTGATATTGCGTAACCCTTCGGCAAAAGCCAATTGAGTCCTGTCGGTCATTGTGTGTTTATATAAAAATAAATACGCTAAAATTCACCTTTATCCCTACCGTGCGCCGACGGATTAGTGGTAGATTCCCGACTGATGCCACTTCAGTCGGGTTTCGATCCTAGGTAAATGGAACTGGACGTCTAACCACTGAAGTGTTGCGAAACAGTCTCTTTGTGGATGACAATTATATATATATATATATATATATATATATATATATATATATATATATATATATATATATATATATATATATATATATATATACACACGCTTGATAAAATATTTTACAATATGCTATATTTACGTGTTAAGGCGTTCAAAGTCAAGAATAGAGCGTATGTCAATATAAAATTGGACATAGTGGTCACCTAATATATATATATATATATATATATATTCCAACGAAAATCTCTTTCAAAATAATAGCTAAATATTTCCCTGAAAATTACAAGATATACGCTGAGTACTTATGTATAAATCCCTTCGTAGTCCAAAACTTCTATTGGTTTTGCCAGCGGCATTAATGAATAGAAGCGTGACGTTTCCCATAAAATTCTTCTTCCTCAAATTCAGAAAAGTATTACTCGCATAAATACTAATTGGCGTAAGAATTTAAATTCAGCAACTCTATTCCGTACGCACTTTTCCCCCAAAAAAATCCAGTCGGTCGTTTACCTGCAATCTGTAATAAGAAAACATGGTTCATTTACGTGAGGTTTTCAATCTCCAATTCTTCGATAGTGTAAGTCATCATAATCAAATTGATGTCATGGCATCTTATAGATGATCATAATTATCGCTATAAGCAATCAGACCCACACACATATACCTGTATGTATGTATCTATATATGTATGTGTGCCTGTATTTTCGTCTTTCATTCCATTTTTATGCCATATCTATCCAAGAGTCAGGCGTTCATGATTCGCAAAATATTCCTTTTCTTCATTGGATCCGAATGATCATGTATTCTTACGAAAGATAGAAGACTGGATTCTATTTGAGTTTCCCAGGGTTGAAATTGAGAATTTTCCTACTCTTAGACTTGTTGCAACCCCAGGCTAGATAGGGCAATGTATCCTGCCAATTAAACTATACATGGATGAGCAGATACGGATTCATGCCTTTCCCAATGGGATATCAATATTCCACGTTGATAGCCATTACCCTATCAACCCATCCCCGCCATTATAAATCCGGAAATCAAAGCAACATTACTGGATTAAAAACAGAAAATAATCATGGAAAGTGATAAATCATTTAATTCATAAATATCTGTTTGTTTTTTTTATTAAAGAATACAATAGGAAAATATGGATTTCCTTACTTTGTTTTGATGGCTAGGAATTTTTAATAAACTGGAATACATTTAGCTTCGACTAAAATACGCATGAACACGCATCTGCAAGAACATCTTCTTCATATTTGGGCTTAGTCATGTCCAGCAGAAAATTCTTTCATAACAAAATTATCGCTATCTGAAGTGTCCAGATTAATATATTTACGTGCGTACAAAATGCATAGATTTTTCAGAGAGAATGCGGATAGGATATAGAATAATAATCAATGTAATATTTTGTATTAGTTTTATTCCTTATTTAAAACCAAATACATTTGTGGAAGGCTTTCTAATCCTATAAGCACAGATTTGTTTGGTGCTTCTGAGCGAACAATGTCAGACAGCTAATATTATAATTAAATTCTTCCTAATTCGGTTATTTCTTCACATGATCAAATGGTAAACAATCTCAAGAATACTGTTTTGCGAAACTTTTAAGTGACAACAACTTATCGCCTTAATATTTAACATGTCTGATACTAGCATACATAACGTCTTGAAATTTGATAACTGGTTACATTTATAAATATGCTAATAGCTAAACATCAAAGAGACTGTAAATGAAAGAACATATTTATATTTATGAAATTAAAAAGATTAATAAAAATCAAGTACTTGTTCCCCAATTAGAACAGAAGTTTTATTAATATTACTTAATTGTATTAGTGAAAATGGCTTGTTTCTTTGTTGAAATAATTACGCATTCCAGCCTGCACGGTCTTGTAGCAGACGAATTTTCTACTCAGCAGCGACTTTTCCCACAGATGTAACGATACAGTCTTTTATCTACTCTATCTTCAGAGTAATTATTCATATGAGTGCTTCATTCTTTAGTTTCACAAGCTCCGAGCTTTCCAGATAAAAAACCAAAAACCAAAAACATGTTACTTTCACGGAGACGATAATCTCATACTTCTTCTTGCTCCAAATATAATATGAACTTTTCTATCAATGAAATTTTCCCCAAGAATTGCAAGTATGAAAAACGTACTTTGAATTAATGCGATTACTTGGACCAGACTTAAAAATTAATTTCTTCACGACAAGAGTTAATGCTTATCTATACTCCCTATTCTTATCATACTCATTTCATAGCACCTTGGTTTCATTCACGGTCTATATTAATCCTTAACATTTCAATAGACATCATTTACTTAAGTGGTTCTATTAAATTTGTTGAAACTTCGTATAAATCACTACTGATAAAGTCCATACCTAATTTAGATTTTACTTACATTAAGCAAAATTCAGTAAGTAATTTTAGCATATTTCAAATGTCAATTCATAATATAATGTTTTTCACGTTTTTGCAAAAAGAAATAAACGAACAGGCGCTCACTAGTTGTACAAAAATGACACAAGGTATAATGGGCTGTTGATTCACTTGTAAATTAACTATTTTCAACCTGTTGGTAAACCGTGCCAAATGAACAGATTTTCTCGATATGTTCATATTTTGGCCAGCTTTCTTTACTATTTTTGAATCGTCTGGATAAACATTCAAACAATCGTGCGAAAAGGTCACTGGCTAAAAATTAATCTACTGAAGAGAGCATCACAAAACATTTATTTCTAAGGGTACCTATCTTTAAATCATTTTTATCATTTACACGATTTTAAGAAGGTATAGACATATATTACATGAATATTTTGAAATAGAAATATGTGCCTAGCCAATCGGTGTTAAATATACTCACCTTTAGTTGAAAGCTGAAGCTGTTATTATATATATATATATATATATATATATATATATATATATATATATATATATATATATATAAAGTCAGCAACCACCATGTCGGTAAAATTATTCCATGGATCTAATATAGTTACTGCACAAATATAGAAATGTTTTATATTTAGTTGGGATTGAACGCGTTTGTGTAAACTAGATTGCTAACAACGGCTGTTTGGCACGTCGAAAGAGTTGTTTAAATATATATCTATATACACTTAGAAGAATTCACTTTGTGAAGAAGATCATGTAGATATGTATTGAGAGATTCAGTTGCTTTTTATGAATCGCGTGTATTTAAATATTTATTAATTTAAAAAAATGTCATCTGAAATATTTGCATTCTGGTGACGTATTATTTTTACAATTGCGACAGTTTGCTTCTTTTAATAGAGCAAAAACTGCGTATTGCTGTAATTTTATCCGTTTCTAAAGAGTATTTTCTCTTAATTTGATGGTTTAGAAATATACATTTCTAAAGGCCTATATTAGGCTGCATTTGCCTGTCACATGAACAACAGTAATTCAATGTGATATTCACTTTCGGTCTGGAAAATACACTAATTCACTACGCTTATTTCTGTCTGACAATGATCAGCAAAGTAAGCTTGCAAGTCTTATACACTAATCTTAATTCGTTCTTAAATCTCTAAAAACGTCTATGTATAATATATCGTCAAATAAATACTTATTTGATTTAGCAGATCTTATTTTATAATCATGAGAAGGTATCCTGTAAAATGACAACCACAGACAAGAATGATTTTACTTTTTATATTTCATGTAAAGCACGGTAATAAAGTCACTAAAACGAAATACTGTTAAAGAATAAGAGAAAATATATTAAGGGGCGAGGATATTAAAAGAATAAGAATTACGAAGACAGAAGATAACGATTGACACTGAATTTATATTTTGAATATCAAAGTTGCCTGGGAAAGCAAGACGCCGAAAGAGACTTCCACAAGCGAGAAGTGAGAGAGAAAGAAGAAAATTACGGCTACATCAAGCAATTTCAAATGTAAATTGATTTAAAGAATAATTCTAAAATTTATTCCTTGGTCAGATTGTATGTAGCGGGTGCGCCCGATTAAATTTCGTACGCATATATTTTTAATTAACTTCGATTACTCCTCTACAGATATTGACACGAATAAAACATTTTCTTTACTGCTTTAGTATCACATAGTTAAATTATATCAAACTTCAGAACTAGATTTATAAGAATTTAATATTGTCCGCTTTGGATCTGATGTAATAAGATTAACTAATCAGGACTTGACAGCTATAACATTAAGATGAAATCAGTGATGAGAAATTTTACCGAATTTAACCACTCATTTTAATTAATATATTTCCGTGTCACAGTAAAAAATTAAAGTAAAAATCAATATCATATCATATCGACACATCCCAAAGTAGTGACGTTTATTAATTTTAAGCCAATATCTTTTAGCTAGATGATCATATAGACATAACTCTTTGACAGATGTATGAGTATTTTCATATATAACATCTTGAAGAAGGCCTGAGCGTACAACTGCCGAAACGTTGTAATAAATATGGCGACAAAGATGAGGACAATAGTCTGAATAATGTAAATAGTGTAAATACATGAATCACACCAATATTGTCGGAGTGAGCAAAATTTATTTACAAATTTATTATTCCATCTTTATTTATGAACTTTCCAGGTTTCATTTCCTGATTTGGCGCCTGTAAATGGATACATAGAACGTATATTGTAAAACAGAGAGCTGTCGTCTCTAATGAAATGCTTTACCCTCTTTTGCTCATAGTCCTTACTCTCCAAATGACACGTATGGCGGCATGTTTGCTGCAGTGAATACTGTAGCAAGTAGTCTTTCAGGCGAACGATTGACAGCCCCAATTCACACCCGTTTTGAATTAAGAACAATCCTCATCTTCGACTTGTTGCCCACCAAGCCATAAGACCCCAGCCTGGCCTAATATTTAACCCATAGCCTCGTGTGAAATGTAACGATACTCGCCTGAAATTCAAACACGCCTGGGCGATTTCTCGTGTTGAGACGTTAAGCATTGCACTAATCTAAATAATGACTAATCTAAATGTAAAAAAAATAGTCGATGATTGTCAGTCGGTCCAATTCTTTTTTTCAACAGGAATTCAGGTGTATAACTTTGCTTTTGTACAAACGTTCATATCAAATAAAATGGTTTCTACGGTGCTATCTGAAACAAACTTAATAAATCATGGGTTATTAGACAAAATGTAAAACTTTAACATTCCCACAACGAACAGCGCCATAAATATGTTAAAATAAGGGATATTTCATTTGACGAGAATATTGTGGATTATTTGGGTGAAAAGTTGTTGAAATTAACTTTGTATGCTTCAAGGTGAGGGACATTTATCACAGTATTATATGAAGATTTGTTACTGTACATTATATGCAAATAATTATTATTTAATAATCATTTATATTATTTCAATAGGCAGAATAATGTTTAAGGACAAACAAAGATATGAATTAGGAAACAAAAATAACCGTGAAAATGTTGACATTACAATTTGTAAATGTTATATGATCATAAAAATTGACAGGAATAAAAAGTTAACTGAAATACAACAAACCAATAAAATAAATATTTAAATTTTGCCACAGAAAAAATTATTGGGTGAATCTATGTCATATGAGGGTTATACTTATTAATTATACGATAAAGTAGATTATTCTTGATAGTTTTCACGAGAAAAAAAAGATGCTCAAATTAAAATTAGACTGACGAAATGAAAGTATTCATATAATATCTGACTTAATCAAGAATAATGAAATTAATAGCCTGTAGATATGCCGACACAAGTCATATCGAGAGACAGATGACACAAGTTGGAAAATTAATTAATATTCATTCCTTTGAATAAACTTCTTCATTAAATACAATACTAAAATTATGTGAACACGAGGCTTTTGTATATGTAACTTTCTTAGAGTCTGTGTAGTGTATATAATCTCTTGATCTCTGGGACCATTGCCTATTCTTTCAGTAAAATTGCTAAATAGTTCTGAAGACCGAACAAATGAAAAACATGGCCTGCAAGACTACTTGGATAAAAAATTCTTCCATAGCTTAGGGTTTAATGAATTTGGTTCTTGTTTGCCATCATGAAAGCGGACAGATGGGCAACTTCGCTTAACCGAGGTGCTATACTACCTTTTAAGCGCATATAATGCTATTTTTAGAAAATTACACTTCGACGTAGGATAATGGTTAGTGAGGCTTGTCCGATTGGTCATTACAATTGAGTAGCGAGTTCGATCCTCAGTGAGTTGCTAACACAATATTCGACATTAAATAACCTAACAATGATAGACGTGTTTTCGAATTCAACTAGCTTCCAAACCCTCGGGGTGGGGGGGGGCTGTAGCATTCATTAGCCTATTTCCCTAAAGTATTTTCCTCTATTCAGCTTTATTTTCATTATGAGACTAATCTATCTATCTATATATATATACATATATCAAGTATGTGGTGCAGTTCAATTTACATTACAATGAATCATTCATACAGAAAACAGATATATTGCGAAGATGTATTCTCGCCATTTTTATCATTAACTTCTATATCTGTTTTCTGTATGAATGATTCATTGTAATATATATATATATATATATATATATATATATATATATATATATATATATTTAAAAATATGGTTCCATCGCTACACAGGAATTACCATGTTTCAAAAACAGAAACTAAAAACTTCACATTCAATTATAGAATTAAATTAAAGTCCCTAACCCTGTTTCATTTTCAAGCAAATTTTGGAACTTAACCTCTTTTCGAAAGTAACTCATATTTTGAGACAATAGTTGTCAGTGAAAATGAACACCCTACCACCCCTTGTCAAAATGATTGAATTTCCCCGTATCCTTAGAAACTAATATTATGAATATATGTGTGTTTATAAAATTCAGTAAATTTCAAAATAAGTTATTCAAAAATTCGCTTGAAAATGAAACAGGGCTAGGGACTTTAATTTAATTCTATAATTGAATTTGAAATTTTTATTTTCAGTATTTGAAACATGGTAATACCTGTGTAGCGATGGAACCATATTTTTAAATTAGTAAATTTATAATATTTATGTTCTGTAGATTTGCATTGAGTACTGTTTTGTAACATAGTCTTGTGCATAGTGCTGGTCTATGGTGTTGGCAGCAGAGAAGTAGAATTGAAAATAACGGAGAGAAAATAATAGAAATATAGAAAGGGGAGAATGAAGTAAAGATGAGGTATAAAACATTAAAGAAGGGGAAATGTAATATGCCTATGAAGGGGGGGAGAATATTTAAACATGTTAAATACGCATGCGCAGAGAATGTTTTAATGACAAAGGAAAATGAAAGTAAAGCGGAAGTTAAAATAAGGGAAAATAAAAACGCAGAAGAAGGAATGAGGAGAGCAGATCGAGAGACTAAAATATTAAAAATGAAATTTCTGTAGGTGTAGATATTATACAAGTCAAAACAATAAAGTCGAGAGGAAGTATAAATCTTTTACAGCGATAAGGAGATTATGAAGAAAATCGAAGATAATAAAAGAAACTAAAATCAATAGACACGGAAACAGTTGAAGGAAAATATGAATAAATAAATGAACCGAAGATAAGAAATTTGTAGAATAAACTCGAATGTTGCAGACAAACATCGCCTCTGATAAAAACTGTCGGTTAATATATATAACATACTACAAACTAAACGCAAGAAAATAGGACATTTGCAGAAGGTGTAGGTCAGAAAGATGTGTGAATTTGTGCCGTTACTTCAATGATACAAATGACCCTCTTCGTTAATCAAATGGTTTCATATTATCTGGCATGATTCGTGTTCTTTCCAAATATATATTTAGGAATAGAAGCAATTAAATACAGAGATTCGAAGATTTTTCAGAGATTGGTAGGTGTATACATTTGAATACATTCATATTTAGCCCTCCAAACAAATTAGTCTATGATAAAAACCTATCACACACACACACACACACACACACACACACACACACACACACACACACACACACACACATACACACACACAGAGAGAGAGAGAAACACACACACACACACACACAAACACACACACACACAAACACACACACACAAACACACACACGGTAACAAGATAAATGATAGGCCAGAGAGGAGATAGGCAACACACGGAACTTGTCAATACATAATTCACAAAATAGTATGTGCAGAGCAGATAATATAATTATAAAAATTAAAAGAAATTCACGCGTAACGTACTAGCCAGGTTTCGACCTTACGGTCACTTCAGGATTGATACTTGTGAATTTTTAATCCGTTGTACTTATTAAGCCCGCTTATATAGATTGACTAAACACCACAAATCCTAAATATCAGAAGGGGAGAGGTGAGGGAACATTTGGAAGCGGAAGTAAGGAGATAATCCTTTTTGAACATCCGGGCTCATAATGGTCTAATGTATATTTATTAGTATGTCTACATTCTGATATAACAGCACACTGTTGTTAAATCAACTGATGTTGTCCGTGTATGTTACTATAGTCAACATTTCTTCCTTACACTACTTAAAAACATTACCAATACATTTGTAACGGTTACCAGTGTTTAGTCCATTTGACTTTATACTGGTGCTATTACTGCATTTCTTTTTGAACAGCCACACTGGGCTTGCCAGCATAGTACAATGGATATATCACTCCAGCTTAAATGAGGACATAGTTGTAGCATCTTTAAAATTGTTCCTTCTATACAAGCTGCATTAACTTTGTGCAAGATTCATTGAGTATGAAAATGCAACAATTGTGGCACAAGGCCTTAAAGGTGGCATGGGTTCAGGCTGGACGATACTAACAATACTATTAGGTAATCAGATGCATTCATAAAATTTTGAACATCCACCGAAAACCTTGTCTGTTCTCATTCAATCCTATATAAACCACAATACTGCACACACAAAAAACCTACAAAACACCACATGACATATATTTTTCGTATAAAATTATATATAAAAATTGCTTGATGGTAAGCAATGAGGAGGGATGGGATTAAGCCAAAAGCAAACTACAATATATCATGCATTGACATTGTTCTGTCCCGTATATATATATATATATATATATATATATATATATATATATATATATATATATATATATATATATATATATATATATATGTATGCTTCTTGAATGGACTTTGAAAATGGTAGCCAGAGTATGAATGTCGGTACCATTACTGAAGGCCTGAATGACTTTTCCCCTCTCACCATTGCTCAGCTGAGAAGACATCTGGTCTGACATAAAACAATTTGAAACTACTCTTTTGTAGCTGAATAGCTGCAAAGGGTTTTCACTGATTCTAACGAACATTGTGTCAAAATGGCTAAACGTCTTCTCTGAAAACATAGAAAAAGGAACCTCAGTTAATTTATTGGGATGGATAAATATCCTGTTACACGATTTGGACAATTTTGGTATCATATATATATATATATATATATATATATATATATATATATATATATATATATATATATATATATATATATATATATATATATATTTGTCATCCACAGACAGATTGTTTCGCAGCTCATCAATTTGACGTCCGGTTGCCTCTAGCTAGGATCGAATCCCGACTGAATTGGCGTCAGTCGGAACTTCTACCACTAAGCCGTAGTCTCACGGCATGGCTGAAGGTGAACTTTAGCGTGTTTATTTTTAGATTTAGATAAACACACAGTGACTGACAGTGACTCCATTCTGCCAAAGAGTCATATATATCTCGATAGATAGATAGATAGATAGAGAGAGAGAGAGAGCGAGAGAGAGAGAGAGAGAGAGAGAGAAAGAGAGATAATCATTTCCCTTCGGAAACAATAATGTATGTAGAACACTTTTGCTTATTCCTCTATATATCTTATTTTTTGGAGGAATGAGAGGATTCCTAATTTTCCATTATTCAGAGATCGATGTTCAAATAATGAAGTATATCATATAATGATTTGTACAATAACACTTCTCTTCGTATTTTTAAGATTAGTGAAACATGATCATCCTATCACCTTTCCTCCGTTCGATGTCACTTACACGGAAAACATATGTCTTCATCAAGGAAAATCTTTGACTAATATATCTAGTGAACCTGAAATACTCTGTGTGACTATCGAAAGAATTGATTTTTTGTGCGTTTTTTTTTTAAATCAGTATCAGTAAATCTACTAAGCCACAATGGCCTACACGGTGTTGGAGAATTAGGAAAGGAAATATTAATGAGCCAGACGAGGAATGAATAATTACGAGGACATTTATTTGTTATTTATATTGCATTTAAATTTTTACAGATTAATGTTGGCGGGAAAGCATGGAGCCTGGAGGAAATTCCACAAACAAGAGGTACGAGAAAAGTAGCTGTTAGCATATAATATATGCCTATATCTAACCATATTAATTGTAATTTGATGATATCGCGACGTCAGTCTAGTACCGTGCTTAAATATTTTTAAAAATGTCTAGTTACCATAATTAAGAGCTCATCCGAACAATCACGATTAACGTATTTACAGAAGAGTCAGAAAGCGGCAACCTTACAGCAGTAGGGATCCGAGAAGCCATATCAGGACCAATAATATTACTGATTCTTCTTTGTATTTTATGAAGGAGCTCAAGGTAAATAACAAGGGCACCGCACCATATGTGGCAGCAATATTCTAAGTACGGCCTCATGGTAGATTTATAAATATGTAAGATAGATTCTGGAGAGAAAGATTGCAATTCTATTCAGACCAAAGAGAGTTCGTAAGTAAGAAATTAATGTTTTACTTTTTCTTCAAAGAAATCAGGAAAGAAAAGAAATAATATAGAGAACAGTTTAGATAAATGTGGCAATGAAATAGAAGGAACGTAGATAATGTTGTTCAATCTAAAGAAAATAGCAACGAGAGAAATAAAGAGAAACGGAAAGAATAATGCTTGATATATTTAAGTTTTTAGGAGATAAAATGCGTGTTGTTGAAGAGCTAAGAGAAATGGAAACGTCGACAAATAAAATATTGAAGAGTTAAAGAAGAAAAAATAAATCTGGAGAACTGTGAAAAGTAATAGAGGTTACACAATGAGATTGGTTTCTGGAACATTTTAAAATGGAGGGCAAGATCAACATGGAGACTGAAAAAGAGAAGAGTAATAATAAGGAAAGGAAAAGAATCTAAAAGAAAAATCAAGAAATGGTAAATAGAAGAGGATATTAAGTCGAATGTAAAAATAAAAAAAATATCTGCGACCTGCAAAGTGTCTGGAGAATTTGCAGAGTTCACTAATATCAGTGATGCAAAAAAGACAGGATTTCGAAAACTGGTTTCAAGGCAAGCGTGTTATTCTCGCTTAAAATTTAAGTGTAATAAAATATTCTAACCGACATTTATCTTAGAGATAGACTGAGCAAAATAACTCTTTAAGTAAAGAAAAAAAGCTGAAAAACATATTTATCAAGTGAGTGGCCTAGAATGAAAGCAGAGAAGAAGGTAAGGTGTTTAATCAATCTGATGAGTTAGAAGAGTGCTAGAAAGATGAGGGTAGGGAAAAAAGCAGAGTTGCTGAAAAAACTGTAGAACTGGCAGTGGTTGGTCTGCCTTTACAAATATTTGAATATTCTCGCTTGGCTGGTTACTATTGGATGAAACACACACTTCTTGCCAACGTTTAACCCAACGCCTCACTGTTCTTGCGACCACAAATGCCGCCATACGCAACGGACGTTCGGTAGGACTGTTGCAGAAGTGAACAACGAATCAATATAAAGCATCTATGATAGAAACGAGCGACCAATGCCAATAAGTGTTCAAACAGGCGACTACAAGAGACGAAGCAAAGCATTTTTTTTATTATTAAAGAACGTAAAGGAAAGTTAGAGTGTATGGAGAATACTGAAATAAAGTTGGAAAATACTGAATTTTATTTTAGAAATAATGTAACAGAGAACTAACCCTGTTTAAACGGGTAGTGGTTGTGAGGGGCTATTAATTGGATAATACTTATTAAAATTATCAGAAGAGTGGGGTGAATGGTGGAGAAATAATGAAAAAAGAAACGGGTTAAAATTAGGTTTTGAAATTTAAAAATTATGAAGTTAATAGTTCCAAAGAGAACGGAAGACTGGACTAAACGAAGTAAAATCGCGCATATTATTATTATTGTTGTTGTTATTATTATTATTATTATTATCATTATTATTATTATTATTATTATTATTATTATTTCCTTTGATATCTGGCGTTTACACATTTCTTTCCGAGTCCCGCCCAGGGACCTAAGGTTAGAAATGGCATCATGACACTTTCCACTGCCACGAAAAAAAATAATTACATAGATAAAGCCCTTCGTAAAGTGTGGGCTGTACTTGTCAGAACAATTTTTTGTATCTCTTTGAGGCATGGACTTCCAGGGATCCCGTTCAATCAGCCTACTGGAATCTTTTCCAACCAGTCCAAGGGCTCCAACTACAACAGGGATTTTTGATGTTTCCATGTGCCACATTTTTGAGATTTCTATTTCAAGTTCCTTATTATTATTATTATTATTATTATTATTATTATTATTATTATTATTATTATTATTTCCATTTCTCTTTCTTAATGCAACTTTCTCAAAATGTTATATACACAAATTTCTGTCTCCCGTCTTTGTGTATTTTTTTACTCTCCATCTCCTGACATTCAACAGATAATTGTCAATCATACGAAGTCGCTTATTACATCTATACACGTCTGTGTGTCCACCTTGTTTTCCCTTTTCGATGCGAATATTCATTTCGAGCGTTGATGACTCAAACGAAAACATAACCTCATCGACGCTGATAATTTTAAGCCCACCAGTCAGAGATGGTCAGAAGAAATGCATATTCCTGTCGTCTCGTTATTCGTCTACTGTAATATGATTACTGAATATATTCTATATTATGTCCGATGCTACATCAGTATTTCCGTTAATACACACGAATCTGTCTAAAATATTCACCGAATTAAATACACTGAGAAGGAAGAAGATTATGTTGAAATATATTTTCCCAGCCTATCCATTTTCCGTCCCGAAGAAAACATAATTAATGTGTTGACCGATTTTTTTGACTTGAGAAATTAAATCGGAGGTTTGTTTACATTACACTCTTTGTCCCGAACGTGTGCGCTCTTACGCACAATGATGATAAAAAATTCTTTTAAATAAAGGAAGCGTCTGTTTTTTTTTGTTATTTTTTTGTTAATTCCCAAGCTTGTGTTGATGTTGTCCGTATAAAATCTCCATTACATTTCTAGAAATTTATCTATGAAGATTCCAAACATAGAGATTACCATATAATTAATTAAAATAGATCTCTTAAAATAAAGGGGATTGGTACTGAAAAATGAAATATATCATTTTTTTTTTAGAGACGTGAAGGAATTGTTTATATATATCTACAGCAGATAAGGATGAATTCTTTATTCAGAAATTCTTTTTAAACTCAACACTCAACTCATTTAATGTACAAACAGAGGATTTTCCCCTAGAACAGAGACTATACTAAGTGATATGCGCATAAACCCGTCACTGGTTGCGGATATTAATTCTAAATTAGACTCCAATAAGGCAAGTATAGGTGACGGGATCCCAGCAATCGCCTTTAAGAAATGTGCTCCACAGCTGGCTCCAGTTCTCTCCAAACTCTACAAACATTTACCTCCATACTTCTTGCTTTCTTGCTTGTTCGGATTCCTCCTCTGTAGTACCTGTTTTGAAGAACTCTATCGGCCTATTAGTCCCTACCGTTTTTCGGCAAGGTATTCGAGAATTTAATCAGTTCTGAAGTGACTAATCATTTTACTTCTCAAAACCTACTCTTTGCTCTGACAGACAATATGGCTTCCCTTTTGGCAGATTTACAGCTGATGTGCTAACGGCCGTCACTGAATTTGTATATCAAGTTCTTGATAATAACGGCAAAGCTTGATCTGTGGCTCTAGATATCTCGAAGGCGTTTGACAGGGTGTGAAACATTGGTCTTCTACGTAAGCTCCAGGGCTGTGGTATTACAGGAAAAGTCTTTGATTTAATCAAATCGTTCTTATCAAATCATGAAATGAAGGTCGTTTTAAACAGATTCGCTTCCAGAGACTTTCTCCCGAACGCGAGTCTTCCCCAAGGCTATATGCTGGAACCTACGCTTTTCCTGATCTTCATCAATGATCATCCAGATGTCATTAGTTCCTAAGAAGGGATTTATAGAGATGACACTATTTGTTCCCGTATCAATAGCAAATTCTAAGAGCTGAAAAAGTTAACCTGGCCGCATCACTTGAACACGACTTTTAATCTGTGGTTAACTGGGACAGGAAACGGCTCGTAAATTTTAATACCTCCAAAAGGAAACTGTTTTCAATTAACCATCAGAGTATGTGTGAGGCTAGACTCATGGAAAACACACTGCGTCTTCTTGGCCTCGCCTTTTCAAATTGAAGTGGTCGACTACATTGAATCAATAGCTGCAACTACTTCAAGGAAATTTAGGTCAAAGTGTCATGGTAGAATGTTTTTCTTGTCACAGTACATTTTGTACAATTCTAAATCTACCATTTGTCTGTGACTTGAAATACTGTTGCCATATCTGGTCATGTGATCCTGCTACTCATCTTGAAGTTCTTGCTAAAATCCAAAGAAGGATCTATAATCGATCGTGACATGTCATTTCGACTTAAGTCACATTCTCACTGATGTGACGTGGCTTCCGTCTCTCTTTTCTACAAACAATTCCAGACCTGCTTGGGCTGACTAAAAATGATTTTACAACATAAATGAGAACTTGCAAGGCCGAGATATGCGCTATGAAAATGACACAGGATTGGCTAGGGATTGCTCGTGAGATAGTCGTCGCTAAAGAGCACATCCACAATTCTCGTAGCCAGACCGAGAATACTGACGCACACATGACAGGTGAATTGAGCGATTGTTGACGGGAAGGTTATTACATTGAAGAATTAAATGGATGCCGACTGGCTGTTATTACTTAAGAATTTACTTCTCTCTATTTCTCAAATCATCATCTGGCAGTAGATTAGTTGATTTTGCAGTAGACAACAGAGGCATTTTGTTCAACAATTTTTCTTTATATTCAATAAGCCTCTGTTTTTATAGTTATCCGCAGTGTTGTGCCTTTTATTGAAGGTCGTCTTCTTCCAGCGTGATTAGGAAATTTTCCTTTGGTGCAAACAGACAAAAGCTACTACGGCCATAACTTGAGAATTATTACTGTTTTAACTACGTTACACACCGTACATGGAATAGTACACAGTAGATTTCGCTGTCCGTTCCATTATAGTCAGATTTTAGGAAACCGGAATTAACCCTATCGAATCGAAAGACCGGCCCCAAAAAAAGAGGAAAATGATAGTTATGTGACCCGTAAGATCGGTCTTACACAAAAAAAACATAACGGAGCTAGCAGCTGAATTAAAAGATAAGGCACAGAGAAACGAGAGGATGTGAGGTTACACTAGTGTCAAGTTGAAATTTAATCGCTTTTAATCTCTGTGATACTTACATAATACAACCTTTCTCGATTATTTTGCCCTTGCTATTCTCCTCGCTCATATACATTATTCACTCAACCAAGCATAGGGAATATTCGCCAAGGATCGGCAGTTCATATGCACCTGGCGCAGTCTATAAATGCATATATCTCTTACATATTTTGTAATATACAACTTTTTTTTTTAAAAATGTTCATTAAACCAATTATATCTTTAGTCTACAGCAAATACTCTGTGTCCATTTGTAATGTATACATTCGATGGTTTCAGATAACAAACTGTTTTTTTATGTAAAATCAAGTAAAATTTCAATTTACTGGACAATGTATTTCTTTTAAATTAAGAATGAACACAATTTCATTCATACGTGTGTATATCTATCTACACACAGTTAGTCAGTACACTGCAATTATGGGATACGACAGCATTTTCGTATTGTTTGTGAGTAATAGACTAATGTTAATAAGACAGGTACTACCAAATAATACGGAAACATTAGCATAATCAAAAAGAAGAAAGCTACCTGATCCTCGAAGCGATACACATACAAAAAACAATGATCAATAAATATAAACAATTATAATTACGAGCCGTCATCTTGAAATGTATATAAATTAAGGAAATGAATAAATAAAGACACACAATACGCCACAGCTATCATTGCCCACGTCACGACATCTACCAGTTCAATATAAGTCAACAATTTGTCGCTACCTACTCCGTTGATGATTTAAGAACATCGAAAGTTTGGAACATATTTCCTTCGAAATAAACTTTCGACAATTTCTGACGGAATTCCATCGTTAACTAAGATTTTTGTAATTGAGAAAAGTCGATCATGAAAATTAATCGGTAGAATTGGCTGTTCTGCTTAATATTTGCTTTAAAGAACATATTCTGCATTATTATACACTAGACACACACTAACATGCACACACATATACATATATATAGAGAGAGAGAAAGAAAAGAGAGAAAGAGAGAGAAGAGAAGAGAGAAAGTAGAGAGAAATGTAGATATACTAATCAATATTTATGAAACTAAATATATGATTTTTAGACAAAGTTTAGATGGAATCGTGAAACTGACAATCACCATGGAATTCTGTTCTCCTTAACATTAATTGCATTAAAGAAATTTTCTGCATTAATATACTATATATATATATATATATATATATAAATATATGTGTGTGTGTGTGTGTGTGTGTGTGTGTGTATACACACACACACAGGCATACACACACAAACAAACACACGCATATATATATAGAGAGAGAGAATGGGAGAGAGGGGAGAAAAGGAATATTGAGAGACGAAAGAGAAAGTTTGGACATAGTAATCAATAGTTAAGTTTCATGTTTCAATATGATCATTAGACAAACATTAGTAGGAATACCAAATGTAATCGTGATATTGAATATATATATATATATATATATATATATATATATATATATATATATATATATATATATATATATATATGTATGTATATGTATATATATATATATATGTATGTATATATATATATATATATATATATAGATAGATAGATATACACACACACACACACACACACACATATATATATATATATATATATATATATATATATATATATATATATATATATATATATATATATATATATATAATTTAGATCAGAACTTCTCGGTTCTCGGGTCAGGACGTGGGTAGATCTTTTAATTGCAAGATCAATTCCCGGTCGGGAGTTGGGGAAGAATTTACAAACAATAGATTTAAAAATAGGATTCAGTTCGAAATTCCCTGATGTTCCCTCTGTTCGACAAGCACCTGTTGAAGGATGCATGAGTCACTACCAGAAGATTTGTGATAAAAACAAAGATGAGGACAAAATCCGCACGTAAATAATGAATCTCCCCCTACACACACACTCATATATAATATATATATATGTGTGTGAGTCATCCAAAGACAGACTGTTTCACAGCTCATCTGTGTGGATAGTCGTCCGGTTGCCTCTAGCTAGGATCGAAACCCGACTGAATTTGCGTCAGTCGGAACTTCTCCCGCTAAAGCCATTAGCGTACTGTACGGGATGAAGGTGAATTTGAGCGTGTTTATTTTTAGATTCAGATAAACACACAGTGACTGACAGTGACTCAATTCTGTCGAAAAGTCGTGCAGTATTAGCTTAAATAGTTTGAACACCCTGAGATTATACACTTGTTTCAACCAATCGAAGAATAACAAAACATATTTTATTCTCTTCTATTCTAAAGACTTATAAATAACCCTAAATGATCTCTTCCCCTAGTGTAACCTTCCAGCCAAAACTACTTACAGTGTGGGTACTTAACATTAAAGAGATACCGAAATGTACCGTTTGGAAATCATCAGACAAAAACCTCATATTTCTGAGTGCTTGACAAACATTTTTGAATTAAAAACCATGGACCTAGATTCGACGGTGAGGAGGGAGGGTTGCGAATGCGGTCACGTTCTATGATTGTGTAGGTTCATATTTGCTGGCTTATCGTACAAAGAAGCCGACTGTGGCTGCGGCATTGTTCAAAACTCAGCGAAACTTCAAAAGAAAGATTGCCATTTTCTTTCTTTTTCTCCAAACAGCTGGGTAGCTTGTCTCATATCGATGCATAGCTTTCACAGCCTATTCATTGTAAAACATAGAGAAAAGCGAGATATGCGAATATTCAACTATAAATATAAAATATAAATATAAATTATTTAAAATATACAAACTACAAATGTACAGTCAAAATGAGTAAGAAAATCAACATTCATAGCCCAATATTTATACTATTTACATTATTCGGACTATTGTCCTCATCTTTACATCACATTTCTTATAGCGTTTCGGACATTGTACGCTCCGGGCTTCTTCAGGTGGTTGGAATATCGAACTGAACCCTTTATATCGCTGACTGGGATAGACTGTTCTAGTTTCATGTGCCATGTTTAATGGATGTCAGTTATCAGTTATCTCCTGTTAATTCCCCTCTCCACGTGGAACTAGAACAGTCTACAACAGGGAGCGAAGTAAAGGGTTCAATTCGACATTCCAACCACCAGAAGAAGGCCGGAGCGTACAACGGCCGAAACGTTATAATAAATATGGCGACAAAGATGAGGACAATGGTTCGAATAATGTAAATAGTGTACATAATACCTCATCTCAAAAATATAGACAGATACAAATATTTATATACTTAATAATAAATAGATATCATCGACAGAAGTTGATATGTAACAGGATATTTTTTGCAATTTCATATAGAAAATTTAATTATAAAATATATGTAACACTTATTCGAATATAATTTATTTTGTATTATACACCTTTAAGAGTTGAAATGATGAATTCAGTTGTTTTCATTTGATTCTTCAACACTTTTGTTGTGTATGTTGGTTTAGGAATGTAGCAATTACTTTACGAAAGGTAGGATTGGGATAAAAGCAATTCAACATACACAAACATATCATGAGAAATCAAAGGAAAACGGCTGATTCCATCTTTACAACTTTTAAAGATGTATAATATAAAAGAATAAAAATAAATAGATAAACTAAAAATAAATGTATTTTTCGAGTATACTAAATGACGTAATCTTAGTTCTAAACGTCTACACAATTAACCTGATATATATTTATAAGCGTATTTAAAATTAAAAATTCACTTTCCATTTTGTTATATTACGAAATCTAAGGTCTAAATGCCTAGACATTTCAATTAACCTGTTGAAAATTTATGATCGTCTTTAAATTAAATACATTACGAAGATGAAGTATCACATAATATAGGTTCTACCACCGAAAGTATTCAGTTATCCTGATGAATATTTATGAATGTTGTTAAATTTAAACATTGTGTAACTGTCAAATATATACGTGTTGTAAAATAAAATCAAAATATTTGCCTTGAAAAAGTCAGTTGGATGACGAAATGATTTGGCTAAAAATAAGAATAGTTTTCCTGTTGTCTTTTCATTCATTTTGTCTCTTTTACAAATATACTCCATCTGAGAATAGTTACACACACACACACACACACACACACACACACACACACACACACACACACACACACACACACACACACACACATATATATATATATATATATATATATAGTCAAGAATAAGATTGATATATATGGAATAAATTCCAATAACCAAAAAACTATGCTTAAAAGAGTGCTCACTATAGAGTAGAGCAAATATAATCATTTATTCGAAAATAATAACATAAAAATGTTATAAAATCACTACAAAAATAGTCATTTTGTTTCAACACTTCTAGTGTCTTCTCAAGTGTTGAAACAAAATGACTATTTTTGTAGTGATTTTATAACATTTTTATGTTATAATTTTCGAATAAATGATTACATATATATATATATATATATATTATGTCTATATGTGTGTGTGTGTGTGTGTACATGTGTGGCTTTATTTAGGAACTATTATAGTTTACATGATATTATCATATATAGGAATGTTGTAAATTATTTAAGAATAGAATATTCAATTTCAGTCGCAATTTTTTTGTCAGGAAATCGAAACGGTTCACGGAGCTGCGTCTGGTAATAATTTAGGTTGAAGAGAAAAGACATTTAAAATATTCACATAGTATCAAGCAAGCAACAAATGCGTTTGCTAGCACTTGATTTTCTACTTGGTTCTCATTATATGTGGAAATCTCTTTCGCTTTTATATTTAAAACAGTTACCAAGGGATTACTTTCATGTTTATTTTTAGGGCAGGAAGTTGTCTTTGATTTTGCCTTCATATTGTCTCACAAGGCAAATCAAAATCTTACCTCTCCCCACCGCCTCTCCATGGAATTTTGGGGCATTTCCGCTTTGCCTTTCTCAACAGGTGCAAGTCATATTTAGATATGATGCTTTCGCCTTAGGCAGTAAATATTAAAGATGTTCTCAGATTAACTTTACGTATTTCGAAAGGTTGCGAAATTTAGCATAATCACTCTTCACAATTATTCTTAAAATAAAATATAAACAAAACGTAAATTTTACGTATGTGCTTTTTTACATTATCAGTTGCTCGCACACACCCATAAACACACACATATACAGTGTGTAAAAATTTTTAAAATTATAATTTAAAATTAGAATAATTGGAAATTTAATCTATTCTCAAGGATTTATGATTATGCTATGAGAAACAATTTTAGAAGAAATTCAATAAAACTACCACCAGTCTCAATTACGACCCAAATTCTAGCTTGGAAGTGACTGTAGATTATGTTCAGGATAAGCATCACGTCCGCAATAGAAGCCCTCATTATTGTTGGCGTTCTTGAGTAATCTAGAAACGTATCTGTCAAGATTGTTAAATTCGGGAAAACAAGGATATCACATTTTGGGATATGTATGAATCATCATTCAATCAATGTGTGCTTTATAGAAGAACGGATCGAGATTAGTCGAATATCTACGACCATATACTCGATTCCGCGCTTGACCTACGTGTCTATGCCTCATCGCAAGTTAATGCCATTGAACAATGTTTCCAAGAGGGAGTAAATGAAGCAACACAAGACAGACTCTGCTGATGACGACAACAACGATATTAACAGACATATCATCTCACCTGTTCACTGGTCACATTCAAGTACCTAATTACATCCTACTAGATTTGGCTTGTAAAGTGTAATGCATGAATACCTTCGTCTTTTTGTCCTCTTTCATATTCAATGTTATATCAGTCGGTATATCTGAATAATAATAATAAACATAATAATAATATTAATAATAATAATAATAATAAAATTAATCTTAGAAAATGTAACTTTAAAGACATTTATATGGCTTTTTATAGATACAAGTATTTAAGTAAATGGTCTGTTTATAATAAACAGTATTAAATAACATTTACCGGCCTAAATGTCCGATAATTTTTTTATAGAAAATATTCGTCCTCCGACAGGATTCGAATCTGTATCCTATACGGAACTGTCATTTAGCTAGATGTGGCTTTAACCAATTTGGCCACAGAGGAGCGTTCGGTTGGCAGGGTCGAATTTATTGCTTATAAAGTTCAATCTTTCATGAATCGCTCACGTACATTCATAACTGCTCATGGCGTATCAAATGTAAACAACTGAGGTCACACATTATGAAAGAAATATCTTAAATATTCCAAAAATATCTTAAATAAAGAAATAAATTTGAACAATGAAAAGAATAGAATAGACAAAGTAAAGCTCGTGAAGCTAAACAAAATGAAATTAACCAAAGTAGAGGGAAGGGTCAATAATATTGTTCCGTCAGTTTCCATAATCCCACAAAAGGTTTAGTACAGTTGGTCTGAAGACGACATTGAAGATTGTAACAACCTAATATTGAATCATACGATCAATTAAAATCGGTCTATCACCGAAAGTGAGATCTGGAACAAAAGGCAAACTCCTACGTATTCAGTAAAGTGATCAACGTTCAGATTATATAGACAGAGTAAGAAAATGCATCTCAATTTCACTCGGGTTTCAATTCTCGACATCTACAGACGACGAGCTTGCGTGTCTTTGTGTGTATTATATATATATATATATATATATATATATATATATATATATATATATATATATATATATATATATATATATATGTATATGTATACACTTGTGTGCATGTTTTTATATGTATATGTACATATATATATATATATATATATATATATATATATATGTAGAAATGTGCTATATTTATAGGATAATGTGCTCAATATCAGAGGAAGAGCGTGTGTAAATATAAAAGTACACATAGTAGTCAACACTTAGAGGGACAGTCTGTTTAATGACAGATGCAATCGTCAGGCCTGATGATTTCATCTAGCATGAAACAGACTGTCGCCTCTATGTGTTTTCTTCTATGTTCACTTTTATATTTATATATGTATGTATGTATATATGTATGTATATATATATATATATATATATATATATATATATATATATATATATATATATATATATATATATCAATTAAAATTATATAAACAAATATATTTAATATACGTCTGTGTTTGTATATATATGTGAATTTGTGTATATTACTTAAATTTTATCTTGAAACATAAACGATCGGAATGTTTATAACCAATCATATTATGAAATGAACTTCATTGCATTCGTTATATGCAGTTGTATTTTTTATTTCCTCTGACTCTTTACCTTCGTAAATAACGTTGCCTGTGTGTGCGGTTTGTGGGTATATATGTTTATTTACGCACCTTGGAATTCATTCGATTAGGCTTGTACGGATTTTGTGTTCACGGGCATGCTACATTTAACTTGAAACGATTTTTAACTTAATCAAATTATCTTGAAATATCTCAAGTTATTGATTGTAGATAAGCAACAAATGAATAAATCTGTGCTGTACCTTCTACCAATATTTAATTTTTTATGGTAATAATTTTTTATATACTTCGGAAAATTTTATTGGAAATACCTTTGCTAAATCTGTTTGAAAAGCTACCGCTTCCGTTTCGGAAAATTATTGCTGCATTAATTTTAACATTATGTATGAGAAATGTTTATTTTTGGAAAGCAATTTATATATACATACATACATACATACATACATATATATATATATATATATATATATATATATATATATATATATATATATATATATATATATACATATAATGATATGTACAAGATATATATATATAAATATATATATAATGAAATGTACAAGATATATATATATATATATATATAATGAAATGTACAAGATATATATATATATAATGAAATGTACAATATATATATATATATATACATGTAAGATTTCTCTTAAATTCAAGTTTTATTTTCCCCTCATAAATATCTTTATATATATTCAACCTCTGTAATATATGAAAACCTGTTAAATCGTGTCATAATAATTGAACACTATAAATCTTTGGGAAATATTAAAAATATTATAATTCTCATATATTTTTGATATCTTTTTCCATAATGTCAAAATTAAAAACTTCTAGTAGATATCTACACTACTACGGCTGTTTGGAAATGCCCTTTGTAATTATATAGACATATTCATACACCCAAATATCCTCGTGTCTTTTAAAATACTTAATATGAATATTTTCATCACTTTATGTTTGAAAACAATCTCTTTTTTTTTTGCAGAAGAAATAAAGAGAAGTTATCATTTATTGGTGTTAAACGTTGTATCCGAAATATTGTTTGAGCAAGATGAAATTACATCATGTATATTCTAAATCTTCCGGCTAAAGCAGTTTCCTTTGTAAACAATCGTTTTCTTTTCATGTCGTATCACAAAAGCAGAAAGCTAAAAACTCATTGGAAAACATTGACTCTCCTACGAGAAAACCAGAAAGTAATGTGCGGATAATGCATTATTTTCTTTCCCTTTTTTACTTTCATATTTCCGTGATAATTGTGCTTATTGTCTTTTCTTTTTCTTTTTCCCTTTTCTAAACCATCGTTCCTTACTGCTTTATTTTATTGGCTTTAGATCTTTTTAGATGATCGCCTGGCAACGAGTAATGTCTTTCTGATATATTCTTTCGTTTTGTTTTTGATTCAGACGATTTAGTCTCTATACAGGTAAAGCTGAAAATACGTAAATGACTATTTGGCGCAATTATAAATCCTGTTATAAGTCGAACAATCGGAGGAAGGAGATTTATCTTTAGGCATTTATGTCTAAAATTTATATCATTAATCTGGGTATCAAATATACATTACTAACAATCGTATTTAAATTACATGACAATATTTGAAAACTATAGCAATATAGCTCATATTGTTATCCTCGCAAGTTTTTACCAGTTTCATATTGTTATTCTTGCATGTTTTTACCAGTTTTTCAGTTCGACATTCTAACCACCTGAAGATGGCCAGAGCGTACATAATAAATATGGCGACAAAGATGAGGACAATATTGTAAATAATGTACTTTTTGCTGCATCTTATTCTAATTAATAGAATATAATCTCAGGAGTTATTAGATTTTATGGCCTTATGATATTAAGCAACGCCAACGCTGGTTAGTAATAATATATATCTGTGTATATTTCTGCGATGAGGTATTATGTACATTATTTACATTATTACATTATTCGAATTATTGTCCTCATATTTATTACAACGTTTCGGCCGTTGTACGTTCCGGGCTTCTTCAGGTGGTTGGAATGTCGAATTGAACCCTGTTATAATCCCATGTGCCATGTTTATAATGGATGTCAGCTATCAGTTATCTCCAGTTAATTTCCCTCCGAAAGTTCGCCACTGCCTTAACCGGGTATTGAACTGACACTCTTTGGGTCCTGTTACTGGATCTAACTAACGCCTTATTCCACTGTGCCATGTGTCCTTGTCATCTGTGTATGAATTTTTGGTTATTATGAACCTAATCATTTTTTACCAGTGATCATCTTGCAATTTTTGCTGTTTTCATTGCATGTTTTTTTTCCCAGTGAGCGAAATAAAGGGTTCAGTTCGACATTCCAACCAGCTGAGGAGCGTACAATGGCCGAAACGTTTTAATAAATATGGCGACAAAGATGAGAATAATATCCGAATAATGTAAATAATGTATGACAAGATAAGCTTTTTGCTGCATCTTATTCCATTTAATATGGTATATAATTTCAGGAGTTATGAGACTTTATGGCCTTATGATATTAAGCAACGCCAAACCTGGTTAGTATCTATATAATTTGGTGACAATTTGGAAATAACCGTTACTGTATGCTTAGGTCGTGTAATGTAAAGAGGCTCGGAATTAAAAATCGAAATGCTGAGTTTCATTTTCTGTCGGGTTCGCTATATTCCCTTACGCGTAAATACCCCTTGAAAAATTATGTTTCCATATAATCTCCTCCTAGCTATGGCTTAATTAGTAGGAATTGTATCAATAAATCATTATTTTCTCCGAAAATCATACAATATAAATATAATTTCTGGCTTTAAATAACCTGAAACATTTTGATAAGCTTAAAAAAAAATTTAGTAATTATGCGTTCGTAGCCTTTTCACCAAATCCTGTGAATTGTTCTGGCATTTGATGAAATAGAGAAGATTAATTAACCATAGATTTCGACACGGTTTTTCTATTTAGAATTATCTTCCTAGGCCAGCTGCTCTCCAGGTATGAAGAGCCGAGTATGAGTTCCTATTTAACTTACGGCTGGAGGAAATAGAAATGAATCATGATTTCCCCAAGCTCATTGGTGTGAAAATGAAAGCAATGACGATAAACTGGTTTTAAACTCATCTTGATGATAACAATTCAATTAAATGCACATTAGTAATAAAATTTTTCATAAAATATTTATTACGATGAACGAATTCGGTTTTAGCAGCGGATGCACATTTACCAGGTAATAGTGACATGTTTATAGTGTCGTGCCTCAACACAATTTGAATTACATATTACACCATACCGTCAAGGGTGTAAGGCACATGGTTATATTTCAGTGACCTCCTGGACGCTGTTTGCGCAATCAGATGATTTATAGACATGGAAGTCGATAATATAATTTGCATGTACAGTTGAAATTCTTCAGCAGCCGCATACAGGTGTACGTACACAGACGCACACTTTTGCTGATAGATAATAAAGAAGTATTGGATGGTAACAAAATATGATTTTAATATCAGTGTTTAAATTCTCGTGTTATCAATTACTTATGTGTCTATTTTATTGTCGGCACTCATTCGCATCCAAGTAGTGGGATCTTCATCTTCATCCTCACCTTCTATTTCCTTTCTTCCTCATGGTGGCAATGGCGACGATGGCTGAGAAACAAAGACAGTTTCACGAGGACATATACGTGAATTTGATTTTAGTGGACAACGCTGCGCGATCAGAAACGCCTCCGTCTCGGCTCAAAAAGTATTGAGACAGGAGAGATCTAGAAAAACTGTAGCAGTCGGATGTTTGATTTAAGGTCCGCCTTGGTTTCGCTAACCCTACTGGCGCTCCTCACTTCCACTGGCTAGGCTATTGAGATCGATCAGATATCTGCTTATTTTACCGTTGGGTTCTTCGGGATTTAGTCGCGCCCAGTCTGGTCCTTTATCTTCAAATGGACCGGCAAGGATGGACCTGCGCGTTATGGAACTTGCCGTGGCTCTTGGGAACACTGGGCCAAGTAAGCCTTCCACTATGACAAGGATCGAACATATATCTTTTGCCGTGAATGACCAAATGAAGAGTTCTTTATCAAACGAAACACTTTGACTTATTATTACTTTAATGACAATAAGAAAAAAAAGAATCAATAAATTAGAAATAAAACTAATACAAATATAAAATTATGATTCAATGTGTGAGCGCATTTTTATTATTGTTTTTGCTTAAAAATAAATATTTGAGAAATAAATATTAAAGGAAGAATTTCACTACGGAACTAAAAAAACGTTATGACTAGAAACGCTTTTCCTACAAATTTGAAAATACTTCCTCGTCGATAAAAATTTTACGTTACTACAATTAACAAATAAGAAAAAAGAATAAAATTGTTGGCAAATGTTGCTAAAAGTGTTTGAATGATAAATGATGTGTAAAGAAATCGATTATAATGAACCAATAATCGATGATAATGAACCAATAATCGATGATAATGAACCAATAATCGATGATATAACAAAAAAATATTTCGGATGGAAATACATTTTCTACAATTTGGAAATTTCCCTACTATTTCAGTAGATGGCACATCACAGTTTTCCAACAAAGAGAATCTGTTTTTAGACCATCTTGCGGTACTGTGTCCCATTGTCGAAAGGCAAGAGAAGGAAATACGTTTTTGTTTTTAATTTATCCATTTTAAAACTTTGCAATTTAATTTTGTTTCTGCTTCTTTCACTTTAACTATTATCACTTTTTGCCTGTCATTCTCTTGCTGATATTTAATATTGGAAGTGAGAGTTTAAATCTATAATTTTATAAAATATAAATAATTAAGGTTCATATTTTAAGAACAATTCGATTATTTATTTTTTAATTTTCTCCTCTTGTTTTTCGTCTTCAATTTTACTTTTATTCTCTCTCCCTCGTTTCTCTTTGTGAATCTTTAATTAAAATATTTTAGTTAATTCTTCATAAATCTGGTAGAGTACTTCCTGCCATCCAATACCCCAAACAAGATTCAGATAATCCCTTTTCTTTACTGCATCTATAAAAGAAGACTCTGCTTTTCAAATAATAAACAGCTCGGTGCATTCGCTCGTAATCTCCTTGGGTTGCAATGTTGTTTTCCGGATGTGAATATGTTCAAAGCAGATCATCCGCAACACGTGTTCAGTCTTTGTTCCTGATTTGCCGCCATACTCTCGTGAGCAACATAGTAATAATGCCAAAATGAACAATGCCACCGTTATTTGATAAACATTAATAGCGTATTCATGATGCTCAAATTAAACTGACTGACCATCTGAGGTATTCAGTTTCTCTTGCCTAATGCTGATATAATTCATATCTGCGAAAGGAAAATTAAATTTAAAAATATCAAAATTAAGTGAGATTAACTGGAAAAGACAACCTTCAAAAACAGTATAAGACAAAATAACAGAAAAAAAGAGTGATTAGTGATAGTGAGATGTATTATGGAGAATTACATAAGAATAGATCGAATATTGTCTTGTAAGCAGGAAACGACTTGTGGGTCGGAGTACAGAAGGGATAATGTTTATGCGAGTAACATGAGATTTAAAGCGGTCAACAGGCAACTGTCCACTTCATCATTTACAACTAAATGCTTCAGGGATCCAAACGTGGAGGCTCAATTTCCTGTATGGCCAAGATCGGCTTTACACGTATGTAACTCGCTTGGCTTGTCATGATGCATGATCTGTGCTCCATGGTGATGAGAGGTCACCGGCCCAACTCTTATTGAAAAGAAAATAACAAATAGCTATTCAAGATGAAAGCAAATTGATTCGTAATGGCAGGTGAAAACGAAAGTATATTAAAACGGGCTAGGTTGAATACACGTTAAAATGTTTCGTATAATGGTCGCCATGACTTTGTATATTCGATTATTGTAATAACTTTTTTAGGAATTTATAAATGACGTATAATATAAGGTACGTTTAACATGTGTAAAGGACAATATGGCGTATAGGACTTGGAATAACACATAGACACTAAAAATCTATCGGAATGTGTCAGTTATTTAGAGTTATCTGTTTGAAAAGCGAGTTAAAATCCTGGCTTATTCTGATGCATTCCATTCGCAAAAGTAATCTTAGGAAATGCATTTCTTCCCCCACCACAGCCACCTGTTGAAGAAATGAGATTATAGATAATTAAAACGAAATAAATTATTTGCTAGACATCAATTATATCTATCAATAATGGCAACGTCTTTTTATTTCACTACTGTCTTAGTTAAAATATAATTATTGGATAATGCTTAACGTAAATATTTATTCACATAATGTCTTCTGTGTCATCTATTTACACCCATGGCGATGGCAATGGAAATATTAACCACTTTTTTTATAACGAAATATTCAACACTTGCTTAACCGACAACATGTGCAACTTTTCGTTGAAATTAATAACTTTTTCTTAAGACAATTTGTCAAGGAAAAAGGATTCTCAAGTTCAGTAAATGCTAGTTCTCTTTCAAGTAATGATGACGCCATTTTCCATAAACCTTTATTCGAAGTAGTTTGGAATATCAACATCTTCCTAACGTCATTATTATCTCGTTGACTTAAGGGTGATATTTTTAGTTTAGTTTAGAACTTCTTTGTTGTCTCTCTTGTTGAAACTCCTCAAGTGATTCGGTTTCTATTATTTGGTCTATTTTTTGTGATTCTGTTTTATGAGTTTGCAAGATTTGACGAATTGTCTATGGAAACTAAAAGAGGCGTACTTCTATGTATTTTCGATGGGTGCGTATTCATATGTAAATAATTTGTCCCGGGTCCATTATCTTATTTTCTAAACCCTAATTGATCAGACATTTTGATGAGCTCAATTCTTAACAGGCCGAATTAAATATAATATAATTTATTTTTTAACAAGTTCCATAATATCCTGTCTTTGTTTCATGCTAATCTTTCTAACTGTCTGCCTTCTTCATGTCATGATTATAAACTCGCTATAACAGAATAATGGTGGGAAAATGAAAAATAAATTGTAAAGACATATGTAACGCTATCCTTCAATTATATTATACAAGAGGTTGATTTCATATATCATATTCTCTTATAATATTGACATGACAAATCTACAAATATTAAATAAATTAAAGACACTATTAAATTCAAAACATAAATAAGAAACATTATTTAATCAAAAGCATCGGAGCAATTGTCAGCTGAATAAGGCCACAGAATACTTATGAAGTTCCACGAAATTCTTCGAACATATGCATACCAATTCTTAAATCATCTGCTGAATAACTCAGAGAAATTAAATAAATTATAATTTGAAAAAGGACAAAATCCTTTTGAGTAGATTTACACTCACCAACGGACTATTTACGATTAATAATAAAAGATATAACAAATAACCAAATCTACAGACTCTGACAATAATTATTCAGTCTGTGTACAAACAGTAGAGCAAAGGTCTTATGACGACCAGATATTATAGAAAACTTATATTGCATACAATGAGACAGCACTGAATTTAAGGCCTTCATCTTCGCATTAAAATTTATTAGTCCTTAAAAAAAAAACAGCCCGAATCTGAAAAGTAATTATGAACCACAAATATAACAATGTAGATTTTAACAAATTTTCATTCAGGGATTAATCACCTACACTTTAGAAAGAGACAATAAAATCACTTTGCCACAAAGACTTATTAAAACATAAGAAAAGTTAATCGAAAATGAGTAAATATCCATTAGTGCTTTAGTGAAAATATGTGTTATTATTATCCTGAATAAGATTCATTAACTTAGATTGTTACTCCATGGTACAAACATTTATAAGAAAATTGATAAATACAAAATAATTACCGAGACACATTGTCACGATAAGCCCAATGAGAACAAAAAATATCGAGAATGTATGGTCATGTACGAAGGGAACAAAATCCAATTTGACTTGGCATATATGGAATTCATGGTGTTCCTCGAAGTGAAATCTATAACGAAATTTCTGACACCAGTTTTTGGAATGGTAAAACTTCCATATATTAAGAGATTTTGTGATCTGGTTGAATGACTAGTGGTTAATTATGACCGAGAAACTAATGAATATTTTAGATAATAAATCACTACACATTACTTAGGTAACGCCACGAAATCGCTAACAAAATAGCACAGCATGATGAAAAAGACGCCAAACTAGACGAAAACAAAATTGTATCGTCTAAATGCTTATGTTATCATGAAGAGAAAAGACCAAAGATTTTTTTCATTATTTAAAAAAAAAATGTTCCTTCTTTTTAGAACATTCTAAATTTGATTAAACAAAACATTGTTTATCTTTGTATCACCGGCACTAGTAAAATAACATATACAATTTTTAGCACATTTTTTTTGTATGACACCCATTATTTTGGAAATCTTGCAAAAATGAAAATAATTGTCGGATGTTAATTAAAATTTTCGGAAAGTATTCACAGATGATCGAAATTATTATAAATATGTTTTTTTTATTAAAGTCATGGCAGTAATATTTTTTTAAATATTTATTATCCCCCCTAACTAATTTTATGAAAACTCTAGAAATTCGCTCGCGTCGGATTTAGTGATTACAAGAGTTAAAAGCACAAGGCTTTGAAGTATGCAAATCACGTTTTGTTTTGTTTTTAATTGGACCCATTGCACCTGAAAATCAGCTCTGAATTGTAACATACAAAACTCAATAAAACAAATATATTATTTAATTTCAAATGCTTTTATTTGCTTTTGGTTGTTTTTATGAATATGGACAATATTTTCTGAAAGCAAAAAAAAAAATTCGATGAAAAATGAATTTTTAATACAGTTCATTTTTTTATTTTTTAATTATAATATAATTTTTACATTAAGTTGTTAAAATATTGTAAAATTAGTTAAAAGCCGCGTCGGGTTTCCTAAGTGTCCTTATGAGATAGATCTTGTTTTAGTGCTTTGTAAATGGTATCGTTTTAACTAATCCGAAGACAGCAAGTAATTTAGAAATGTAATATTGTCTTCAAGAAATCGTTAAAACGGTTGTTATTAAAAAGTACGGGAGGTAACAAGCAATAACAGGTCACGTGACTTGAGTGTAATGGTCGGCTTCATTATTGCAAATTGTTAGCGAGACAAATGTTGAGCATTTTGAATTAGCGTTTTTTACTCATTACAAAAATTTGAACATGATCCTAAGCCATTTTCACCATCAACATTACTACATTTTTAAGAATATCATTTATTTCATTTATCATTTTACATATTTCATTGCAATTTCAATTTTTTGAAGTTGTTTTACAGTTTTCCCTTTTCAGTGAGCCGTCTTTCAATTTTTCAATTACGATTCATTTTCATACTGTACCATTTGATTTCTTTTTAATTTTTTTATATAGCTACTTTTTCAATATATTTCTTGAATTTGTGAAATTATTTTTATAGATTTTTTAATTCATGTATATATATTTTGTTATGAAATAAGAAAGATAACATATCCGAGCATTGAAATTTGGCGCACTCAGATATTTTCCACAATTTTTTTCTTTTTTTTTTTCGTTTTTTATATTTTTTGATTTAGTTAATAGGCTTCATTGAGATTTTATTACATTTCATTTACATATTTTTCATATAAATACGAAAAAGAAAATACAACTACCTAGCAATAGCTGATATTATTTAATTTTTGTCATCATTCATTTATTTATCAAAATACTACTATAAATTTTACATTTTTTTCTCCTTATTAGTTTCTGTTTCATTTCTAGACATACAGAACAACATATAACTTTCTCGGTGATCATTGTGAATTCAAACTATCCAGTATGGCCTCTGAGTCATTGGTCCATTCTGCCTGCAGCTCATAAAAATTCATTTTCATCAACCTGCTCAAAATGTGTTTAAAAACAAAAATACATCAAGCTATTTCTCAAAATTAAATTATAAAAAGAAAAAAAGAGAAAATTGTTTTTTTTTTACAAGGTGATGACAACTTGTTATTGTTGGCTGGCTGGCTGGCCCTTGACCCAGCAATGTCGAAGTCAATTTTTTTGGCTTAATTTCAACACTGTTTTCCTCAATGCTGATTTAAAATAAAAATTTTAAAAAAACATGCAAAAAAAAAATATATATCCTGGTTTCTAATGTTCAGGTATAGTAATTTTAAATATTTTGTTTCATATTTTATGCCCAGAAAAATATTTTATAATCATTTTCACCAAACAATTTCACTCAGAAATGAACGAGCATTCTTTGCTTTCAGGAAATGCTTAGTTTCATGGAGTGAAGATCAAACGTTTCCTTGATATTTTGTTCAGATGATGACATAATATCGTTTTTTTTTTTTTAGTAATTTCGCTGACAAAAAAAACAAGGTTTTTAACTAAAATTTCGGACATGCTAAGAATGAGTAAAAAAAATTTAAAAAATACTCAAAAAATACTTCGGTATTTCTTCTTAATAATGATATATATACCTAAGCAGATTTTCATCAAATTTAAGGCCTTTCTTGTCAAGCTATACTGTTTTTGTTTACATTTCGTGGAGGTACCTAAACTGTATCCGTTAAATTAATCGAATATTTATAAACACTTACTACAATTAAAAATTAACCTTATTATTGTTATTAATAATATTAGAAATTAATTATCTGTTATTTCTGTTATGCGTTTAGACATTATTTATAAAATGCAAAACAAATCTGCAATGTTATCGTTCCTAACCTGACATCTCAAATTCAGTCACTTTCCTACCGCCGTAACTTCCTTGTGATTTTTCTATAGATAATTCCCTGGTAATTGTTTTGATGAGATTTCGTCTTTAGTACCTAGACTTTATGGATTTAAGCGAGGTAATAGATTGGCGTTATCATAATTTTACAGCTGAAATGGGTACATGTAACCGTAAATCTTATGGTAACAGTTTTTTCGCCCGCGAAACTCACTTGTGGAATTCTATTTAAACTTCTGGCTTTCTACTCAACTTTGATCCTCAAAAAATTGTAATGCCTACCGCTATCTTTTGTTTTCTTAATTCATCTACTTTTATTCTTTTCTGCTCAATGTTTTCTTGTTCTCTTCCTCTCTCTCATTCAGTAAACACTTGCGTTTTAGTGGCTTTATTGCCTTGCTTGGATGGAATTGATTAAAAAGGAAGCACTCATTACCAATATTTGAACAGATAAAATCATAAGAATTTACCGATTAATCAGAAACGAGTCGTATTTCACATTCGACACAGATTTTTATGAACAAAAAGTCGAATTGCCGATCGCATAACCTGATCAAAGTATTCTTACTTATCTTTTAGAGTTTCTAGACACTGTGCCTTTCAGAATATATGACAAAATTAATCGATATTTTCATGTATACCGGTAATGCTTCAGTAATATATGCCCGCAAAACAAACTTAACTGACTTTATTTCTGAGATAAGGTATTATGTACATTATTTACATTATTCGGACTATTGTCCTCATGTTTCTCGCCATATGTATTACCACGTTTCGGCCGTTGTACGTTCTGGCCTTCTTCAGGTTGTTGGAATGTCGAACTGAACCCTTTATTTCGCTCACTAGGATAGACTGTTCTAGTTCCACGTGCTATGTTTAATGGATTACATTTATCCGTTATCCCCTGTTGATTCCCTTCTCCACGTGGAACTAGAACAGTCTACCCTAGTGAGCGAAATAAAGGGTTCAGTTCGACATTCCAAATACCTGAAGATTTCCGGAGCGTACAACGGCCGAAACATTGTAATAAATATGGCGATAAAGATTAGGACAATAGTCCGAATAATATGAATAATGTAAAATTAACTGATCTAATAATTAAACACCCCGCCGCCGTAAAAAAAAAACATCGTCTGTACGTCCAATTTATTTATGAAACAGAAACAATATATTACTTTTCCATTATATCGGGCCAATTTATATTTATAATTAGATAAACCAAGCGGAAACTTACTAATAAAAATGATTCCATAATAGTTTATTTACATCACCAAAAAGAATGAAATTCGGAAGAATTCATTCTATTCAAAAGCACTTAGGATTTCCCACTCAGCATTTCCATGATTAAGAGAAATATGTATACTGAATATATATTCAAATTCATCTAACACCTGACTTATTTCATATAATTGACGTCGCAATGCTTATCGTATTAATTAATCTATAAATTATGTAATATAAATGACTTGACAAAAGAATGAATAATATTAGGTATTAACACAATAATGACTAAAATTGAAAATAATTTATGTGAAATCAATATAACATATGATAACTCACTTTTCCTTCTTCCTCGCCCCTCCACTGTTTCTCTTTCTTTCTTTCTTTCTTTTTCCCTTCCCTGCTTTACAATATCTCTTCTTTTTTTCTTCTTTTCTCTTACTGTCTAAAAATTATTTAAGAGGTCAAATTGCCTGGCCTCTTAACTGAATACACTTGACCTTACGTAAATTATTAAAGATGGTTTAAAAACAACCTTATTCCTACTTAACATTTACAAGATAGATCCTTCTATAGCTCCCCCCCTATCACTGCCTGTGTCACCTTATATGAGTCTAAAACTATCCCTCACAAACATGTATTAAAAATAAAAGCTACCAAATTCCTTTGTAACTGGAGATGTGATCTGATGAAACAGGAAAATTATATTTTCTGGGAAAACAAACTGTAGTCATGGAACCTTAATGTTGTCTCTTTCTTTATTATTTATATTTAATCAATATTTGCTCTGGTGTTAAATTGGCCTTCCGAAATACATTAACTTTGTAATTATCCACACAGATTACCAAACCCTTCATTACCTTACTATATATATATATATATATATATATATATATATATATATATATATATATATATATATATATATATATATATATATATATATATATAAAGTGAACATAGAAGTCAACACTTAGAGGCGACAGTCTGTTTCATGCTAGATGCAATCGTCGGGCCACGACGATTGCATCTAGCATGAAACAGACTGTCGCCTCTAAGTGTTGACTTCTATGTTCACTTTTATATTTACACACGCTCTATCTCTGATAGTGAGCACTTTATCCCATAAATATAGCACACTTTAAGACTATATTTCTTCATATATATATATATATATATATATATATATATATATATATGTGTGTGTGTGTGTGTGTGTGTGTGTGTGTGTGTAGTGTGTGTGAAATTTGAAGACATACAAATCAAATATGGATCAGAATTCGACAGAATGATATGATAAGAACAACGCAATATTCAAGTACGTATGCAAAGAATAATAATGATGCTCTTTTACTTCTTCTTTGTTCTTCGAATTTACATGACTCTCCACTACTTCCTATATTTTGTGACTATTAGCAGTTTTTCGAAGTTTTGCCTAAGGCCAACCCCACGCTCGCCCACCCATTCACCCAAGCTCATCAAGTAAGTGGTTCGCTGCTTTCTCTAATCTCTTTTGCCCTCAGTATATCCCCCTAGAGTTAAATTTTCCAAGCCCACATTAACGTTTCCTCCACATTTCTTCTCATTTGTGGGGCGATTGCCCAGCATCCACTACCACCTTAGACGATGAATATCACATTGAAAACTAGCACTTTCTTCTTTGATTGAAACTATTTTTCTGTATCTCTGTACTTTGCTTAGCTTTTGGAATGCTCTTTTCACTAGTCCAATACGTGTGTCAGATCTCGGTGTTACATTTTCCGTCGCATTTTCAAACGCCATCCATATATTTAAATTCCTGCCCCTGGTTTTTGTTTATATCTCCAGTTCATAACTCACAACTTGTGTGTTTCCTCTTGCAGATAACCCCATACTTTCTTCCTTCCTACAGTTGGTAGTTTGTCGCTTTTTCTCGCTTTCTTCTAACACCATGTCTAGCAGGCTCTATTGTTTTCTTTCCGAATCAGCCGTTCACACAATGTCGGAAAAGTTTAATTACCAGCGTAGAATATCTTTTTGGAGGATAGAAATATTCAGGACCAAAGAACGATAAACGGAATCATTTTGCATCTTATTTACAATTGCTGTTAGAATTGTGCAATTAGTTTTCTCGGGATCGATTTTAAAAACCTTTCAAGCTTCAGAGATCCAATGTGATCCAAGTTGCTGGTTTGCTTGTTTAAATTATATTCACAGGAAAAATAATCAAAATGTGAAACTATCTCTCCTTTGAATTGTATTTTGTTTCCCATTTGAAATTAGCGTGGAGAAAATGAAATTAACCGAATTTAATACTCGCCGATATTCTCTGCAATGAACTGACGTTAGTGAAATTTGATGCATGTTTTCTCTTTGACAAATGATGAATAATTGGCCAGTTATGCTTAACTTGCTTTGTTTTTCATATAACGACAGAGAGGAGTCTTGGTTAAACATAAATGATGAGGCCTGAGTTTTAGCCTTTTCTATCCGATGAGGTTGAATGTCATATTTTAAAGAGTTCGGAAATAAAGTAATTTGTCGAAAGGAGGCGGTCATTGTGAGAAGCTATTAACCTCATTTTCCAGAAAATATTTAAATTCTAAAAAAACATATTTGTGCATCGCGTGTTGCAATAATATTATCTATCGTGTATGAGAGGGGGCATGTTTGGATTTGTGTAAATAATGCTATCGTTAGAGTAGTACTTCTAGTAGTAGTAGTCGGAATAGAAATACAGGGTGTCCATAAAGTTCGCGTGCACTTTAAATAAATTACAACTTTATTTGTATTTGCGGTAGAAATAATCTGTAAAAAATGTATAAAGTTTAATGTACCTAGTTTTAAGTATAGCTAAAATAACTAATGTGATTTCAGGCATTACTGTAAATCAGTTGGCAAGTCTTTTCCGTGAACTGCAAAATTGTATTACCCTTTGTATTGCTAATGATGGAGGACATGTGGAAACTTAAATAAAATTTCAATAAAACATTCAAAATATAGATTTACTTCTTTCTATTCCTTTTTACAAATTATTTCTATCGCAAATACAAATAAAGTTATAATGTATATATGAGTGTGTGTGTGTGCGCGCGGGTGTGTGTGTAATATCTTTTGCTTGCTTTATTTAGCTTAATTAATTGAATGGCCACATTAAAAAATAATAGTAATAATAATAATTTGACATTGATTGAGGCAGATCCAGCTGATTTCTTTGACCGATTCCTAATCCAGAATAGGTGTTGTATTCAGCACCTTGCACCAGAGACAACGAGAAAATCCGTGTAGTGGTCAGGTTTGGATTTGTTTACTTTAATGTTACCGTTGGAGTAGTAGTAGTAGTAGTAGTAGTAGTAGTAGTAGTAGTAGTAGTAGTAGTAGTAGTCTCAATAATAATCATAATAGATAAGACAAATCTGTAAATGTACCATTCAAGAAAGAGATAATTGCAGAAACATACCGAATAGATCTAGATGTTCTCACAAAGATAAGGGAACTGTAAAAATGAGAAAACTACTTAGGAGTTATTGAAGGAAATTGAATACAACCTACCCAAGTGAAGGAGAAAGTAAGAAAACAATTCTACAGGCGTGTGCGCCTGGTGATACATTCACAAATCAGATTATCAGCTATAAACATTTTGGCTGTCCCTGTGGTGCAGTACAGTTTCAATATCCTTAATTGGATCACAGCTGACATTAGGCGAATGGATATCAAAACGGGAAAGCTTCTCACTTACCACCGCAAGCATAATCTTAAGGTTAATGTTGATCGTCCGTTTGTCCCGATACAAACAAGCAGAGGATTAGTTCAATTAGAAATGTCTTACAAACTACAAACAAAAGGTCTTCAAAGTTGCCTGAAAACAACAGAAAACTGATATGAACACCACCCAGAGCCAGTTATAGATATAGGAACGGTAAATATTTTATGGGACTTTAAATTACAAGAACTATCAAATCTAACTGCCCAGACATCTTGATCAAACACCACAAAAACAGATTGTGCTTTCTTATTGAGATGACAGTTCCTGCAAATTGTAATTTATCTTTGAATTCTTTAAAAAGAAGTCAAAATACACGGTTTTTGAAAGTAGAAATATAAGAGATGAGGCACATCAGGAAATAAATAATTCCTGTTCTACTTGGAGCCTCGATTTGATTAGGAATATTCCGATAGACTAACTGAAGGGATCCTTGGTAAAGTCATGTTTTAAAAAAATACATTTTTTTCTCACAATACATCTTCCAACATACGAAGAGATTTATCTATGTAAAATTTGAATGATCTCACGTTGTATTTTTCATTCTGCTACTACTACTACTACTACTACTATTACTACAACGAATAATAATAATAATAATAATAATAATAATAATAATAATAATAATAATAATAATAATAATAATAATAATAATAATAATAATAATAATAAAAAAATCTAATGTAGTTTTAAATATCTTCATACACTTTGAACTACATGATCTTTGAGTGAACATATCAAAAAATTCCTCCTGTGTTTGATGATCATAAAGTCGAACTCGTTCTGAGACTCACTGAAGCGATAAGATTATTATTATTAGTAGTGTTGTTGTTGTTTACTGTACATTAAAATTCCTTACTTAATCATTACCAAGTTAGTTAATATGTGCTTTCTATTTGCACGATTCCTGATGTTAAGGGTCCTTAAAATTACGATGTTTGTAATTATTTTTTAATAATATTCCACAAAATATATCGGCTGTTCCACACTGTGTATTTTAATCACTTTTTAACATGGAACTTGTTAATGTTCTTGACTTGACCTTTTTGAATCTTTCTTAGAGCACCAATGATTATAAGTATAATGGTGGCTTTTAGGTGCAAAATTGTTATAGTTCAATTAAAAAACCATTATATCTATTTATATTGTAACATTCATATAGCGATTTATATGTATTAGGTGGTACTGCCATATCTTATTTCTTTATATATATTTTAATTACAATGCCTCTTCTATAAGATTTGCTATATCTGCCAGTATTAATAGAAATATATAAGAAAATAATGATATAATGGATTTCTATGATAGGTTCAATGTGATATTCGTCTTATTGCCAAAGTGGTTAACTGATATATACAAACATATCTTCCAGTGAATATATTACCCAGGTCAATACTGTCGAGCATTATATCCTTCCGTTGGCGAGATTGGACAACCAGACACTCCCTGGCCAATCGCTTCAACATGCTGTTCCCGGAATCTACACCTTCGTTCTGCAAATATTTATTAGTTACTTGGCAATCTCATCATGGTCTATTTTAATCTTTTGGAGAAAGAAAAACATATGTCAAAAGACAATTTCAAAATTGACTGGAGAAGAAATTAATATTTTTTTCAAAAACTCAAATTAATATTATTTTTATTATTATTAGTAGAAGTATTTGTAATATTGGGAGTAGTATTCTCTAAAGGTCTGTCATTCGTGTAACATTTATTTGAGACATATGACACAACGACCCTCCTAACCGAAACACTCCTCTATCGGTAAAGCACGTCAGTCTATATGACAGTTCCATATAGGATACGGGTTCGATTCCTGTCGGAGGACGCATATGTTCTATGAAAATTTCTCGGACATTCAGGCCGGTAAATGTTATAAATACTGTTTATTATAAAACAGAGCATTTACTTAAATATTTGTATCTATAAAAAGAAGGTATAAACATAAAAAATGTCTGAAATAATTGTCGGACTTTGTCCATTTCATAATATATATATATATATATATATATATATATATATATATATATATATATATATATATATATATATATATATATATATATATATATATTAGTAGGGAGGTGGATATCCCTGCGTCAAAACAGGGGAGATAATACAATTGTCCTTAACAGACGGAATTTTAGCACAAGATTAAGATCGAGCCAATCATTGATCTTTGCGAGAATAATATCATATCTATGTTACAACTTCTTGAGCCTGGTATAGAAACGGGCATAGACATAGTCAGTATTTGCTTTCACTAAAATATTTTTCTGCTGTTTATTTACTGTTGTAGCTTGCCGAGATTGGCCTCTGGATCCTTAATCAAAAAGAAAAAGACATACGGGGATTCTTGATTGGACCTAAAATGGATATTTTCTTTTTCCGATGCTAATCAAATCAGGATCTATTTGAGGCTTTAGGATACCCCCCCCCAAAAAAAAACATAATTCAAAAGACAATAATTACAAAATGACAATCGAAGAAATTATTATTTCTCTCGAAACATAAAAAATATATTTTCCTCTTGATGTTGAAAATTGTAAAGAAAAATAAAAATAAAATGATAAATGCAAAAAGATTTTAAAAAAATAAGAACTATTTGCTTTCAATATTAACAGGAGCAGAATACGAGGACAGAAGGTTGTTGGAGGTAGATATGCTTTTCAATAGAACCAGTGGAATGGATCACGAATACGGCAAATCGATTTCTTCAGAATTCTCACATTATAGACTGTATAAATCAATACCACGGCAAGCTAACGATGAAAACTAAACAGCATGGCTGTGATTAGTCCTTGGATGTTTCATTTCGTGAAGGCAGAGTCGTGTTGGTGGGGGTGCTGGTGCTGGTGCTGGTGGCTTTTAATCATGATACCCCTGGTGTCGTTTTTCTGCCGTCTGTTGGTAAATTTTTAACCAAAGCTGAAGACTTCTATTTGTACATCCATTAGTTTGAATTCGGATAGAATTGTAATTAGGTCTTTTCTGTAGACCTTGGACCATTTGATTTTGCGAACAGACGTATTTGTTTAGTAAAATACGGATTTGGTTGTGAAAAAATATTAATCGCTTACTTTTGGTTTACTAGAGTTTGAATTATGGCCCCTTTTTCTCCCCCACATGTTTTCACTGACCTTTCAACCAGCTGATGGATATTCATGAACGTTCTCAAATTCAAAACCCTTAATAGACCGTGTTTTGAATATAAACACGTGCAACAGAATAAATTATACATTTCCTCTTATAAATGCACCAGATAACGAAGGGTATTGGCTTTCAATATTTTTGCTCTTGTATTCTTAACATTCAAATTTATGGTCTTTTCATAGCAGTTACTTGTGGATGGTTGATCTGTATCTATTCATGGATATTATTTAAAAAATATTTTAAAAAATCCACAATGAATTTTGTCAAAGGTGACATAACGGAAAACATCTTCACCATAAGTCCGAAGACATACAAAATAAACAAACCAAGGGAAGTCACTACGCAATATTAAAAAAAAGAACCAGCCCTCTATATCGACAATATCAATAAGGAGGCCTAAATAAATGCAGACAATCTTGGGATCAGTGTTTACAACTATACGGCAAACAAGCGTTCAACACTTCCAAGAAACATAAAAGTGACATCATTAAAAGGCCTTCGTTCCGGCTGATAAATCCCACCAAGACCGAGGACGGCATAATCAACAAGAAAATCTTGCAAAACTTATCTAGCTTATTATGAGCGGCCACCAAAGCAAATCAATTAAAGGGGACACGTGCGTGTACATCCTGGTTCCAGACAATTAAGGATAAAAGCAGGTATGTTTTAGTAAATATGATATAAAAGATTTTTTACCCGAGTATATCAGAGTAAAGCCTACTAAATGTACTAGAAAATGCAAAATGCATTGTTAACATGCAGCTTGAAGATATCAGTATAACTTTGCCTTGCCGCAGATCTATTCTATACCTCGACGGTGATATCTCGGTAGAGAAGGCAAGCAAGGAAGGATTAGACGTCCCACAAGAACCTTACGAGGGTGCAGAGATTCTGAGCTCATAGAGCTGTCTAACAAAACTGTTCATATCGACAACCACGACCTACATTGAGACGATGGTCGTATGATTGTTATGCTGGACAATACAAAGACCAGTGATAAAGTCAGAAAATTGCTATTTAAGCTATTCCACGACCTCAAATTCAAAATTACAACTGAATTGAACAAAAGACCGTTGAGTATCTGGATGTTGAAGACCGCGGTTATAGTCTCCCCATACTTGAAAGCAAACACCATAGTAACGGACAGAAACGTAAAGTCTAACGACCCTCCCACAATTATCAAGCTTATAACGAAAGGCATTGAGTGCAGACTATCAAGGGATTCCTCGTCTAAATTAACTTTCTGTCAAATATGAAACAGTATTAAAAGAAAAAGGGCACAAAAACAAGTTGATCTTCAACCCGCAAGTGAACCAACAAGTGAGACGCAAAAACAAGAAGAGAGATATTATTCGGTTCACCCTCCTCCACCTTTCATTCTGGAAATGAAAACAAATATAGGTAAAATATTTTTCAAACCGTTAAGTAAACATTTCCCCAAACCATCTAACCTACCACATATTTTAATAGAAATACTGTACAACAAAGCTCTGCTGTACCAATAACCTAAATAATATTATAAAGAAACGCAACTCGAAGAAATTCAAGACAGCCACTAATAGCAACAGCATCAGTACAATCCTCTGTAACTGAAGGAAACAAAAACAAGTCTCCTTTGGAAGGTAGCTGCAATGTCGCAAGTTTGGTATATAAGGCGGATGTGGTGGATCCTATGGGACAGAGCAATGTATGCATAGGGTATAATGAAAGCATATTTAAGTAAAGGTGGTACAACTATAAATCCGCCTTCAAACTAGAAAGCCACAGCGGTTGTACTAAACGAGCAAACCATGCATGGGAATTTGAAAAGAAATACAATAAAAGCCCGAACATATAATGGAGCGTATTAAGGAGAGTTAACACTTACAAATGCATTTGTAGGCTCTGTCAGGAAGAAAAGCTGGCCATAGATACGTACCAAGATAAGACCAATCTGTAATATCATATGTCTGTGGTATTGTCAACAATAAATAAAGCTTTTTTCCGGTTCCTCCAACTCTCCCCTTTTCCCTCCCCTTCTGATATATCTGATTTGTGGTCCTTTGTTAATTTAAGAGGACATGGATATTGTTACAGATTAACCATCCACAAGTAACCGCCCTGACGAGAACCATAAGGTCGAAACGCCGGATAATGCGTTACACGTACATTTTTCCTAATCTTATATTTTATTATCAGATCTACGAATTTAATATTTCTGAATTGTGTTTTGAGCACATTTAAACAATTTAAAAACATATCTATCTATCTATCTATCTATATATATATATATATATATATATATATATATATATATGGAGAGAGAGAGAGAAAGAAAGATGTGTGTGCGTGCACGTACGTGTGTGGCTGTATGTCTGAATGTAATCTATTTCCAAGTCAATGCAATTAATTGAAAGTTAAAATTTAATAAAACACGTAGAGAGACATGCAGAATCGATAGTTAGCCCCGATGTATTCATCATTTATTTTAGACACCATATTCTAGTAGTTGTAAGAAGCAAACAACAAGAGTAGATAAGGTAATATTTTGTGGGGGCTAATAAAAATCATCAGCAAATGAGATATGACAAAAACTGTCTATGTTTCTGAGATGAGGCATTCTAATAATTAATATTATTTTATATTGTTCGTACTGTTGACCTAAACTTTATTGTCATATTCAGGACGTTTCGGCGGTTGTACGCGCCGGCCTTCCTCAGTTGATTTGAATTTTGAACTGAACATTTTATTTTGTATCTCAGCCATAGGGTTGGCATTAGGGGTGCCAATTTCTAGTTCCATTTCTTCGAGCTATTGCATGTATCTCTTTGTCACTGCTGTTGATAATGTCGAGCCCATTGCTAAGCCTTCATCCTGCCCATATATGTCTGATCTAATTCCAAAGTGCATTGTTTATGTACAGAAAGCCAGCATCCACATCTGGTATTTTTATTGCTATACTGGTTCGTTCTCTTAGTGTTAGTACGAGACCTCTCTGTCCCTGACTACCGAAAGTGGCTCATCCGTGGGTACCTGAGTGACGAAACCCGCCACGTCTAGGCTCATCATCGGGTTGGTTTAAATGAGAGCATCTTTGATTATTTCCACGAAGTGCGCGAAGGCTCGGATATAGAAAAGTGACTTTGCTAGTTATGTGTAAATTATATCTACAAGGACGTAACGCAAAGGCTGGCACGGTGATGCATGGCAGCTAACAATCTGACTGAGTGAAATACCGTCTTTATGAATATTGGGGAGAGCGTATATTTCAGGTAGTTTGGAGTAACGCTGTGACAACTACCTGCATGTCTTAGGTGGTTTTTTATGATTCGGATCTTCTGTTTACTTTATTGGATCTTTCGTTACTTAGCTATCAGTTCTAATGAGGTCTTCCCGCTTTCCTGAATATTCCGATTAGTCTATCACTACAGTCAAAAATTTATAAATGCATTGTCAATAGTCAGCTCCTCTTATGTGAGACCACTTTTTATAGATTTATCTGACTTCTTTACACACACACACAAACACACGCACATGGAAAAATGTAATTGTTTTATTTCTTCATTCTTTATCAACCACACACATACACACCTACATACACACTTACATGTGTGTGTGTATGTAGGTATGTATGTAGGAGCGTGTGTGTGTGTGTGTGTGCGTGTAGTAGTAGTAGTAGAAAAAAGAATGAAGAAATAAAAACAATCACGTGTTTCCATTTGAGAAAATTAATCTTGAAAAGAAAACACGGGTTATTCAGTTTTTAATTTGACTACTCACTTAGTCACTAGTTGTTACACACACACACACACACACACACACACACACACATATATATATATATATATATATATATATATATATGCACACACACATATATATATACATATACATATATATATATATATATATATATATATATATATATATATATATATATACATATATATATATATATATATATATATATATATATATATATATATATATATATATATATATATATATATATATATGTATGTATGTATATATATTATATATATATCTGGGAATATCTGCTCCTCTCCCGTCCTGCCTGAATTTAATTGAACTATTATCCCTTAACATGTAAATGAACTGCTATCAGTTAACTATCACACAGCACATTCACCTTCTCCCCTACCCTCTTTATATACCCTTACCAATATTCCATCTACTTCCGTCAATATAACTATCCCTCCTCCATCACTAAGTCACTATTTATTCTTCATGGCTATCAATATTATCCGCGCTAAATGTTCACCATCTCTTCTCTTCACCTGTCCAAATATTGTTTCTGGACCGTTTCATTACCTTTTCTCATCTTTACGCTTATTTATTAAATTATCCTTCATTATTCACTACATGTAGGCATGAAAGTTTTCCCCTGCAATACGTTATGATATAATAATAATCAATTGGATAATCGTTAAGGTAATTAAATATGATTCAGTAATATTTATTTATGAAGATTATATGAATTCTGAAATTTGGATGCAAATGCCTATATATGTGTGAATATATGGTTGTATATATATATATATATATATATATATATATATATATATATATATATATATATATATATATATATGCATGTATGTATGTATATGTCTGTATGTGTATGTCTGTATGTGTATGTATGCGTGTGAATATATATATATATATATATATATATATATATATATATATATATATATATATATATATATATATATGATATTCTTATATCCTATATATAATTAATATGAACTATTCAGTATATCCAATTTTAAGTAATTAAATTTTACTATCATCATAAGGTTTCTAATAATTAACATGTGGTACATACTTTAATATATGAATTTAATAAGTAGTTTTAAAGGGTCACTTAGCCATACATATTAGATTACAGTTTGAAGAAGTCACTTTAGAATATTTATGTAAAGGAAATAATTAATGGTCATACATTCGTACTTAGCGATAATTTTCATTTCGTTCCCGTTGAGTTAATGACCAGAATTAACTGAAATTAAATCCTTTTGCAACCCTTCGAAAATATGTAATCCTAACATAGATGTTGATACATGTCGGCTAGTATATGCATGTATGTATGTGCATGCATGTAGGTATCTATGCGTATGTACGTATAGATGGCTTCAAGTGCAGAGATGTCCTTAACGTGGCTGAATGCACGTGTGCGTAAATATATATTCAAATTTTCTCCAAATCTTTGAAAACACATCTCCAAATTTTAAGTTCTTATATATGGACGAATTTAATACACCAATATTTCTGAATTATCTCATATCGTTAAAATTATCACTTTATGTTTTATATAAATTATTATTCTTTTTCATTTTTTTTCGTTAATTTCTGAGGATTACCGTTGAATCAAACTTTAGCCGTGTGACCTTTAAGATGTAGGTCAGCTCATCGGGTTCGCCTTCTTCTCTCTCTAGTAAGTTTGCCATTTTTCCTCCAGCCCACTCCTGCCCCCAAAATATATTTCCTGCAACTATGCACTCTTTCTGTTATATCACCCACTCTGACCCCTATAAAACTCTCTCTCCCTATCGTTCCCCAACTATACAGTCTCCTTTTACAAAATAAGACCATAAACAGTTTGAAAAATCCTGCGAATTTTAAAATTAGAATTAAAATTTGTATATGAAAGTTGTCATTAACTAATTAATCTTAATTCCAATTGATATATATATATATATATATATATATATATATATATATATATATATATATATATATATGCCGAGACTAGGTCATCAATGCTTATCGGATTCATTCCAATCTTGTATAAAATATATTATTGGTATAACTTAGATGCTAAAATGATTCATATATATATATATATATATATATATATATATATATATATATATATATATATATATATATATATATATATATTAGAACTGTGAATGAATTTTAAAAATCACATTTTGGTACTTAAGGTTATGGTTAGAGGAATGCTTTAGTCTGTCATTTTTAAAAAGAAATAATGTGTCTGTATGCCTTCTGTGTATGTCTGTGGGTTAGTGTGTTTATGGATCGCGCTGTGAATTTTTAGTTTCATTTCATGTACGTTTATGATCAGTACTGCTGAATGATATATTTCCTCAATACTACCACAGTTACAATCCTCACGCCAACCCTCCAGTCCATAATAAAGGTGGAAACTTTCTTTTATTTCCGACAACTTTAATTCGGTCTAAATTTACTTTGCCTTTTCTCAACAGAGAACATTCCGCTAATATAATCATTATAGTGTTCGGAATAAATTATTTGAAACAGAAATTGAAAACTATAACTTGAGATTAAAATGTGTTCTTTGAAAAACATCACATAGAAACGATTCATAACGATTTTAAACGGTTATTTATCAAATTGAAGCAAGAAATACATTGCCTATTAAATATGTCTCCACCTTCGATCCACGCAGATCAGCTAGTTCAACGTTAATTTTTCATTGTTTTTTCTCAAATTCCTTCTTTATTTTTTTCTTCTTTCTTCTTACTTTCATATTTATTATTGAACAATATCAAATAAATATATTTCGGTCAATATTTTCAGCCACTGAGTTGAAACAAATTTGTATCCAGCTGAAGTCAAGAAAGAAAATTACGCACTGCGTAAGATTTTGTTGCTTTAAAACAGATGAACATGAATGCAGACTCACTCGGGCTCAGCCGGACATCCGTATGCCATATTTATAGGTTATTGTCCTCAATATCAGAGAGATAATAAAAACGCCGAAAAAATAAGACAATATGCAATCACCATAAATAACAATTTAATTCATAAACAAATTCACAAACTATGGAAGCACATATATACAAAAATAAATAATAATAATAATAATAATAATAATAATAATAATAATAATAAATATCTGCACTGGAAAATTTGCAACTCCTATGGGAAGAAACTGGTACGAACACCACCCTGACCCGGTTACGGAGATAGGACCTGTTACAATTATATGGGACTACACAATAAACACTGACAGAACAATCAAAGCCAATCGCCCAGACATTGTTATGAAAGACTACAAACAAAATAAGTGCCTCCTTATTGATATGCCAGTCCCTGCAGACTGCAATGTATCTTTGAAGATATTCGAAAAACTGTCAAAATACAAAGACCTTGAAATAGAAATCTCAAAATGTGGCACATGGGAACATCAACAATCCCTGTTGTAGTTGGAACCCTTAGACTGGTTGGAAAATATTCCAGTAGGCTGATTGAAGGGATCCCTGGATGTCCATGCCTCAAAGAGATACAAAAAATTGTTCTGACAAGTACAGCCCACACTTTACGAAGGGCTTTATCTATGTAATTATTTTTTTTTCAGTGGAAAGTGTCATGATGCCATTTCTAACCTTAGGTCCCTGGGCAGGACCCGGAAAGAAATGTGTAAACGCCAGATATCAAAGGAAATAATAATAATAATAATAATAATAATAATAATAATAATAATAATAATAATAATAATAATGCACATGCAGAAGGGAGATCAAGAAGAAATATAAAATGATATCACTAAATAAAATACCAGCAATCAAGGAAATGCTAACATAGAAAGTGCCCTTAAAGGAATAGAACAAGTTCTTTCGCTAAAATAAAATATTCCCAACTGACCTTAAGAAATTTTACAGTGAAAGTGGAAAAGCAGTTAAGCAAGTTGAAAAATCTAATAATTTTTTTTAGAATATTTGGTGCTGCACAAACATTATAGCCCCATTGCAGATGGATCCAACGGGAAGGACGAATTTTGGATAAACCTCTACAAGAATGGGAAAATAGAACGACGAATATTGTTAAGCAAGTTCTAACGAATTTCCCAAAATAGAAATAAACAGGAAATGAAAAGGTACCCAATTTTTGGCTCTATTATCTCTCATCAATCCATCAAACTCTAACAATATGAATGATAATCCTAATGATACCCAAGTATTGATCATTGAAGTTATTACATATCTCATGCCAAAAACTAGGGAAACAGATGTTCCTAAAAATTATAGGCCAATAACATGTCTGTCTACGTACACATACATCACGTCTATACTAACGAACAATAATTATTCTTTTTTTCGAAGAAACAACATTCTTCTATTTGAACAGAAGGCGTGTCGTAGAGATTAATATGGTTGTCAAGATCAACTGATAAACAAAATCGTCCTGGAAAATTGCAGGAAAATATCATGAATCTCAGCACAGCATGGATAGATTACTGCAAAGCCTTTGATATTGTGCTACACTCTTGGATCCTGAAGAGGGTGGAAATGTACAAGGTTGCTTCTGCGGTAATAAATTTCCTTAAACACAGAATGGGAATATAAAAAAATACATTATATCTAAATTACACGATAGGCACTGTCACCTCCCGCTGCCTGTTATCCGACGAGGAAACTGTCAAGGACACTCAATGTCACCCCTTGTCTGTCCTTAACTCTCATTACGCATGAACTAAACAATACTATCTATGAATACAAACTAAAGAAGAAAGTATTCACGCATCTACTACATGGATAATGTCAAACTCTTTGCCAAAGAAGATAATGAGTTGAAGGGTCTCATCAAAACTGTATAATGTTTCACTGATGATATCGGTGTAAATGTCGGATCAGATCAATGTGGGAAAGTAACATTCAAGGGATAAATACAGAAACACATTCAATAGATTTCGATTTTCACAGAAAGATTAGGGAACCGAAACAAGAAGAAGCTTATGGCTGCCTAGGAATTAGCGAAGGAGATGGAATACAGCATATGCAAATTAAGAAGGTAAGAAAGGGTACTACAGGCGCGTGTGTTTGACACTGAATGCCAAGTTGAATTCCAAAAGCAGAATATCAGCCATAAACACATTGGCTGTCATTCTGGTGAAATTCAGTTTCGGCATCCTTAACTGAAAAATAGCTGCCATTAAGCGAATAGAGGCGAAGACTAGAAGGCTTCTCACATGCCACAACATGCCTCATTCGAAGGCTGATGTTGAACTTCTGTATGTGTCCAGGCCCGAAGTAGGCAGAAGAGTAGTTCAACAAGAAATTTCTTATCAAAGTCCAGCAGTCGGCCTTCAAAGATACCTGGAATCTACAGAATACCAGATGATGATCTGTGTCAAAGAACATGAAAGAAGTAAGATACTTTATTCAGGGATAAAGCCTAAAAGTTCAAAATGGAGTTTCAAATGGGTAATGAATTGTAAGTAAAGCATAATACATCGATTGAAGCTGCAAAATACTTAAAAACGAAAGCAAAGACAAATGCAACCGATACAGAAACGATGGAAAGAAAAACCGCTTCACGGTCAATTCTCTGCTTGTACCAAATGATCAGATGTACAGAAACGCCGTACATATCTGTGGCTACTTAGTGCAGGGTTTATTTTTGCTGCACGGGATCAAAGCTTGCCAACTAGAAATTACCAAGCACATATAGTAAAAACCTATATTACCCTAAAATTCAGATTCTATAATAAGTATTTAGAAACAAGTGAACATCTTGTATCATATTGCACAGTATTGGCACCGACTGAATATAAAACCCGCATGACAGACTGGACCAATATCTGCACTGGAAAATATCCATCCTTTACGGAAAGGAAACTGCAAGAAATTGGTGTGAACACCACCCAGCCCTGTTACGGACATAGGACTAGTAACAATTTTATGGGTCTTTACAATACATGCAGACAGAACAATCAAACTTATCGTCGAGACATCTTGATGCAAGACAATGCAATTATAATGTACCTTCTTTTTGACATAGCAGTCCCTGCAGATTGTAATGTATTTTTGAAGATCTTAATAAAACTATCAAAATACAAGGAGCTTGAAATTAAAATCTACAAAGTGTTACACATGATGACATCAACAACTCCATTTGTAGTTGGGGCCCTCGGTATGAAGGGATTCATGGTAGCCCATGACTTAATACAAAAATTGTACTCATAAGTGCAGCCCACACCTTACGAAGTGCTTTATCTATTTAAAATGTATTACACCCATTATATATATATATATATATATATATATATATATATATATATATATATATATATATATATATATATATATATATATATATAGTTAGACGTAGAGAGCTAGAAAAACCTACCACAGTTTCACCTAAACCGTGGTAGGTTTGTCTGGCTCTCTAGGTTTAACCAGGTCTGCTCTACTTACTGTATTGAGCACTTTATTTAGGTGTTTTGCGTACTCGTATCGTTTTTTTTCTTTGGGCTTTGGACTTACATGCTGGGCGATTATTTTTGGCTAACGTACATGTTCTTGGTTTTGTCTTTTTTATATACATTTTTTCCCTTTGATATTGGTGTGATTATTTGCAAATCAAGACACCGAAGTTTTTTCCGATCGAGTATAGTGTGTTATACTTATAAGTTTACTACTACTACTACTACTACTACTATTACTATTACTACTACTACTACTACTACTACTACTACTACTACTAATAATAATAATAATAATAATAATATATATATATATATATATATATATATATATATGACGTAAGTACAATTTAGAAGATCGCATTATATTTTATATGTTCATTAGTTTCCAAAAATTAGCTTTTATTCTTTATCACATTCTGGTCTGCAAGCACGGATATGTTCCCTATTTATTTATATTTTGAACTTTTTTTTGTGATTAAACAGAGTTGTCAGTCTGGATCTCAAAATCACTTGAACCATATAGTGTGTGTTGATACATTTTTATCACATTGTTGAATCTATAATTATTTGTTCAGTTTCACAATTTCTTTCTTATTTTCACATTACAAGAGAACCAGTTAGTTTGCTTTATCTGATCTTTTATCGAAAACTATTCTCCTCCAATTCAGTTTTTGTGGTTTTTGTACATCTCTATTACAATTCTTTTAATTCTTACGTATCTGTTCTAAGTTTCATTGGAAATCATTTCTCGGTTTGTCGATTTGCAATATTTGTTATTTCTTTAGTAAATTCTCTATTTTATTTAATTTATATTCCTCGTTATTCGATTTCAAGTGATTTTAATTTATTCGTTAGTTTCGTATTTATTCGTTATTTTCGTACATCTTAAGTATATCATTTCTCCAGTCTTATTTAAATACTGTTTTCGCTGCTTCTGACGTCTCGTTATATGTTTATTTCTCTGATGTCTCTAACCTGTATACCCTTCGCCATGGTCTTTTATTATCCGTCAATCCATAGTTATGACATTTTTAATGCGTATTCAATATCGATCTGTGTGCCTCACCATAACTACTACTCTCTTTCTTATACCCTTTCTATTATTTATAATTCTCTCCAATAATGTTTCTCAACATGTTAAGATTGGGTTTATATTTTACCTATTTTCATTCTGCATTATTAAATTATTAGTTATTTTTTAATCCAGTTTCCTTTCTAAACAGTCACTTTCCTTTGATTGGTCTTCAAAAAAAGTTTGATTTACATAGTTCGTCCTATACACATCCTTATTGCAAAAATAATTCTTTTTTACTGTATGTAGGTCTTTTATATTTGATCCATATCTTTATCATTTGATTAGTTATCAGGAACAATTAATCAAACTTATGTGACTAATCTGTCATTATATCCATAACACATACGATAGTAATTTACATATGAATTATTTGAAAGAATGTGATCTTTAAGTTTTTCGAATTTTCAGACGTTCCTCCTGAAATAATGTTTCGCAAGTTCTGTTGATGTAGCATTAAATAAATATTCCATCATAAAGATTTAATATCCACAATATTCCCAGTCTATACATTTGATTATTATTATTATTATTGTTATTTTTATTTTCTTTGATATCTGTCGTTTACACATTTCTTTCCGGGTCCCGTCCAGGGACCTAAAGTTAGAAATGGTATCATGACACTTTCCACTGCAAAAAAAATTTACATAGATAAAGCCCTTCGTAAAGTGTGGGCTGTACTTGTCAGAACAATTTCTTGTATCTCTTTGAATACATGGACTTCCAGGGATCCCTTCAATTAGTCTACTAGAATATTTTACAACCAATCCTAAGGCTCCAACTACAACAGGGATTGTTTATGTTCCCATGTGCCACATTTTTGAGATTTCTATTTCAAGGTCCTTGTATTTTGACAGCTTTTCGAATATCTTCAAAGATACTTATTATTATTATTATTATTATTATTATTATTATTATTATTATTTCATTTTATTTTTGGTGTGTACTCATCTCTTTTCGGATCCCAAAAAGAGGTAAATTATGGCATTATATTCTGAGCATTTCTTCAGAAAAATGCAACCTAAAATAAACTACATTTTACATAGATAAATCCCATCGTAAGTTGTGGGTTGTACTTCTAAATACATTTTCTTTATGTGTGCTAGCAGGAATCCCTTCAGTGTGTCTATCGGAATCTTTTCTACTCAATCTGAGGGATCCAACATCAAGTGGAAATATCCTCATGTGCCACATATTTATGATATTTCGATTTCAAGGTTATCATTTTTTTCACAGTTTCTGAAGAGCTTAGAAGATACATTACTGTCTGTAGGAACTGTCATTTATTAGTGTTTGCCTCCGAATACAAATCTACTCCCTGCTACCGTCCAGTTAATAGCAACAATGTCTTAGCTTTACTAATTCAGCAGTCTTTTGATGTTCCTGCTTTCAAATATACATTATTTCGTCTTTTCCTTAGAAATATTGTTAGTTATTTTTCACATTTCTGTAATTAGAGACAAAACTTATGCATTCTTATTTCTCAAACTATCAATTACCAGACCACATTATAATTATGCTAAATTAAATCTTTTCTCCTGGAATATTTCTATTTATCACTGATAACTTTTTCTATTATTTGTAAAATTACTAGTTTTCTCATTTCGAATATCCGTCCCTTGGCATAGGAAATCACATAAACCTATTTTTGTACATATTTCTGATATCTTATCTACGTAATCAATTACAGCATATAACACAATTTTTTTTCTTTCTGCGTATATATACAGACCCCTCCAAAATTATCGGAATTGTAAGTTCAATTCGTTTGTCTTTATTGTTCACTGAAGACATTTGGATTTAAGATCAAAAGATGAATATGAAAGAAGAGATCATAATTTCAGATTTTATTTCCTAGTATTAACATTTAGATATGTTTAACAACTTAGGATATAACACTTTTTATTTGAACCCATCTATTTTTCAAGTGCATAAAACGACTGGAACACGTGATCTGACAAGTATTTCTTGTTGCCAAGGTCTTGCATTTTAGATTCATTTCTTAAACATTGAATAGCTCTGAAAGACTACTCTTGGTTTTAGACTTGAGTTTCACCTGTAATGACTGTATTACTTTCTAAAAAGGATAAACCAACATGAAGACGATAGAGCTGTCTATGGCACAAAAGCAAATCATTTTGTAGTTGAGAAAAGAAACAAAACAGATTCGTGACACTGGGGATACATTGGGTATAGCCAAAAGCAATTTGGAATTTCCAGTAAAAGAAAGACACTATTAGTGTACTAAGTAATAGACACAGAAGAGGTCGGCAAAGGAAAGCAACAGCAGCTGATGACAGCAACATTGTAAGAGCTGTGAGGAAAACCACCAAATAAACAGTCAACGAGATCAACAACAACCTCCAGAGTGCAAGAGTAAAGCTTCCCTCATCCACCACTTGAAGAAGACTTTCAAAGCGGAAATTTAGAGGCCTCACCACAAGATGCAATCCAGTCTTCAGCAGTAAGAATGTGAAGGCCAGATTAGAAGTTGGAAGGAACTAGGGGGATGATTTCCAGAATAATGTTTTATATACTGATGTGACTAAGATTATTCTCAAGCAAATTAATGGAAACGCCAAACTGTGGAGAAAGAAAGGATCTGCTTCTGATCCAAATCATATAAGCTTATCTGTGAACCCTGATGGTGGCAGTGTCTTGGCTTGAACTTGCATGGCTGCTTCCGGAAGAGGTTCATTCATATTTATCGATGATGTATCGCATCATGCTAGCAGCAAAATGAATTAAAAAGTCTACAGAAATATTTTTTCTGCCAATATACAGGGAAATGCATCCAAATATATCGAGTGGAATTTTATCATGGATTTGGACAATAAACCAAAACATACTACATCAAGTGGACAGATTTTGGCCAAGTCACTCGCTGGAATATAACCCAATAGAGCATGGGTTTCCTCCCTTGAAGAGGAGATTTTAATAGTCAGAGTTGAATCAGACCAGGATGCAGTAGTCATAAAAAGTGCTTAATTAATGTGAGAAAAAATAAAATAATCAAAATTACGGTATTCTCAAACGATTTTTATCAAATTACCTCTTAACAGAGAAGAAGAATAAGCAGAGAGAAAAGAAAAGCAAGGGTATTTTAAATGTATCAGTGGGGGGTAATTGAAATATTACTTTTTTTTATCCAGTCTCATATGTGATTACGAGTAATTTCCTAATACGTAAACAAGACTCAATACCTCGGATTTCTGGTTCAAAAGTTTCTTTGGTTGCGGAAATGTCAAAATTGCTTTGACAGAGGTTGCAAATATTGTTTTGGTTGTTATAAAGCTGCTTAAATACGATCTTTTAAGTATATATATATATATATATATATATATATATATATATATATATATATATATATATATATATATATATATATATATATATATTTGTTATTACTTCAATGATTAGTATAGTGGAACATGGATATGAAATAGACGTCTATATGAAATTTTTGAGAAAAATATCTCAATGTGGAGTGAGCTGCCCTTAAAAGAAAAATTAAACGTTGGTCATCTGTGACGCTCAACTGTCGTCTCGTGATAAAATACGCCGGATAAATTTGATCTTTCTCATACAAAGGGACATGAGTGTTCCAAACCCTCCGGAGAACACGTTTTCCCGAATGCCCAGGCTGATATACGTAAAACACACGTTTTTAAATACATATAAATATCTGTTTCAAATCCGATTATACACGTCATTTCCTAGATCTAATGAATGAAACACAAGTGTAATATGTGATAAATCATTCCATTCCTGTATTTATGAACAACTATTAAGTCTAATGAAATGTAAGAACAGTCAAAGAATGCCGGTTAAAAACAACGTTTCATCATATGACATTCATTTGACTGATAAACCTGTAAAGAAAATGTCTTGATCAAAATATAAAGAAAATATGTATAAATTATACAACTTGTTTTGTCTTTCATCGTTGCGATTGTTCGTTGAGATTCGAGGTAAGCTTTCAAAGACTGGGAAAAGATAACTTCTAATTCAGAATTTAAGAAAGTTAGAAAATATACCCCCCCAAAAAAATCACACCGTTCCGATTTTGACATGCATAATATTAAGCTTAAAAGATATCAATAAAAATATCTCTTCATGAATAATTGTAAATGTATATTTTTCTTTTCTTGAGTACATAATAAGGGCGATTAAGCAAAGAAAATTGATCATCCTCTGAGCTTTCATTCAGTTATCAACTTATATCGTCTTCCTTCTACACCGTAACTGAATGCAGATGTATTGACCAGGTGAAACAGAAGAGCCAAACGGGACAATAAAGAATAGAAAAAAAATAAACGTTGATGAATGGCGTGCAGACGTACAAGTCGTGAGGAAAAAATAAATAGAGATAAATTAGATCAAAACAAAATGGAGGCGATTTGATGATGAGATTAAATATTGATTAGAGCAGAAATACATAGGGAAAGGATCGATTTAAGAATGAAAGTAAGAAAGACAAACTAAAGCGAAGAATATTTTTTGAGTAAATGGTAAAAAGACAATAAGATCAATGATGACTGAAAGATGGAACAACTGAAAAAAAAAACCCTAAAAATGATTTGTGCTTTTCATGGAAGGCAAATAAATAATGCAAATAAAAGAAATAAATCTTGCAGAAATAAAGGAAGATCGTATAAAATGCGAAAAAATCATAATGAGGTATTTTCTGTAACGAAACGCACAATAAGTAAGGAAATAATCGAGAGACATGGATGCGAAAAGAAAACAAACACGTTAAAAAGAATAAAGAAATAACAGAGAATAATTTAGGAAGTTGTATAAAAGAAAGAATTACGAAACGAAAATGATTTCGAGTTTTACTAAGCTCCGCTTACCATGAGACAAGAATTCAAACAGAAGTCATCCAGTGAAAATCGAACTAAAAACAATAATAAAGGTCTATAAGACACACCATTGAAAAACAGCTACGAAGCAGCCGATAAATTGGCTAAGGTTAGCTTAATAAGGAAGAGAGTCACAAACAGATGCAGAGAAGTAAAAATAAAAATGTAGCTATTACAATTGATTAAACTAGTTAACTAACCACAACTATTTGGCGTCGGGGAAACTGTATAAACGTTAATAAAAGACTATAACCGAAATCATTCCCAGTAAAGGAATTTGTATTTTTTAGAATGTCAAATTGAAGACCATTCCATTATGAAGGACTTCGTTGTATTTCAGTGCCTTACGCACTTCAATGACTATGAGATCTTTGCTGACGAGGGGCTTATTTTCTGGCATGGCCAAAACTGTTCATACACATCAATGGCTACTAGCCAGACAAAAACAATTCCAGAAAACTAAAAGAGTCAGGATCTCTCCAGTTGTATAGATAGGCAATAATCATCAGACTGTGATATTGGTTTGATATGCGTTAATAGATTGCGGATGATAGGCGACACTGTCAAATGCAATGGTATGAATTATCCAATTCTAGTTTCCTGCATAGGGATGAATCGTACTGGCAATATGAGTGAAAGCCATTGAAAACTAGCATGAATGTAAATCCAGTTCTACATGTCAGACGTACATTGAGGAATAACAGAAACTAGTTAATAGTTTAGGAGTTCGGTCTAATTAAAGAAAGAAAATGGAATTAATACATTATATAATGATAGGATCTTAAAAAATGAAGCTTTGCACATTTAGAAATCCTGTGGTTTATTTAAATATAGAAAGCATCATGAATGAAATGAATTATAAATGTTTAATTGCAGAAATATATTTTGAGAAATATTCAATATCATAACGAAATTGAAAATTGAAAGGATTTAAATATGGAAATATGCAGCATTCTTTAACTTTTTCTATTTGAGTATAATTCCAGCTTTTAAAGTTGATCAATTAATTTTTTCTACACGTAACTCTGTCAAGAACGGGTACAGTTACAATAGAATGGGAAAATTAAAAAATTAAAGCCTATCGTCAACGTGTGAATTGCATTTAAGCCTATGTGTCTGAACTGAAAATACTTGATATTTCCCCTAATCAAACGTGACAGGACCTGTCGCTCTGATTGGAGATAACCGGCTATTTTTGAAGCCATATCAAAGAGGAAAATGTATTCATGAAAATGTCAACATATTTTTTGCAATGTAAGAAACACCGTCTAGACAGGTTCATGAAGAGAAATGGAATTTATCTAGAAGATATGCGACTCTTATTTTCAAACTTCAAAGAAAGATTTCTGCTTATATTGATATATTAAGTATGTGGGGGGCGCGTGAATTTGGACGCGCACAGTACAAACAAACACATACTTACATAAATACGTACAAACATACACACACACATATATATATAAAATATATATTAGATTATATATATATATATATATATATATATATATATATATATATATATATATCTATATCTATTATATATATATATATATATATATATATATATATATATATATATATATATATATATATGTAGAGGGAGATATTGAAGTCAACACTCAGAGGCGACAGGCTGTTTCATGTTAGATGCAATCGTCAGTGTAACTTATGGAATTTGTGTGAAGCATGTTACATACCTTTTTGTATTTGGGGCATATATATATATATATATATATATATATATATATATATATATATATATATATATATGTATATATATCGCGGCTTGGCGATAGCGTCATGCATGAAACAGCCGGTCGCCTGTGAGTGTTGACTTCAATGTTAACTTTTATATTTACATACGCTGTGTCTCTGATATTGAGCACGCCTGAAAACTGTATTTCTTCATATATATATATATATATATATATATATATATATATATATATATATATATATATATATATATATACCTGCGAACTCTTATTCGAGGAAACCCATCTACAGCAATGGGGGTAGAAAATTCCTATTTCAAATGCTCCCTCAGTAAATTTCTGTTTGCTTACCACTCACTGAGCCAATATGTAGTTTCTGGAAGAGAGCGAATTATCTAGCATGATCAACAATCTGAACAACGCCAGCACACTCAAACCCTCGGTCACGATGACTGTTACTTTGTGCTAGCACTACTATCGACGGCCCCAAGTATTACATCTACCCAATTTCACTCACATGGCTTTGCAAAACGCGTGGTATGGTTTTCACGCACTCTCCAAATATATCGCACGCTTGGATCGTCCCCTTCCAGACCAATAACGTCAGGAAGTCTTTTTCCTGAAAAAGAACCCTTGGTGAGATTCGAAATCGGATGTCATGGTCAGAAAGCAAACGTTCTAACCACTTGGATCGATCGATCGATCGATCGATCGATCTATCTATCTATCTATCTATCTATCTCTATACATACATACATACATACATACATATATATATATATATATATATATATATATATATATATATATATGTTATCGATTTAAGGTATGGAGTATTTTTTGATAATATCAGCGCTAGAGTGTACGTAAATAGAAATATAATACTGAACACTAACGTCAACATTAAGCGTCGACTGAGTGTTTCGTATTTCAACGCAATCTTCAGACAATGCAGACAGGAAAAAATGTAGACAGGAAAACAAATGTCCATACATTATATAAAAATCTAAAAAAATAAAATAAAATATCTTGTAATATGCCTGCATAATAACTGCAAATATATGCCCTAAATAAAAAATGGTGCGTACCATTCTTTACTCAAATCCAGTACGTTACACCAGACAAATACGTAACAATCCGTAAAAATAAATAAAATATATGTATAAGTAAAACAAAAATTTGAATAAATAATAAGCAAATTACTAAACTACCAGTGAACACATAAACACAAATAAATGTAATTATAAAAATTCTCATGTGATTAATAATAGATAATAAGTAAATAGTCAAAAACAACATTATGAAAGAGCTACAAATGACAACATTCTCATCCGCAATTATTTCTACTTAATAGACTAGAATAAAATGAAGCATAAACATTAACTCTCACCCAGCAACCCTCAGAATAATAAATTAAACCATATGACCATAAGGCATGAATGACCAGCGTATATTTAGAGTCTAGCCAATGCCCAGTAGATATCGTCGGAAGATTTGGTTCAAGCATGAAACAATTTGGACTTTGGTCATCTGAAGCATTTCTGTAACTAAATGGTATTTCACGCCAGATCAAATGAAAGTTTGCGTATAGCAATGCATATTTGATTCCCGTCGAAGAACGCGTATTTTCCACGAAAGTTTTCAGGCTTGTAAATGTAAATTATACGGTTTAATTAAAAAACAGAGCATTCACTAAAATAAACTATATAAATAACGTATAAACAGAATATAGATAGATAGATAGATAGATAGATATTTTTTTAATTGGTAACAGCCCTAGCAAGGTAGAACATCCACTAAAACGCAAGGTGTTACAGGTTGTCTAGGATTTTTTGCAGATTGCGTTTGGCTGAAAAGCATGGAATCGGAAGGGTGTTTCACAACCGAGAACCGCGTTACAGTTACATCTAGCTAATTCAATTGGAAATTGATGATATCCCGCCACCAGTCTATTAATGAGCTTAAATTCATACCGTCGATATATATATATATATATATATATATATATATATATATATATATATATATATATATATAGATAGATAGATAGATAGATAGATAGCATAATGAGAGGCCACGTATACTTTCTTGATATATTTTGCGAATCTGGAACTAACATTAGGCTTCGTTTCAACAACCATAAACAAGACATACGACAAAATAATTCATATTCCCCAGTAGCAGAACACTTCAATAGACCACGACATTCGATAGATAATTGCAAATGTATATTGATAGACTCAAATTTTAGCACTACATACATACGAAGAAAAAAAGAGAAATACTGGATTTAAAAATTATTAGGGTTAAACAAAGACTTGGGTATTCTAAATCAGTATAAATATTTCAATAGTTAAAATATTTCTTAAAAAAATTTCTTTAGATATGGTAAAAAATCCTTTTTAAACAATAACCAAAACACCAGATGTCCGTTAAAGAATCAAACACAATCGCGTTCCACACCACGTGTCGTCCGAGTCTAAAAACAAACACACAAACACAGTAATTTAAGTACAACACACATACGAAGAAGAAAAAAAGAAAAATACTGAATTCTAAAATTAGACACATATAAACTAGGGGTAAACAAACACGTGGATATTTTAAATCTACATAAATATTTTAACAGTTAAAAAAATTTTAAGAAATATTTCTTGAGTTATGGTCAAAAAACCTTTTAAACAACATTTAAGACACTATCATCAGTCTTCCGCCAAAAATTCAAACAAAGTTGCATTGCACATCACGTGACATGCACGCTTCACGACAAACGCTGTAAACAAACGCTGTAAACAAACACACAAACACAGTATCTCATTTGATTTCTGAGGAAAGACCTAGGTGGTCTGAAATATTAAATAAATAAATATATACAAAAACACAGAAATAAATACTTTCATAAAAAAAACACCCAATTTTTTTTCATTTATTTTATCCAGATATTATATAGATATATATATATATATATATATATGTGTGTATATATATATATATATATATATATATATATATATATATATATATATATATATGTGTGTGTAATTTGGCAGCAACTTTTCTTTCAAACATGTAGTGTTGAATGTTAAAGACAACATAGTCTTACATATTTTCTTTTGAATTTTCTCATATTCTCTAATGAGACTTTTTATTTGAAAATAGTTCCGAAATATGTATTTTCCATACGATGACGTAGCGCTTTCGAACATCATTGTTCATCTTCAGGGTCAATATTTTAGTCAAAAATTTTTTTTTTTTAAACAAACATTTGCCAATTATCTTGTAGCGTAATCATGTTGCTACTATTTTTTACAAACTAAAAACGTTAAATTCCTTTTAAATTCAAAAGACGCGATGATGTTATATCACGTGCATGGCGTAGATTTTTATCATGTGACAGCGTGAAAAAGATTTCCAATACACAAGCCAAAAGATCGAAGAATACGCTACAAAATTTAAATATATTATAAACATTGCAATATATTACCAGATATATTATAATCTATACGATTAATAAGAGGTCTTTTTCTTTTAATATGTAATGCCTCTAAGATTTTAAGGCGTCTAATGTCTGTATGTTTATCTATAATTTTAGTATTTTCTACAAGTATTTTACGTATATCAGATTGCGTAAGGGAAACAGTATGTGACTTAATATGTTGTTTAATGGAGCTAGTATTATTTAAATGCAGAGTCAATCTTCCACAACCACCCGGCTCTATTATTTCAAACATAACCATGATCTGAATGTTGCATTCATACATTTTCCAAGTGTACTGAGCGAAAATAAATGCCGGTGAATAGGCTGGAATTTGAACTCAGCACGCCGAATCTACCTTCCGCCGTGCAATATTATCGTTACGGCCATCAAATACAGATTCAGCTCAAATGCATGTAATATTTTGTCGATTATACATAGTTGCTATATTTTTATGATTTACACTTCTAACTTGTCATGTTATTTTGGTCTTATTGTTTTGCCTGTCACCCTAAAGGATGAGACGGCTTATTCTTCAGTTGTGCCACATTTACAGCCCCTGTACAAGTCGGGTGGTTGATCTTTATTCTAGGCAGTACCATCAAATTTTTATGCTGACTGACCCAACTCATGTGGTAACTATATAAACAGAATAAATTAAATCAATACACCGAACAAGAATTGGATTTGTGTGGTTGATATTGGTCAATTTATAGGACAAGCTCTAATTTTGCACAAGGCCGCTTTCATAAGGCGCCCAGTGGGAAATGTGCGTGTTTTACTAACCAACGAGTCAATTCGGGCCAATGCCCTGACGTAATTAAGACAAAGCAAATAAAAATGCCGAAACGCTTACGTCAGCCGACATCTGTTTCTACTCATGAGTGAGTCTTACATGAACGTTTCCCCTTCTCGACACCAGATTGCAACTCAATAATGATATGGACACTGTCCGTGAATAGAAGAACCGCAAAGAGATGAACATGAATTGCTTTGGGAATAAAATTCAAATAACATACTCGAAAGAGAAGGGGGAGAGACAAATCAAATATGAAGAATATAAATAATATATGTAGTCACAATATTTTTCGCCATGTTATAATTTTTTTATAAGATTAATTTAAATTAATATTTAGCGAAATAAAATATAGGGATTACATAATATAAATATGATTGTTTGGATTTATTCTTAACAGAAGTATATTATAAATTATGTTGAAAATAATTTTCTTAACAGAGTAAATTTACTATGTACATGCCAAAGGATAAGGAAATAATATTCGTTATTAGAAATTTGTGAGTGAATATGGGCATCGAGGTAATGCCTATCAACATTAAAATATAACGAATTATTTTAATATTAAACTATAAAAAGAAATCTTGATCATGTCTACAGTGTATCAGATATACTGTTAAATAACATTCGGCCTAGTGGATTAAATAATATAACTTTCAAAATATATTTTGTTTGGAATTTTTGGGTAATTTTGAATAATATTAAAATGTAAATTTCAGAAACTGAAAAAGAAATAAAAATAATTATTGAAATACGAAGGTTAATATTCAAAATACTTTTCGCTAAAGTTAGGTTTCAGCTTTTTCATATAACTATTCCTTTGGGAATGTGCGTAACGTTTTCAAAAATGCGTTTATTCGAAATATTTCCTGACAAAAAACAGGTCAGTTCATGGTGAATTCCGGTACGTTAGTATTTGCAATTCAAATTCCAGCGACTTGAGGTCATGAAATATAATGTGAAGAATTTTCTAGATTTTACATCTAAAATTTCTACATGTTGCCATATAGGATATCCACATACGTTTGCACAGTCGTAATCTTTGTTTTGTTGAAATTATTGTCAAAATAATATTCCTGATGACGTATTATGTTGTGTTTTTTAATATTTTAACTCGTAAATAAATGGTCAGTGGTTTTTGGAAACGAAAAATATAATATAAATATGCTGACTATATGGCAATACAGAGCACTGCAAAATGACGACAAACCATCATGCAAATTCTTAGATATTTCAAAGGACAAAAATCACAAAAGTCAGAATTAATAGAAAAAGCAAGATTACATTAGGCTCAATTACTCTTAGAATTATAATATATATTCTCTGAAAGAAAGAAATTAATGGAATGATCTCTTCATATCATTTACGAAATTAATAATTTCTATTTAGTGTTGTATGACATTTTCTCAAACCTCACTTTATCTCTCTCTATACTTTATTGGTCTCATCTAAACTAATACAATTTTATCTATGATAAGGAATCTTAGTTTACTTATTTTATTTTATTTTAAATTTATTGTTACATTTATATATTTCTTTATTTAATTTGTATATATTATTTGGATATTAAATATTAATATTGGAATAATCTATGTCGGTTTCATGTTATTGGTTTATGTTTTTGGTTTTTCAGTCCTGATAAATTGTAGGTAGAGTAGCTGGTATTTGTTTTTACCTCTACATTTAGGAATTAATTCTGAATTTTTTCTTATAATTTAAGTTTATCTACAAATGCAATTATATTTATTTTATTCTCTCGCTAAATATTATAGCCTCTTCATACATTCTTTTAAGATTTTGCAGTTACCACATATTCTATATTAATTTCGTTGGATTTGATTTATGCATATCTTCTTTTAATGTTCATATGTTTGGAATGGGTTATACTATTTGCATATTTTTATAGTCAAATGTTATTTATATTTGTAACTTTTTTTCCACGATTATTATCCTTCCTCCATAATGTACTGTATAAATATGAATTTTCTTCACCATTTTATTTTATAAATATTTTCTAAATATATCTTATAATGTAGAAATACAATTTTTTCTTCCCCACTTTATTGTATCCTTTAGAGTTATCTTGATATTTTACTAGAATGTTTTGAACTGAAATGGCACAGCTAGTAAGAAACTGTTATTTTTCAGCAGCATGGTGCACTACATCATTGAGGCATGCATTTCTTAAGCTTCGAAACCAGTTGATTGTACGTGCCCGGATGAGATTCCAGTTTATAGTGTTTGTCAGATGTGACCTTTCGGGTTATTGGTATGAGGTTATCGGCATGTTCAGTACAGAATCTTTGCAAATTTACGGAAAATCATAATACAGGCAAGTTTGTCAATGCAATTTGGTAGACGCCAGTATTGACAAGATGTCTTAATTTGTCATGACAGATAATTGGCTCTCCCCAATAAACTGTAACTAATCTCCGCTAAGTACAGACGGAGCATAAACCACATGTGGTCTCAAATATGGCTGAGCAACTGTTTGCGAAAGGGATTGATTAGAAGATATTTGTGCAGCTGACAGTTGTGCCCGGATATAGACCGTAGCCATTATATTTATAAATAGCCGAGACAAAATACAACACACATGGCCTAACGCTTGCGTTTAAGCATAAAGCAGACTGTCAACATGAATGTTCACTTTTATATTTAAATACGCTATATCCTTGATATTGAGAAATTTAGCATATAAATGTAGCATAAATTAAAACTATATATCACAATATTTAAAAATAAAAGTGAACATAGAAGTCAACAATTAGAGGCTACAGTCTGTTTCATGCTAGACGTAATCTTCAGGCCTGACTATTTCGTTTAGCATGAAACAGACTGTCGCCTCTAATTGTTGACTTCTATGTTCACTTTTATATTTGCACACGCTCTATCTCTGATATTTAGCACTTTATCCTATAAATATAGCACACTTTAAGACTATATTTCTTCCTATTAATATATATATATATATATATATATATATATATATATATATATATATATATATATATATATATATATATATAAACACAAAAGGAAAACTTCTCTAGCCTTGATAAGTCTCCTCTGGAAAGTTTTACTATTGTTTTTTTTTTAAATTCATATCGTCCTTTTACATATATAGCCAATCTGAAATTTTTACACGCACACACACACACACACATATGCATGGAGAAATATAGTTTTAATGTGTGCTCAATATCAGAGATAGAGCGTATGTAAATATAAAGTGAACATTGAAGTCAACACTCAGAGGCAACAGATTGTTCAATGCTAAACGCAATCATCAGATGGTCTGATGATTGCGTATGAGTGTTGACTTCACTGTTCACCTTATATATATATATATATATATATATATATATATATATATATATATATATATATATATATATATATAAGGAATGGGTTATAGTGGTTCCAGCTAGAGAAAAGTGTTTATAATAAAAAGAAGAGAGGTACCGCAAACGCTTTTGGTTCTAATGTGGATTTTAAAAAAATAACATGCTTTATTTTACATAATTTTACTGCACGAGTTTCTGGTCTCGTGACTGTCTTCCGGTAAAGGGTGGAGATTTCCACATATTTTTGTCTTAGTAATCCGAATATATTAAGACATTCTTACTGTCTTAAGACATTCAGATTACTAAGACAAAAATAGAGAATGTCTCATATCGAGAATATTTAACTTTGAAAAACATAAAGGAACAAAATTAATTATTTTTAATAATATGAGGAAATTTGCACCCTTTACTTGAAGACGGTCGCGAGACCAGAAACACGTGTAGTAAAATTATGGAAAATAAAGCATAATATTTTTTTTTTTAAATTCACATTACAACCAAAAACTTTTGCGGTACTTCTCTTCTTTTTAACACACACACACACACACACACACACACACACACACACACACACACACACACACACACACACACACATATATACACACATATATATATATATATATATATATATATATATATATATATATGTATATATATATATATATATATATATATATATATATATATATATATATATTTAGCTTACAAAAAACTAGGTAATCCCTATCGGTAGTCCCAAGGAGGATAAAATCCAGAGATCTCAATGTAAATCAGACCTAATAATTTAAATAAAATCAGACCACTTTAAGGTTCCATATAATAAATTATTTCACCACAGCCCTTTTAAATAATAAAAATTAAAAATATAAAAAAGTATTTACAGGTCTGTTATTGATGTTTTACCCCATTGTCTCCCTTAATATTCTCTATTTGGAATTGTGAGTTTAAAATTCTTTACAATACGGAGGAATTGTTTTTAAAATTTGTAATTGAATTGAAATGTATTACCCTTTAATAATCATTATTGATGATCTAATATTTAGATTGTTGGTAATTGAATAGTAAAGTCATCGCCTAATATTTTTTAGAGAAATTCTTAGGGAATTCTAAGGACACACCTATATATAAATATATGTGTAAGTATGCGGAAACTTTTAAAAACATATATGTACGTATTAATACATGAAATTACCCGTGTATATCGGTACATGAGTACTTGTATGAGTGACTGCACATGTAAAAGAACGTATGTATATGTGAAATTTGCATGGATGTGTTTACAATATATGATAGAGCAATATCTCTAATATTACCTTCAAATATCACTACATATTAAATTAAAAACTAAATTTTGAGTAAGAGAAATTACCAATCTAAAAATAGTCGCAAATTAAATTCATGAATAAAATCCAAACTGATAGAGATAACACCTTAATAATCAATTACAACTAGAAGTAAACTTCTATTTGAAAATAAAAATTTAGTGTTTTAATGTAAATTCTATGAATATTTTTCTAATCGGCTATTTCATATTAAATCCCCAAAATCTTTTGTAATAATGTTTAAAAAAAAACTTTAACAAACATATAATTAAATTCCTTATAGACTGTTTAAACATTCAAACTTATATCAAACATTATAATATTTATGAACTCTCAAAGAAACAGAGTCTATTTAATTCCAAAGAGAGTTAATGACACTTTCTCTGATTTCTCTCTCTTTTTCTCCTTATGCCTTTTTCACCTCTCCTCCTTCCATATCAATATATAACTTCCGTTAAGTTAACCGATTTAATGTGTCAATGTCTGTATTTCCTCAAACAATTTAAATTTGAAAGAATAGAGATGTTACATCTAACTCAATCATGTCTCTCTCCCCCTCACTTTCTAACTTCGTTAATTTACATATACTTAATACTGCCCGTCAAAAATATGTAAATTTCTTTTCATTTTTCGTTTCAATCTCTGGAAGTAAAGTCTGATGATCCGCGGTCCTTTAAAAGAGATGTGGTGAAATAATTTATTATATGGAACCTTAAAGTGGTCTGTTTTTATTTAAATACACACACGCACACACACACACACATATATATATATACACATATATATGTATATATATATATATATATATATATATATATATATATATATATATATATATATATATATATAAAGTTTGGAAAACAAATTTGAATTAAATTGAATATATTTCCTGTTTGAATAATTCTATAGATCCCTTAAACATCCGACATCTTTCAACATTTGACATCTTGTTTAATCTTTCTCTTCAGTGAAAAAAGTTATTTGAGAAGACTAATGAAGAAAAAGCTTAAGGAAGCTAATATGAAAAAAAGAAATATATTCACAGATGGATTCACTGTGAAAGAAGCCATTTGTGATTCAGTTGAATGAAAAAAATAATAGATTGAAAACTAAAAATATGGAATATCGAACAAAAGGTAAAAGATAAATGGCTTACTTCTTGAAAGGCTCAGATGCCGCAAAACAATTTCTCCGTCACCCACACATGGAATAACATCATCCCAAACGTCGAAAAACTATTCGCACGAACTTAGATTTTATATCATTTCAACTGCTGTAATCTCCATGTTTCTTTTCATTTCACTAAGCTTTATAAATTCAGGTATTAATCATACGCATTTTTTTTAAAGTATCAATGTCCTCGGTATTAAATCGACATCCTTTTTATCGCATTTCATTATTTTCTGATAATGGCTAAGGACAGAAAGATGTAATTTACATTTTGAGCTGACTGAAGGCTAACCATCTAACTAAAGAATAGCATCCCATTAATTTTTGTTACGGAGAAAACGTTATATTTGCTTTCAGGAATTAGTATATATGCTAATGAGTGTTCTTTTTCTAGACTTTTTCTTTTCTTTTTCAAAAGCTCTACAAATTTATGATCATGTCGGGCGTATTTCATGAGTGTTAAATTATTTCTAGATTCATATCACTTAGAGATTGCCTATCTCACATTTCCAAATTCAAGAAACATTTTCGAATGCATGTATTCTTCTTTTACTTCTTCTTCATCCATTCTTCCTCTATATGCCTTCATAACTTGTCTGATCATGTCTCTCGACAACTTTCTATTATTTGTAGTTCTCAGTAAGGTTTTGTATTTTTCCTATCACACCAATCCCGACTCTCTAAGCAACTAAGTCGAACCCACGTTGTACCGGTTCTTCTCTCCGTCCTGACTTCAATATGTCTGCTGTCAATTATTTAAATCCATCCTTCCTGACAATATGTCGTAATAATTTCAACAATCTCTTTCAGATACTGAATATAAGCTTCCGTTTCTTTTCCATTTCTCTTAAATAGTCCTCTCTTCATATGTTCCCTACATGGTATTTTCAGAATTCTTCTATATAACTAAAAGTCTGTTTCGTCAAGTCTGTTCAGACATAATTCACTGGCAAAGAGGATGATTGCTGGTATGTAAGAATCTAGTATACATTTCCTTCTTTCAATCGAAATTCTCCTATTTCATTGAGTAACTTTTCGCTATTCCAACTTAGCTTCGGTGTCATATTTTCCGTCCGCTGTCAGAATAATGACATTTTCGTCCTTTCTTTATTTTCATATCTCCAAACATCATAAACACTCAAAATTTTGTAAAAAGCTGATAACTTTTTTTAACAATGGGATTTACATATGCCAGAAAAAACATGTTACCTGGCACAAAATTTATGAAATCCAAATTCAATTGTGTAGAGAATGATTATAAAATTCACTAATCAAACAAAGGAACCACTGAATTTCTTTACGGGCACTATGTCTAATAATGTAGATGTTTTCATTATTAAACCTGTTACTGAATATATTCCACGTACAAATACAGATGTTGCACTGTTTTCAGGTCAAGATTTATGTTGCATTCGATTGTTTATTATCGTAGAATAATCTAAAGAAATCCAAGTATTGAGTGGGATCTGTGATAAGCAACTGTGATTATGAAGGGAAATTTGCATAGTTGTCATCCGTTTATCATTGATGGCATTTTTGAGGCTAGGGAAATATATGTGATGATTCCCTGTTGAATCTCTTGCTTCCATTATGTAATATTTCGAGGCATTGTCGCCTATTGGCTGTGCCGCACTTGGGAACTTAGGCCGTTCAAATATTGTCGAATTTGTATGGAAATATATGAATCAGAAATAGGTACCCAGTTTACAAATGGGCCTTCTTTCGATAAGATATTTTCTTTAATTAAAATTCCAAAATCCAAAATGCCTCAACAGACATACATGATTAAAGTAAATGTCTATTATTGCATATATCGAAACCGCTTGCAATAGAGAAATAAACAAATATAGAGAAAATCATATAAGCATTTTGCGATATGCAAAAATACAAAATAGTAAAATATATGTCTCAGAAAAAATTCAACATTTTGTTTGGTTGTTTATTTTTTTGTTGATTGATTTTGCAGAAATTGAAATATTTTAAACACAATTTTATGTCTAAAACTAATTATATTCGGAAAGCATTCGTATGCCTAACACTACTCATAAAATGTTTTGCTGGCTATTTTGCTTCTAAAAGATATTCTTGGTTATTTCACTATAAATATGTATTTTTGCTCATTTTTATTTTAAAATGTATTTCTGCTTTTTTTACTATAAAAATGAATTGTTCTTCAATTTACTATAAATATGTACTATTTTTCATATTTATATAAACATATATTGCTGGTATTTTACAAAAAGTGTGTTTATATGTTTCATAGTGTTTTGTTTGGGCTTCAATATTTGAATGTATCTGGGACCGCAATATGTTATACAACACCGGATCTATTGTGCTGGGTACCTGGAAACAACAGCACTTAAACGGTTCTCTGCTTCGCAAAACCGAAGATCTTCTGATCAGAGGCCTTATTGCCGGATGTAGTTTATCGTCATACCCAGGAATAAGAATATTTGGTATCGGCTAATAGCAATTATATAAAAGCTGTATTTACATGGCAACGTAATTTGGGGTTATTCTTTGAATATGGAAACAAAAATGTAATCCCAAATTATATGTTATCACATTCTCTGTGAGTTGTTCAGAACAATATGATTCCCAATTTTTAAACATGTACACGTTTACCATTCAATTAGAAAAAAAAGCCTATAGTGAATACAAAACAGTCATATATAATTTATGTTTACTACGATATTTATTCTGTGCACGCGGGTAACCGAAGTTTTAAGACCATGACAGTAACGATCTCCTCTGGAGTAATGCCCAATCATTATGAGTTGACAATATATGAAACATAAATAATTTGGTATTTCGAGAAGTATTCTTATAATAAGAAAGTAAAGCAAACATGCTATGGTTGACAGAAGACCCTAGGGAAATAAGGCTTCCAAATTTATTGATAAACAATATAAGTAGCTATCAAGTCTTATCTCTTTAGCTTTCTTGAAGAATAATATATGTTGAAGATGAATGAATGCGTCTTTCTTGGCGAAAGTGTCTACATAAGAATTTGCCAGTAGTTGGTGTTCAAGAATGGTTGCGTGGCAAAGATTTGAACGTTGATTTTAAATATATATAGGCAATTCTTACAGTCTTCACATGATTGATTCGCTTTTTAAAAAAGTCTATATTTAGCAAATAAATTATCATAAATGTTAGATAGAAACTATAATATATAATTACTTGTACATGAAGTATGTCTGACAATGTATTTACAACTTATAAAATACTTTTCGGTGCAGTGTAAGAATTTGTTATATATATATATATATATATATATATATATATATATATATATATATATATATATATAGTGTGTGTGTGTGTGTGTGTATGTATATATATATATATATAAGTGAGTGTGTGTTTATGTGGGTGCGTGTGTGTGATTATTTTGGCAGCAAAAACAACTGACACGGTACTAAGATTATGCTTTTTATGCAATTTTTCTTATGTTCGTGTAAGAGTTTTCATTTTTGGACGTAAAGTGTTTCAAACATCAACATGTTCTGTATATGCGAACGTTTTCAGCTGTTCTTTTAGTCATTATAGTAGATGACTTTTGAGTTTTACTGAACGTGTGATTTTTGTTTGCATCTAGAGTTATAGTAATGTATTATTTTCCAAACACTGTTTGCACATTTTGGCCGTGATCATAGTTTATCTTATTGACTTTTTTCGATTTTATTATTAATGCTTCCATTACTTTATGTTGTTGTTAGTGCTTGCATTATTTTTACCCTTTTTTCCTTGTGGATGAGGCTATTAACCTTGGATTTTCCACAATTATGTAGCGAATGCGGTTTGCTTGATTCCTGTATTTGTTTAAATAGATCCTAATGTAATTTGATCGTCGTTTTAAAAGAATTTTCGTTCCGTAATCTTCCTGATTTAGGTCACTGAAACATTCTAACCCACACGAACCCTTTTATAAGTGCTTAAGGAAGAGAGAATGAAATGTTGATTTTCCAAGCGATCAAATCGATCTGGCATAAAGCGTTGGCATCTGTGCGAAGATTTCCAGTTGATCCGAAGGTAGACAAGCATATGCGTTGTGAATCTCTTTCTTTCTCTCACACTTTATCTATCCTTCTATCTATCTATCTATCTATCTATCTATCTATCTATATATATATATATATATATATATATATATATATATATATATATATATATGATATTTTTTTTTAAATATGATTCCTTCGCTACATAAGAGTTATCATGTTTCAAAAGCGAAAACCGAGACCCTCAATATAACTTTTAAAATTAAGTTGAATTAAGGTGCCTGGTCTCGCTGCCTCGTCAAGCGAGAATTTGGGCTTGACGATGAAGCGAGACCAGGAACCTTAATTCAACTTCTGTATGGAGCACTGTCTTTTTAAAAATTAAAGCAAATATACTAAAGAACTCAGGATTATTTACCTAACGTGTTCTTTCCTATTTTTCTGCATACCTGCACACACACACACACACACACACACACACACACACACACACACACACACACACACACACATATATATATATATATATATATATATATATATATATATATATATTAGCGTCGAATTTAAGGGACTTAAATAAATCTTCGATATCACAACAAATCAAAGTGTTATTGAAATTGTCATTAAATGCAGACAAATGGCAGTTCAGTTGTGCTTTAAATCATACCTCTCTCTATTTCCCTCTCGGTATCATTCCAAATAACTTAGAGATTTAAATTTCAACTGAAATGCAATTTGTCTAGATTTAGTGAAAATTTCTGAAAAATGGGTTTCTATTTCTTGAGATATTGAAGTTTTAATTTCTGTTATTTAATTTCGAATGCTTTTCTGCGTACATGTTATAAAATTGGTGTGTCTATGCTTGATGGAGAATCAGAAAAATAGTCTAGACTCAAACATGATTTACACATAAAGGGCAATATTTATTCTTTTTACTTTTTCCAGTTTCGTGTCTAACCGTATTCCCACGCCCCCGTACATGGCGTGATTTTACTGTGAGGCACCAGATATTCAAAATGAAAACAAATGCCACAAAGAAACGAGAGACAGAAACCGAATACAAAACAAAAGAGAAAAGGAAACTTTGAAGAAATATGTGAAACATCGTCTAAAATAATGGCATGTTTACTTGGCATGTATGAACATACGACTATAAAGACACTGATATCAACACACACACACTCAGACACACACATACTTATAACACACTCACGCACAGTCATGCACACTTATATATATATATATATATATATTCATGTAAATAAGTCGTTAATGACCTGTTACTTCTGTCCTTTATACTGATTACAAATATGTTTTATATATATATATATATATATATATATATATATATATATATATATATATATAATGAAATGGACAAAGACCGACAATTATTTAAGACATTTTTATGTTTATACATTTTTCTTTATAGATACAAATATTTAAGTAAATGCTCTGTTTATAATAAACAGTATTAACAACATTTACCGGCCTGAATGTCCGAAAAATTGTCATAGGAAATATGCGTCCTCCGACAGGAATCGAACCTGTATCCTATACCGAACGTCATATAGCCTGACGTGCTTTTACCGATTTCGCCACAGAGGAGCGTTTCGGTTAGCAAAATCGATTTTACTGTTTTTAAACTACAATTCTCGCTGATTTTCTCACGTATATTCATATCTGCTTGATGCGTATCCAAATGTAAACAAATGACGCCACACATTATGGAGAAAAAGAAACGTATAAACATAAAAAATATCTTAAAATAATTGTCGGAATTATGATCATTTCCCTCACTCGAATTTCACATAAAAACTCAATTCCTTCATTCTTTATTCAATATCGTACTTATCTCAAACATATACCCCCTCGTAATTAGCATAGCCCCCACCTCCATCGCATCTGGAGTCTACTGACCTCTAGATAGGAATATATTCTATTATTATAATAATGTTGATTGATTAAGGAGTTCCTCTATAATTTATGGCAATTCCTCCACGCTTGTATGAGAACGCAGCCTTTTCTGGAAGGAAATCAAAACAACTCAAATAGACGATTTCGTGGATCAATAAAATACCTCAATCGGATCAAGTATTTAACACTTCCGCTGCTAACTACGGTGATCTTCGTTTTTCTTATCTTGCTGGCTAAGTACGGAAACCTACGTTTTTTGCATACCGCTGGTATGAGTGTCCCGTTGCGCCATCTATCGTAAAATACGGAAAATTCTAACTGTTCTATCATGCAAATTATTAGTCAGCCTTGATTTTTCCCTACGTCATGGTAGTTTCGTATCTAATTGAACTGGGAAAATGAGTAGCAGTGAAAGTGTTAAGTATCGTAAGATCGTGGGAAACGACTTCTTATTACACAGTAAATATTCTATTGATGTGGTCATATGCTTCTTTGAGATCAACTTAACGGCCTTTACACTTTCTGTTCTGTCTAACTCATGTAGTTGTTTGATGACATATATGCGAGAAAAAGTTTAAGTTTTCTTTTCTAGTCTAATTAGTAAGATTTTCATGACAACTTCCGACATAATGGACTCGATTGTGTTAACACATCAGGTGTTCAATTTACTATGGTTAACAATTATTCCTTTTATTAATATGTTAAGAAAGTTGACAATGTCATTATATGAAACTGATTTGATTTTTTAATACATCGTATGTGAGCGAGCAGAGGCACCAAATAATAGCGCATTTTAAAAAAATATATATTTTCTTTACGATGATATATAAAAGAAACACAGTCTATATTTTCGAAACCCGTTCAAGAAACCAATTTATTTTTATGCGGCTGGACTCTATAGAAATGAGATAAACAGTCACCTGCAATTTTAATTATTTTAAGCGGATTTTGTTTAACTATTATACCCGAAATGATTCTACTAACTACAAATTAAATTGCGCTTTTCATCTCGTGAATACACCTGTATGTATAGGAATTTGTATCTGGTAAAGTGCGACAGATTGGAATAAAAGGTATACGGTGCATATAAACGCACAATATTTCGTTTGCATTTATATCATGACTTTTTTATTGTATAAATAGTTACATTCTCTATTAGAAACATTGTATTTAAACGTACAAAAGAGAGAGAGAGAGAGAGAATGTCTGATTTGCTAACGTAAAAATTCAATACACATACACGCATGCGCACACACACACACATTTCTTGCAACTAATGCTCAGTGCATATGTGTTTGTGAATGTGCGCGTGTGTGGCATGTTGAATTTCAGAGTCAGTAGATATGTCTCTGTTAGAATGAGTAAAACTATTGAAATACTTTTCTTTTACATGCTGTCGTTAAACATACCTTTCTTTATTTCTACACGCAATATATGTGAGTGAGTGTATGTTTGCATGTGTATGTGTGGTTGTTTGAATGTATGTGCTTGCGTGTGTGCGCGTGTATGTGTATGTGTATGATATGACTGGATATATCCACATTGATTTACTTATGGCCGATTTTGCAGAAGTCATAATTCAAAGTGGCGTTTTAAAATCAATTTAGTCTGGTTTTGGCTCATTTTGAAACATAAATATGTAGGATCCTCTGTAAAACGTACAATTTTCACCAGCTTCCCTTTAATGAATGGCCAACATGCTTTGATCAACCTTGTGTTGTCAGTGAAAATTAATGATTGCAATCAGATGAGACGTCACTATATCAGTAAATTGTTTCAAATATGTAAATTATTATATGTAGGAATTAGGTTTATTCTTTGGAAGTGACCAAGAAACTCAAAATCAATGGAATAACTGAAACATTACCTCAGCTCAAGCGTAACTTGAATTGGCATTCAGTGGCAACACGTAGATCTGGAGGTGGCTTAATAAAGAACGTCTCGGAAAGAAATATCGGAGACATATCGAATTCTAATCGTGTTCATTACATCTATGGAGGCGTACACACCCTGATGGAAAATTTGTATGTGTCTCCGCCCTTCTGGTATAAATTAAATAGTAGGACTTTTATCTGGAAAATGTTATTGTCGAACATCTTTAATGTTATATTCATTCATAAAAATATAATTTTACAAATGAAAAATGTTTCGGCTTAAAATAAGCGTCAAAGGGTTGATAAGACGTAAAAATGAATCAATTAATCACTGGCGACTGACAGTGAAGATTATAAGAAGAATCATTAATTATTCATTCCGTAAGTTTAACTTCATGTAATAGAATAACAGTTTGATATAACAGGTTACTTTTGTGTTATACGGAAATGATTGTGCTAGACTTGAAGCAGTAATATTTTTCCGTTCTTCTAAATTACAGAATTTACATAAAATCGTGAACCCTAAATTGAAAATGTTAGCCAATATTTAATAAAATACTTGTTCCAAAATGTACATATCTATTAAATTATTTATGTTCATTCGTATGCAATAAAATTTTCATATTTTTGTTGAAAATATTCTTCATGTTTTGTAGTTCAGAATTAAACTTTCGATTTTTTATCCGCATTTCAGAATATTTGATTGACGTATAAGTTTTTCCCCCCAAAATATTGTCTTTGAAACAGCCTTTAAATATCGTTTAATGTAAACTTTTGTTGAATATTGTTTCAATTGTTAACGGCAGGTTGTCTTTGGAGTAAATGTTGCACATTCCAGTTTTGAATATCAATAAACACAAGATATCAGAGATAAACAAGAGCTCATGAGGCGAAAAGCAGAGGAGATAAAAATGGAATAATTCACCTTTTTTCTAATAGTTGAAATGTATTATTTCTTCTATTTTGACGTCCATTACATTTATATACTCTATTAATTTCTAATCTTACTGAGACGTTTACGCTTCTCTTAAGGTTTTAAATATCTGCTCAGAATTTCTTCAAAAGCTAACCAGGGGGTAAATGTATTTTTTCATTTGTCACGCAAATGTAATATTTCTTTATTTACTAAAATTTCAAATCAATTATCGCTTTCTTTTTTTCCTTTTATGGCTGCTTTATTTAACGGTTTGCATTTATTTTTAGCTCTCATTTCTGCAATACAAATTATATTTTATAAGAAACCTTCAGTTTGTTTTCCTTTTATAAATCATTCGATCAGTTTTTTTCATTCTTGATTCTCGTCATCCTCAGCATGAATTTCGATAATATTTTTTCTTCCTTTTACAACTTTTTCATAAGTGCATTCGAATAAAAGAAATTGTTTCACATTGTCGAGATATTGCATATTTTTGCAGACCTATAGTCTGTAGATGAACAATGTAAAAATCATAATATCAAACCAGAAAAGACGATTACTAAATTTTAAAGCAGACATCTTAGTCGATTCAAATTACTACGGCATTTCGAATAGAATGGATATTTTTACGCACATTTTGACAGAAGCCCACAAATATTTGTGATATCGCAATCCAAAGATATGTGTTTAGAGATAATATTTAGAGATAATATCATTTACGTGTTTAGATATATCTTAAGTAATAATATTACTTTATGCGTTGAGATATGTGTTTAGAGATAATAATACTTTATGTATTTTGAAGCGTGTTTAAAGATAATATCACTTTAGATTTGATAAATATGAAATTACTTAAATGAGATATTATACTTATTATATACATGCTGATTTGTACTTAGGATTGCTCTTCGATGACTAAAACAATTAAGAATGTAAAGAAAGATCTACAGACAAAACAAAAGTTATTAAACCACAAAGAATTTACATAAAGCATGAGCAAAACTAATGTAAAAGCCTTACCATCCACCCCCAAAAATAGAAGACAAGAAGTGACAGCCATTAAGCCTATGATATGCCCGTTGAAATCATTGAAGATTTGCAATAATAAGCTTCGGTTAATTATGGAATGTTAAAAAATATATATCGTTATCATTACCAATAACTCGTGATCCCCGGAAAAAATCAATATTGTGTATGAGTTTTAGAAAGCTCTGGGATATTGCTTCCGCAATATTCGTAGTCATTTAAATTCTTACAATGGTCAGAAATACACCACTTTCTCTATCGTAAGTTGACATACACATGTAGTAGCTTAGTGAAATTAGTGCACACATTACAACGCAAATAGCATAAATGTCATTATTAACATACAAATATCAATAGATAATACGATACTATTTTATCACACACAATATAAGTAAGTTTAGATATTTTCAAAGTTATTATTATATAAAGCAAACTGACTGCATTAAACCGCATTAAATTAAATATTTTTACCAGAGGACACGGCATTTTGACAAGTATAGAATTCATTTTGAATACCGATGAACAATTATATTATATAATACTATGTAGATATACAGGCTACTATACGTGTTCAAGGAGTGTCGTCATAAACATTTATGTACATTTCAATAGGAATGTTCTGATAATGACTTAGATACACAAAATGAATCAAACCGAAACAGGAAAAAATTAATGTTTATTAATTTATCGACAACTTCAAAAAGGATGAGTAATACGTATTTTGAAAATGGAAGCATTTTCATGATAATGTACTGACCATTCTTGACAATAACAGCAATCATTTATCAATTTATTTCCATTTTTTTTTTAAATTTCATCACGTTCAGTTTCCGAGATGGTGATCTTAATTGTTTCCCATAGATCTGCTTTGCTGTTGTATTGTTTTCCAAAGTCATATAATTGCATTTTCATAATTGACCAAAGATTTTCGATCAGATTCAGATCGGGTCTTGATGTTGGCCATTCGATTATCTTCTCTCCTGTAACCCTTTATATGCTGAAAATATTCACGGGTAACCGTAGATACTTGAGAGGAAATGTCTCACATAATTACAGACTTCACTTTGAAAATGCAAGTCTATGACATGTACCATTCAAAGTAAGTTTTGTTCATGAAATCGAGATATTTAGCACTGTTCATTTTAACTGCTATATCGATTTTGTATGGTCCAATAATGGTTTGGTGGACAATTCCAGTCCATATCATTAAACTGCCGCCTCCTTCGTGCCTTTCTTCACATGCATATTAACATCCGGTGTAATCCATACTATGGACTATTCATCAGCTCCATCGAATGTCAAGTGAGATTCGTCCATGAAAATAACTTTACAAAAGACAATTTTCGTATACTTATGATATATGTATTTATATTTGCTAGAGAGAGAGAATTTTACTTAGGGAATTTCCTCAAAGATCCCAATTTGAGAAATATTCTCAACTTTTTTTTTCTTGACTCATTCAATTCAAACATTTCCGATGAGGTGGAGTATTGGTCCAAAGTGTTTCTTTAGCTATAAGATTTTCGTATCAAGGAGAGAAGTTCTCAAAAACTTTTCCTTTGCTTCAACATCTCAACCTGATTCTAATTTAAACAGCGCTCTTTATTGTTCGACTATGTCCTGCCCAGCTCCATTTTAATCGCCAATGTGCGTCTTTCCTCACCCAATAACTTTGTTATTTTTATGTTTCGGCATTTATTACATCTTGTCCCTTATGCCTGTTTGAACATATACTATGGAAAAATACCACAAAATTAATTCAAGTTTTGTCTGGTCGTCTAAATTAATCGTTTAAATTTGAAAACATTTTTTTTATAACAAATTAGAATAATTGCAGTTTATGTGCTATGCATACTAACGTCAGATAGATTGCGCCACACCCCCCACACACACCCTCGCACGTCTGCGTGAGTGTGTGTGTGTGGGGGGAGTAAATTTAAGATTGTTGGTCTGATTGTTTACCTTACAGATATCTTACCTATATTTGCCAATTTTCTCAGTATTTTTTAAGTGTTTTGAACCGTGACTATTTCAGCTCATCCACTTTCTCAATACATATATATATATACATATATATATATATATATATATATATATATATATATATATATATATATATATATATATATATATACGTGTGTGTTTGTTTGTGTGTGCGTGTGTGCGTGTGCAGAGAGAGAGAGACGAGAGGGAGATAGGAATAGATAGATATACTGATTTGAAAAAACACGATGGCATTTTTCATTTTTCCTACCAAAAGTTATCCTTTTCGGACAGCACCATTTCAAAGTTAACCCCCGTTGGCACAAATCAGACGAAACAAGGGGGGAGAATACTGTCTGTGTTTGTTTGGAGGGTCATGAACGAGATTCTTTTCCCTTTTATACTCAGTTAGAAATGATTATCACTTATTTTAAGCGTGAATTATTTACTATTAAATTGTTTTTAATCGGGTTCTACAGTAGGCCAAATCATTCAGTATTTTTTTTATCGAATATTATCCCTTGTTTCATCAGATTTGTGCAAACGTGCTTTTTAATATCAGTTATGTTCTGTGGTGTCATATCCTTGGTCAAATATATATATATATATATATATATATATATATATATATATATATATATATATATATATATATATATGTGTGTGTGTGTGTGTGTGTGTGTGTGTGTGTGTGTGTGTGTGTGTGTGTGTGCGCGTGCGCGCGGGCGAGAAGTATTTCTCTGTGTCTGCGTGTTTATGTGCGTGTGTATTAAGAGAGACGGAGAGAGATTGAGAGAGAGAGAGAGAGGAAAGTGTACAGTGATTCCAGGATGTAAAAAACAGAGGTAAATCTGAAAGAATAAAACGAAACTAAATATTGAATCAACGTTTGATACACAAAACTCCTAATGTCTGAGTACCATTGAATATATTCAAATAACCCTAACTGAAACGTAAATATCACAGAACGGCTCGAAATTACTACGTTACTTGTAAATGGAAGATACTGTAAGGAATAAGCATGATATATATATATATATATATATATATATATATATATATATATATATATATATATATATATATATATATATATATATATGTATGTATATATATATATATATATATATATATATATATATATATATATATATATATATATGTGTGTGTGTGTGTGTGTGTGTGTGTGTGTGTGTGTGTATAATAGTCATCCACATACAAGATTACAAGATTGTTTCGCTGTATCACAGCGTATCAGTGTGGATAGACATCGGATTACTTCAAGCCGGGAGAGAAAACCGAGAGATTTCGCATCAGAGATCCTACCCTTTAGCAATCGGCGCACGGCAGAGAAAGGTAAATTTTAACGCATTATGTCTGGATGTATACAAATGTCATCAGCAGGAGGGTTCAATTCATTACTGAACGGTGATACGTTAATAGCGACGGAAACCGTTTTGAAATTACCCTTGTCATCCACACATATGTGAGTGTGAGTGTGTGTGTGTGTGTACTTGACTTAGTCAACCACACACATATACACACACACGCACTCACGCACGCACACACACACACATATACACATGCACACATACACACACACAGACACACACACACACACACACACACACACACACACACACACACACACACATATATATATATATATATATATATATATATATATGAAGAAATATAGTCTTAAAGTGTGCTATATTTATGGGATAAAGTGCTCAATATCAGAGATAGAGCGTGTGTAAATATAAAAGTGGACATGGAAGTCAGCACTTAGAGCCGACAGTCTGTTTCATGCTAGTGCAATCGTCAGGCGATATATATATATATATATATATATATATATATATATATATATATATATATATATATATATATATACAATTTTTTTTTATTATAGGCGATGATAGATTTAAAATAAACGTCGACTGGTGTTTTCATTTTAAATCTATCGTGGTCTATAACAATTTTTTTATGCCTTTATATATACATACATATATATATATATATATATATATATATATATATATATATATATATATATATATATATATATATGTATGTATATATATATATATATATATATATATATATATATATATACATACATGACACACGGACTCACTCTAGACCTTTCTGATCATAGCTTAATTAGATCTCATTTAAATATTCATGGAGACCTACCGGACACTATTCGTAACATACTTGTTGACAACACTAATAAAATAGTATCATCTACATGCAAAAAAGGCTAAAAATAATGGAAGCCTTATTAATAAAACAAAAAAAAAAACAACAACATTTAATAATATTAACTTTGAACATGGACACACTATCTTGACCGTGTTTAGAATAATAAAAAAATTTTTTAACACATATATACAACAAACTATTTCTTATTTAATAGCTAAAATAGTTAATACATGAAAATGGCTGAAAATATACCTGAAATCGCTCGGATATATACAACATTCGGAAAGTTTTTATATAATTTATTCGAAAAGAAAAAAAATATTATATGGCATGAGAAATTGTATAAAAAATCTAAATAAAAGCATCTTGTCTGTCGTATTCAATGAAATGTGCATGAAAGAAGGATTGCTGCGTTAATACACACACACATACACACACATATATATATATATATATATATAGATAGATATATATTATGAAATGGACAAAGTCGGACTTAAGATATTTTTAAAACTTTTATTCGTTCTTTTTATAGATACAAATATTTAAATAAATACTCTGTTTAAAATAATCAGTATTAATAACTTTTACCGGCCTGAATGCCCGAGAAATTCTCATAGAAAATGTGCGTCCCCCTACAAGAATCGGACCTGTATCCTATAAGGAACTGTCCATTAGCCTGACGTGCCATAACCGATTGAGCCACAGAGGAGCGTTCTATAAATCTGTATATATATATATATTTTATAAACATAAAAAATGCATTAAATAATAAATAATTTCTCTGACATTCAGGCCAGTAAATATTATTAATACTGTTTATTATAAACAGAGAATTTACTTAAATATTTGTATCTATAAATAGAACTTATAAACATACAAAAATATCTTAAATATATATATATATGCGTGATATTGTCATCCACTAATATATATGCGTGTGTGCCTAGCCATACTTCTTTGTTTATTTGCTTCAGAATATATATGTGTGAGTGTGTGTCTGTGTGTATTTGTCTGTGTTTGTCTGAGAGAGAGAGAGAGAGAGAGAGAGAGAGAGAGAGAGAGAGTGAGTGAAAGAGTGAGAGTGATATTGAAATGACTTTCAGTTAAACGAGATTCAGCTAAAGAACGAATAAAGAACAATTAACTTATTCATAAGCAACGATTTTTTTATTCATAATGAAAAATTTAGTGAGAAAATCTATTATGAAAAAGGCAAAGTACATTCAAGGAAGTGAAGAATGCAAAGTAAAGAAACGCATTGAATTTAAGACGAAGTAACTGAGATGAAATGTTAAATATCATAAACAGAGTCATTACACAAGACACAAATGAGAAAAGAACTAAATAGCGCAATGTTTGAAGCGAGTATAAATCTAAATAATAAAAGCATTGGAGATGGGGAACAATGGTCGAAAGTAAAACATGAAAAGGTTGAAAGAAGAAATAAGAAATCAGGAAAAACAATAAATTAAACCGAATATCCATATTAGCCAATGTACACTCGTCTTATTGAAGCGTACTTTTAAACTTGTTTTTTCGTTTGTCCAAACACCACGGCATTTCCATTGTCCTCACTCAGCTGTAGTATGTCAAATGTCTGATTAAGTTAGGAATAAAAATTATATTCATATTGTTTTCTTTTTTAACCCAGACTCTCAGCAGCAGCATTGTACCGGTTTGTGTTTGCGATGTTTGACTAATTGTTTTAAACAAAAATATTTTCAAGGAAAAACTCTTATGTACGCGTTAATCTACACGCTCTTACAAATTAACAGGTTATCGCCTCACGCTTACACCAGGTAGAACATACCTTTCAGATAGATATGAACAGACTAACAAAAATATATGAAAATGCTGACAAAGTCTGATGGAATAATTTTAGTCTAACGAATGTTAATAACTCAGCCATCTCATTTTAAGACATATATTTACCAAAATTACAAAATTATCTTGAAATCCGAAAGAGTAAATGCATTCAATAAAATAGCCATTGTCTTCAACCACGGTCTCCAGAAAATTCGGAACCTCTTGCAACTATTCTGGACGGTCTCTTTGTTTAAGTTGGTGAAACCTTGCTTTCAGGCCATCTTTGGTGTTACCGTTTTACTGGTCTATCGCTCAACTCTGCCCCACACATAATAATCAAGTTGCTTTCAGTCTGGGAGGTTATGTGGCTAGATTTAAGGAGTGGTATGGTCCCAGAAATTGTCTGACGATCAAGACTGGGTTTTATCCTGATTGTGTGGCATGGTGCAGATTCCTGTTGCCAGACATAGGTTCTTCCAGAAGCCATACTCTTGATCCGGGGCAGCACTTTCTCTCTCAAGACACTTGATGTAGGCTTCCGTGTTGATTTCGAAACCCTGTATGGAGATAAATGGATATATAACTTTGCCATCACTAGTGATCGCGCCAAACGACTTCGTAATCACCATTGGACTCATCCAACTCTTTCCGAATACTCTGCATTGTATTCCGATCGACACCTAAACACTATGAAATGTTCGTATTGGAGCTTCCGGTTAGAATGCCCAGCACTCAAGCATACCGTTTACAAATTTCTGGCGAAGTGAATTGCGCCATGGGGCTCTTTTTCGCATACACCTTGCCCAACTGACCCTATTATAGAGTGCATTTGACAAAATACAAAAGAATAACGTGCATACGCAAAAATAAAAATATAAAATGGCGGTTATATACAAATTGCATCATATATATATATCAAAAATTAGGAGGATTTGATAATTATAATAAAGAAATTCTTCGAGTCTAGAAACCTCAACAGAATACAGAAAGCACTGGACGGTCGTTTCGTCCTATATTTTGGGACTCATCGGCCATGCGTATCTGCTACCGATTACGTTGCCAGGCAAACGCAATACCAACAATTCTAACGGGCCTCTGTGACGAAGAGGTAGAGAATCAGACTCGATATAGCGCCGCTCGATCACATATTCCGTGGTGGAACTCACCTGAGTTTCCTTTTTTTACCTATAGGTCTGTCCCCCCAAGCCGAACAAACTGGATCATTAGAAGCCGGTTCAAGCTTAGGATATACAAGTAATTAGGAGGATTTGAGAATTATAATTAAGTAATTCATCGAATCATATATATATATATATATATATATATATATATATATATATATATATATATATATATATATATATATATATAAATATAAAAGTGCACATGGAAGTCAGGACTTAGAGGCGACAGTCTGTTTCATGCTAGTGCAATCGTCAGGAGAAGCATGAAACAGACTGTCGCCTCTAAGTGCTGACTTCCATGTCCTCTTTTATATTTACACACGCTCTGATATTGAGCACTTTATCCCATAAATATAGCACACTTTAAGACTATATTTCTTCATATATATATATATATATATATATATATATATATATATATATATATATATATATACAGTGTAACCCAGCCAGATATAAGAGAGTTGTCGGGACCGGAGAAAAGTATCTTATATCCGGGTTTCTCTTATATCAGGGTAGATAGATAGATAGATAGATAGATAGATAGATATGAACAGAGATAAGGGGTAATATAATAAAATATGAGATAGATAGATAGATAGATAGATAGATAGATAGATAAAGTAGAGAGTGAAGCATAGGAAAACGCTTAGATAGATAGACAGGCAGACATAAATATTAGAAAATTGAAACTCGTCTACACTGTCACTGCATAAAGATTGATTTATCACTGGAGGAAAGAGAACAAGAAAGGACATTGTAAAACAAGTAGTTGGGATATTGCGTATATTTGTCGAAGATTATCTTACCTGAATTATCATATTTAGATCGATAAGCGTGACTTAGTGCATATAATATGGAATTATATGTAAATAATATGGAATGATAACCTTGAATCGAGACTTGCTATGCCACTGAATATAAGGAATCTATTTGCTTCTGTGGAAAAGATTCCGTTTGTTATAAAGAGGATCTTTTGTAATTGGTGCGAATTCAAATATCGATGAAAATTAATTTTATTTTGATTATTTTCAATTTCAAGTGCCTTAAAGTTACAGACAGCATAACCCTTGATATTTTAGCTGTAAATCATTTCAAAACATTTAATTATCCGAATGTGATATGTAGGATAAAATGAGATTGGATATTTTGACATGTCGATGTAGGTGTTGTGTGACACTGACAGAATGAATCAGCTTTTAACTGGAGAATATGTCTCATGGTCAGAAAGATTGAAAGCTTTATCAGTTCACTTTTCGTTTTACGCAGACGACAGCGTCAAGAGTATGTTATTAAATCCTGACACACAGCAGATATACATCAAAACCGCAGTCTCCCATGGGTGACAAAAGCGGAACTACCTATAATTTACAAGGATGTTAAACACAAAACAATGTGAATCATTGTAGGAAATAACTTCGTAATTCATACCGGTGATAAATCATTCGTCAGCTAACAGTTCGATGTACATTGAATTCTATAGGCTTCGTTTATCTTTGACCGAATGGCTAACATGATTCAAGCCAGGGGTTCGGTTGGTGTTAGACATCTGGGCTAGAGCTGATCGCGTTTGAAACGAAGAAAATCATTGTGATAGACAACCTATCCTTCAGTCAGACTCATGGAATCAGGTGTTTTGGATGCCTTACAGAATTATGAATATTTTCTGTCAGTGGGGTTCTACTTGTTGTGTAGTGATAAATGACACCATCTGTTGGAGTTTTTAAAGAAAACCTCTGCAACTTTCACGAGTTTTCATAGTTTTATCATACAGAGATTGAGTTACCAAATATTTGGATTCATTTTTCTTTACACTAAATTTTGATAGTAATTCTTCGTACTAGCTACCTGATACTAGTTCCTCATCTTCAGCGAGTTCAGGATGATTCGGTTCTAATGGACACCGTATCTGCTAGATTAAAATGCGACGAATTATGTATTGATTAACTGAAGTCACACTAACAAAGATGAAATATTTACAGGGTGGTTCCAAAGTCTTGTCAGTCCCTACCAGAAATTGATGTGAACAACAGAAAGAAATCTATTACAGTAATACAAATCACATGCACTAGATTCATTTTAATCACTGTCATTGACGCTGTCACAGATCAAGAAGGTCTCTACGTACACTATCGTTTTCGTGGCAAAAGAGATGCAGTTTCATGTTCTCTGTGACATTTTACGATGCCTAGCTTTAAGTTATTAAGTTAGCTTTTAATTAAGTTATCAAGTCCTGTTTCATCTTAAGTGAAGATTTTGGAATAACCATTTATGAAATGTACGCATCTTTATAAGCGTGTTCATTCGCAAAATTAATTACTATGGAAACGGCCGGGTCGACCATTTTGATAAGTGGCCCAAAACTTAATTTTAAGCCACATATCAGTCACCCTCGGGAAGAGGTCAAGCAGAGGTAGGGTCAGGGTGTCCATTTCAAAGCGAATGATGGCATTCATATACGCACATCTTCTGGGCAGTTACAGCAAAATATAGCTGTTGGCGGCATAATATGTCGCTAAGTGTTTAGAGAATTTTGTTTTATTTTTTTTTTCCTAAAGGGCTGCTTCGTACATAAACGCGTCGCCCTGAACTACAATTTGTTTCTTTGACGACATCATAAAGGCTATTTCTATCTTATGATTGGGTTAAGCTTTTATTAGACTATGAAAATTAATTTTTTTTATTCTAATTATTTAATGCGAAAATTTGTTTGTTGATGTCGTCAAAAAACCGTTAACTCATGTCTATGGTTTAATAAATTTTCATTATTTAGAAACTTAATAATGTGTAGGTTTTCATGTAGGCATCAAAGGCATGGGTCATCCCAGGTTTTACAAGTTCTTGTTCTATTTATTATTTTCCATTTTACTTTTGGTGTTTTATTCATTCAGGAGCTTTTGTGTTGTATCCATCTAATTTTAAATTAATTGTTCGTTGACCCAATATATATCCTATCAGTGTTAGGGCTCTCAATGGATGAGATAGTGCATTCGTATACCACAAATATTGTGCGGCATTTATTTTCCAACAAGCAGTCTTCAGGGTTTCTACAATCACATAATTTTTCATTATTTTTGTCTAATTTTAGTTTAGGATTTTATATTAATACTTTTTCGCCTGCGTGTTTTTCCAGGATCTTGTGTTTCATTTATGATTCTTTCTAGATTTTCAGTGGAACTGTAACTTAATTTTAAGGTGTTTTTATTACAGATCTTGCTAAGTCTGCTATTAGTAGGAAAGTGTTTGTCAATTAAATCTAGGAACTTATGTCCTAGCTTAATACTAACTATTTAGTTGAACGGAGGAGTATACAATATGTTTTTTCTTTTCCTTTTGTCTTCTGGTTAGTACTATTATTTCTATAATTTATGTTTTTCTATCCGCTATTTTTTAGGGCTGTGTTATAAAAATTACTGTGTTGTCAGAATATTTCCTTATTAGCGGAGTTCATGCTGATTCTTTTCACTATTGAAGTGGGTATATGCTTAATTATAGATGGTGGGGTGGTTTGACTTAGGGTGTACATACAATGGATTAGTGTTAGGTTTTCTGTAAGGTAGGTATATGTTGTTCATTAAGTCTAGAGTTACGTCGAGGAACTGTTTCCCTTTTTAATTTAGTAGTGACTGTAGATTTTAAATTTAGTTTTCAGAATTCACTATATATTATATTTCTAACTTTATCTATTTTAAAACTTGTGGAGCTCCTCAGTACCATGTGCCCTCATCCCTTTAAAGCCCGGTGTCCTTAATGTCTAATTCACGGTGCGCGGTTAGATTGTATAGTTTTTATAGGCCGACCAGGTCAGTAGACTCAGCAGAGTCTAAAGATCCCATGTGCTTTGAAATGGACCCTACCTCGGCTTGACCTCTTTCCGAAGCTGACTGACATGTGGATAAAAATTAACTGTTAGTACCCTTATCAAAATGGTCGCTCCATCCGTTTCCATAGTAATTAATTTTACGAAAAAAAATGGTTATAAAGATGCGTAAATTTCAAGATTGGTTATTCCTAAATTTTCGCTTGAGGATGAAACAAGGCTTGATACTTTAGTTCAATTTAATTTTAATAATTATATTGAGGTTTTCGCCACTCGATTTTGAAACATGAGAAATCTTATGTAGCGAAAGAATCTTTTATTTTTGTAATTATAATTTAAGCTCTACTTCTGTATGGAGCACTGTTTGTTTTAAAATAAAAACTAAAACACAAAAGAGCAGCGAGGAAAACCTGAAAAATATCTTCACCCACCTGTCCACCGATTAGAGCCTTCTTCTAATCAAGCAGATACTCATTAAATGTCCGAAAACATTAATCCATGCCGCCCATTGGAGCTGTGTTCCACTTGGACACAATGAATTGCGGAAGAATACTTTGATCAGTCGGATGAAGGGAAAGAATATATATATATATATATATATATATATATATATATATATATATATATATATATATATATATGTATGTACGTATGTATCTATGTATGTATTTTTACTAAACAATACCCACCGTAATGAGACTGACCAAACTTTTAACATAAAAAATGCTCCGCTGATCAAAGAAGAAATAATTCACTATGACTTAAATGCCAAGAGAGTGCTTTGATCGCAAGGTCATCCACTGTAAATTTGCACCCTGTCACCATTCCTCTAATATCACTGTGTGGTACACCTACTAACAAAAGTGATGGGAAGATAAAACTCTTCATGAATTTATCCAGATAAATTAAAATCCACCATTCGCAGCACCTCTCGTAATCGCGTCTGGGTTGCCCTGCCATCATAACAAATTTAGTCCAATGAAGTCTTGTATCACGAAAAGCTTCGCAAGTAAACATTTTTACACTTTTTCATACAATTTTTTAGAGAGAGGGAGAGAGAGATAGATAGATAGAAATATATAGATATAAAAAATAAAGTGATTAAAACGATATGTGTTTCAGCTTTGTATGTAAGAACTAATCCCAAATAAGTACATACATGAAATATCTCTAGAAAAGACGATATAGTTTTGCTTGATCTTACGTACGTTTTCCCTCGCCTGAAATCAAGGGGTGGAATGAAAGAGAATTTCTTCAGAATTTCCCAAGATGGAAGACTCGAGACCGTCTTTCACGAGTGACGAAATGCGATTCTGTATTAAAGCACTGATTCCTTCCAATTTTTCCACAAATGCTGAATTCAAACAGATAACCAGTTTTCTCGTTCCCTATAAGAAAATACTTAAATATTAAGAAGCTATACATTTTCTGTCAGTTGTAAGCCTTTTAAAGACACGAATCGTAAACAGAAATGATATTATATATATATATTTTTTTACTTTTTCAGAGGTCATTAATTGGAATCGTTTTTTTTTTTTTTTTCTTGGCGCGGGATGTTTCTATTCATAAACTACTCTGTAGAAAGTCTACGTTTCAGTGCCTAGCAAAGGACAGCTGTTTGATCAAGATGAAGCAGACAATGTAAGAGATATTTGTCCGAGATTCAGATTTGAGTAAGAATCATGTGTGTAATGGACTTTTCTTCTAATAATCATCCAATTGGCTTAGCATTTTTAATCTACTCCTTTTTAATTGTGCTTGACATTGACAGAAATTGCTCGTCATGTTCCAGGAACGTTTCGAGCGAAAAATGTTTGATTGAATATAGCCTCACGATTATCAGCATGTCCAGACACATACAGCCTCATTTTCAAAAACGGACGAATATTCCTTGCCACTTCCGTTTTTGAAGATAGAGTTTGAATTCGTACAGTACATTTTACGATATGTCTCTATTCTATATTCATTTACATTGAAAAGAAGCAATCTGGAAAAAGACAAACTTTAGAACATAAAATGTTATGACTATTCATCGCATGTATTAAAAGATTTCTCTGAAGGTGATCATGGCGAAAATGGTTTAACAAACTAATTGTTTTAAAGATATCAATGCACAATTATATAGTTGATGTATCTGATCCTGTTTCAGAAATATGAAAGTCAAACCTGTTGCAGTTAAACTGTATTCAATTCATTTATTTTTATTAATATTAATTACCAACTACACCGCAGATATTCTGTACTATTTGCTGCTATTACAAATTTAAATTGTCGGCGTTTCTATGTGTTACCTTCACCCATAAAACAAAAACGAATATTAATAAGTGGGAGTTACATTCCTTAGAGATTTTAGAGTATCCGTGACGAGAGAGATTGTCGGAACTTCTGCAAAACATAATGACGATATCATAACACTATAAATGCCTATTCCAAAGAGTCGACAAATATCAACGAGGATTCCTTACGGCGTATGCATATATTTATAATTATTGAGCCGAAAGTATGTCACCTGATCGTCTGAGGACAAGTATTTGATAAGTGTCACGGGAATTGATTTCAGCTTGTAAATCATATTAACATTAACCTATCATTGGTCATTGCTTGTCTTGCAGATGCAGATTTTCTCTAAGATGACAGGAGGAATTGGTCAGATAATGTTAAATCTTACCTAAATTTTGGGAATTACTGACAGAGACAAATTTAAGATAATATGTCCTTGTGAGATCAATATTTTCCCAAACTGCTTTACTAAATATTTTGAAGATAGATTATTCCAAATTACATAATATACATAGACTGAACGAAAGATTTTGTAGTGGTTGTCATGCTATCCATTTTTAATTTAAAATTCCATGAATATCTCTTTATTCTCAGAATTGTTTTTTTCGTGAATTGAATAAACCAATTTGCATTTCTATAAAATCCTGCATTGCAGATGAATATATAAAGACGTGAATATTGATTCTATTTGCCCACAGATAAATACCTCCATGACTTGGGAAATCACAAGGAAACTTATAATATATCCTAAAGGAGTTACAAAAATATACATTCAGGTATATGCATACCTTTATACTAGAGAAAATGAAAATACAAACATACATGTGTAAGCACAGTGATAAACGCATAATCGCTTTGTATGTATGTATGTATATATATATATATATATATATATATATATATATATATATATATATATATATATATATATATATATATATATATATATAAGTATATTTATACTATACATACGTACGTGTACATGACTCGTGTGTCTGTGTCTGTGTATGTTTAAATGTACATTTTTTTGTTATTAAGCAACTAAGGAATGTACATGTCAGTCAGGCCAGTTCGAACGCCAGTCTTTCGTTTTAAAAACAAACTCAGAGACAATTTGAAGCGATGCCGCATCCCATGGAAAGAGAAAGCATCAGGATGAAATAGCTAGCGCCTGTCCAGATTTTCAGCTACACAAAATTTTGAGCGACACCGATTTGAACATCGGGATCAACTGCCTGAAAAGAAAGTCGGCAGCATGAGATCTTTACCGTCCACCATGGTTTTCCCGCACGTAGTAAAGCACGCCCTCGTTTTCACTTGCGGTAACATGTTACATTTGATCAAGCAAAATGGCTCAAAACCACATGTTCCCTTTGATTAAAATTTTTCAAAAGACCTAGAGAATTTGGGAGACAGGCGCGTCCATAGAAGCTAATCAACTCTTTCTTTCCCATTTTTCGTCCGTGACGACAGATTCCACTATATATATATATATATATATATATATATATATATATATATATATATATATATATATATATATATATATATATATATATATATATATATATATATACCACAAAGCCTGTTGCTTTAAATTCCTTCCTATCGGCAAGACCCTAAAAAACAGCACTTTTTGCTTCAAACAAAGATTGTATATTAGCACTCTCTCTCTCTCTCTCTCTCTCTCTCTATATATATATATATATATATATATATATATATATATATATATATATAAGACATTTTTATGTTTAACATTGATTTTATAGATACAAGTATTTAAGTAAATGCTGTGTTTATGATAAACAGTATTAAATAACATTTACCGACCTGAATGTCCGAGAAATTTTCATAGAAAATATTCGTCCTCGACAGGATTCGAACCTGTATCCTATACCGTTTGGGCCACTATCTATAAAAACAATGTTAAACATATAAATGTATTTAAATAATTGTCGGAATTTGTCCATTTCATAATGTGTGACGTCATTTGTTTACATTTGATACGCCATGAGCAGTTATGAATGTACGTGACAGATTCATGGAAGTTTGAAGTTTATAAGCAGTAAATTAGACCTTGCCAACCGAACGATACTTAGTAATATTTATATATTAATATTACGTGTATATTTAATAATCCGCCAGCTGAATTCACATCAAACCGAGCATTAAAGTCACAATGGAGAAAAAATAACTGGTTACATTCAGTATCACAATTAACCAGCTTGTAACGTACCATAATTATCAAGCGTCTCATGAATTCCCGTCTATCGTAATCATCAAGTTTTGATGGCCCCATACCTTAAAATCTTTTGGGACAAAAGCTTACGCCAAACCTCAAGTGAAACTCGTATAGACCAGACATTGCTAGAGCTGCTGGTAAATGGCCTCTGAAGCGCTAGTAAATGTTACACTTCTAACATGGTCTACCTTCACAAGAGGCAAATAAACGCGAATATGGTGCCATATCTGGGCTGGAACTGAAACGTATTCTCATTCCAGTCTTAACAGGGATCAAAAGAGTCTACGTGTTTTTGTGGGTGAGGATTTTTCCACCATTCAAGATTTTTCCATCAAATGTCTCTAGTGGAGAAAATGTTGATACGTGATACATTCATTATTTCGTCCATCTCTATCCCTGTCAACTAAGATTTGTCACGTAGTATACATTGATGCGAACCACAACCATTCATTTCGTATGATATAACAAAGCAGTAATTCAACTCGTATAGCTTATTTCCAAGATTCGTTACATTGTGGAACAGAATCCCAGTAGGACGCTTCCCCGACCGCTACAATCTTAATCTCTTCGACACTAGAGTCAAACGTTATCCTTCACATATATCTGCATAAACGACAATTCGTATTCTTATAATTCATACAACAACACTGTTTCTTGAATCTCCCTTGGGTCTTGTATAGAGTGAAATTTAGAAAAAAAAACGAAATTTAGATGGTTAGACAGACAACAGCTGGAGGCTTCTGGTGGAGACGTGTCATCAATATTCAAAAGAAAGAAATATTCTAAGTTCTGAAATATAGCTAGGAGGGTAGATTCGGACCAACAGAGGGCAGCATCAATTATTAAAATTTCTTCCAATCGATAGGTTATATTAGCCGAAGACAAAATCTATCTATCTATCTATCTATCTATCTATCTATCTATCTATCTATCTATCTATCTATCTATCTATCTATCTATCTCAGTTTGTTCATATATATATATATATATATATATATATATATATATGTGTGTGTGTGTGTGTGTGTGTGTGTGTGTGTGTGTGTGTGTGTGTGTGTGTGTGCACGTACGTAGGAGGCATGATGGATAGCGGCTCGGATTGAGGAACCGGAGACCCGTGTTCGAATTCCAGTCGAATCCATTACATTTGCTAATGTTCTTGTGGAAGGGATTAAGGCTATTCTTCTCCCACCGGCTATGGGAAAATAGCAGGACAGACAGAGTTCTATAGTCTCGGATGGCAACAGATCTTGTAGAATGACAACTCTGAATTCAAAATCAGCGGAATGTCGTTTGTGATGATTTGGTACGTAATGCACATTTTAAAAAATGTGGTTGGTGGAGCACAAAGTCTTCACCCTTATAATCAAAATCATATCTGCTAATGTTTGTTGCTGGTTCCTGGCTACTGAGCCGCTTGACGCTCATATTTCGAAAGAGTCTACCAAATATATATATATATATATATATATATATATATATATATATATATATATATATATATATATATATATATATATATATATGTGTGTGTGTGTGTGAGTTTTGTGAGTCTGTGTGAGTGTGCGTGCGTGTGAAACCGTGTGTGTGTGTATGTGTGTGCAAATATGTGGAAAAATAGGAAAGAACACGTTAGCTCAATAATCCGGTGTTCCTTAGTATTTTTGTTTTTATTTTTTAAAAACAGTGCTCCATACAGAAGTAGAGGTTAAATTATATCTAAAGTTATATATATATATATATATATATATATATATATATATATATATATATATATATATATATATATATATATATATATGATGAAAAATATTGAAAAGACAAAACAAAATCCGAATGTGCAAGTTTACAGTTTTAATGTTGTTTTACTGTCGACGTCAGACGTTTCGGTCTAGTAGGTAGGTCCGTAAAATCTAGACCGAAACGTCTGACGTCGACAGTAAAACAGTAAACTTGCATATTCGGATTTTGTTTTGTCTTTTCCATATTTTTCATCATGCCGTCGGATCTACATCAACATATTTGCTTACACACACACACACACACACACACACACACACACACACACACACACACACACACACACACACACACACACACACAAATATATATATATATATATATATATATATGTTTGAGTGTGTACAAGTTAAACAACAATCCGACAGAATGTTAAATACAAAAATTGGAAAGTTCTTATTTTTGCGGATCTTATTGAAATCATGGCAAACATCCACCTAAATTATATTTCATGGTGAGAGAACCAATTTTAAGAGGCTTAAATTAATCAGTTTCATTTTTCTACGTTACTGTGACTCCTTAATTTCAGTTTTATGTGTTTGTCACGTTTCTAATAAAATCCGAAAAAAGAAACATTCATATATTATATATAAGAATAAAGACAAAAGGAAACCATATCTTAGACGACACGTTTTGACCTCTGACGGAAATTATCAAGTCAAAACTAGGATTTTATTTTGCATTGTGCGAAGGATAAATTGATGTGTAATTTAGGCATAAAAGAAAGTAACAATGATATCTCATTTTTACTGATATATTTACCTAACTTATACAAAAATATAAAAGTAAATTCTTTCAATAAAATTGCCATTCTCTTCACCCATGGCCTCAAGGCGACTTCGGAATCTCCTGGATCTCTTCTGGACTGTCTTCTTGATTAAGTTGGTGAATGCTTCCATAATCCTTGGCTTCAATTCATCTTTGGTGTTTCAAGAAGATATTTTGGTCTCTCACACAACTGCTTCCCACACATAATAATCAAGGTAGTTTTTGTCTCGGGACTTAGTTAGCAAGTTTCTAAATGTTAATGTGGTCATAGAAATTTTCTGGCAACAATGACTGGGTTCTCTTGCTTGTGTGACATGGTGCAGAGTCCTCTGGCCACAATAAGGCATTTCAACAGTCATACGCTTGACCCAGGGGACACTATCTTTTCAAGGCACGTTAGTGCCTTGGAATGATAGTGCCTCCATGTTGAGTCTAACTCTGTGGGAAGAGAAATGAAGGTATAACTTCGCCATCACTAGTGATAACTTCAAAAACAGTCGTAATCGTCATTAGACTTATTCAACTCTTTCCGAATACTCTGCACTGTATTCAGATTAACACCCAAACACACTGAAATGTTCGTATTGGAGCTTCCGGTGAAAATGCCAGGCATTACATGATGCCTTCTTCCAAATTTCTGCCGGAATGAGTTGCGTCATGGTGCAAGGTTTTTGGTAATCCATTTCTAGCAAATATTATGCGTAACATTTGTTTTAGAGCACTAGATCTTTTTATCCTAAACTCGTAAAATTCAGTGCTGGAGGAAAAAGTATTAGGCCAGTATTAGACATAAACCTAGGCGGTTAACTTGTGCGTGATCTATATGAACTCTAGAAGATGGGTCCGTTACTTAGGACAACAACAGTGTAACTTATTGTGGCGGAAATTCTTTATTCTGGCACATTTAGGATATTTGCGTGCGTAAACGTCCAAATCTTGGGTGTGTCCCGGCCACCACTCTTTCAATTTTAACTGTTTTTTTCTGTAGCGGTTTTCCTACAATACACATCATCATGTACAATTTTAATTAATTATTTCTACATTTTTCCGGTGGTACGACTAAATCCTGACTAAAATTAGACCAGTTTCTATTGATGGTTTGTGTCTGGGTTTTTGTATGTTCTTTCTGCTTTTGAATAATTAGTCCATTTTTTGTTCCTTATTCTAAATTCGACTTAAGACTGGATCTTGTAATGCCTCCATAACTATTCCATTAATGGGCAACACATCCATTTCCACCCAATGTAAAAAAAATATCCTCAAATAGTATGTTTTTTATCGTTTTGTTCCTTTCTAGGCGGGACAATTGGTCTAATTGTGGTATCCTGTTTCTCTTCACGTATTCTCTCTCCTAATCAAAATCTATTAACTTCGTAGCCCATCTTAATATTCTGCATGGCGTAACTTTCGGCAATTCCTTCCAAGGATGGAATATAAATTCAAAGGGTTTATGATTAGATCTTAACAGAAAGTGTTTCCTAATAAAATTTGTCTTGCAATGGCCATACTCCACACAATCGTAAGTGCTCGCTTTTCAATATTAGAATCGTCCAATTCAACTGTTATCGCTTAGATATTTCCTTATAGGCTCTTCTGGTCTCAATGCTAAGTATTTGGTTCGTTCGGCTATAATCAAACTTTTCTCTGTTTGAATATTTCTCAATATTATTTCTTTGAATTCGTTAAATGTCAAGTTTTCAATTTCAGCCGGGTAACGCATTAATGATGTCTGCCTAATGTCTTTGCATCCCGTGTTGGCCAATAATAGATCCGTTGTTTCTTTCAGTTCTTCAGCTGTTTCGTCATCTCGTAAGCTCTTTATTCTGGCACGTGCCTCAAAGCATTTTATCCGAATCTGTACTTTCACGTTCTTCTGTGTTCAAACGATCTCCGTCAGCCGACGCCATTTTGTTAAGATCATCATAGTAGCCGTGTATAGTCTACGTACATTGACTCAACGTTGCCCGTGAGCTATTTCTATCGCTCTTTTTATGTTAATAATCTATTAGCTAAACTAATTCCACTACAGCTAGAGAGATAGATAGTCTGTTTCTTTAAGTTTTTATTGTAATGTTAATGTTTTCAAATAAGTAGTTGCACATCCGGAAATATGTAGTGCCTTTTGCGCGGGAACACAGCTGTCTCGGTCAGTATTATCAGCTAAAGATTGTTAGTGCCATAGTTAGGGTATTTTAGCTATATTCTGGCCTTCATATTAAAATATGTGTATCGTATAAGTGACATGTTTGGATCGTTGTCACATTTAGTTGAGCACGCTGGGAAAGCGTAGATAAATAATTTATACATATTTACTGATTTGTACAGACTACAAATACATGCAAGCATTTTAATTCGAATTTGAAAATGCCTATCCTGTGGCGAAATATATTTAATGTAATATATAATGTTACTATTGTTATTAATTAACATTTCCCGAGTATCGATTCACAGGTATTAACATTTAAAATGTAGGCTTAAGAATGCCACCGTGTTGCTTACCAAGTATAAAAGACTTTAATTTTTTTAGAATTCTGATTGGATTGCTGCGTTTATGTTTTGGCTTCGGCTGTGTAATTTTAAAAAAATCAATAATATTTTTGACTGTTTCGCTTCCAAATTTGCGTAGAATAAGATTTAATTTTTATTTTCACCGTTTTGTTATAGTCATTTTTAGTTAATATATTCTTTGAAGTTTTTGAAAACTTTAATTTGATTTTAAATATTTCCTAATTTGGTCGTTAATGACACTGGAACAATAGTTACTTTCCTTCCGATTAATCTTCTCTATACTAAAGTTTAGGAAATCGAAATCTGGAGAACCGATCATTTAAAAAATTAATGTTGAAATTCTTATAAACATTGCGATAACATAAGTGTCAACGAGTAGGTGATAGAAGGTGTATATTATGATGATATGAGAGAGTGAAAACGTACGGTGCTTAAGTTCAACAATTGAATATTAATGAGTTTCTTCATACTCGAAGACCAAAATTATTTAAATCTAGAGTTGTCGTTAAGAACAACTTGTTAACATATAGTCCATTATAAGTCAATTTATTTTACAAAATAGATTAATATTCGAATTTAGAAGATCATTGACGAGAAAACTAGTGCAACATTTTTCTCGACAGAATAAGAAATATGTCTTGATTATGCCACAAGCCAACTGTTACAATGTTGTAACTAATGTCATAAGTATCGAATTAGAAAATAAAACATCGCAATATTCAATGAACGAAAGATGTATTTTCATTAATTCAATTGTTTCTCCTCAGTATCAGATGAATCAAACAATATTTGCTTCAAGGTAATTTAAGTGATTCATTATATTTTCTATGATCAAGACACTTAACAATATTCATAGATATGTGTTTACATTATATCATTGAAAATATTTTCGAATGTATTTAAACAATGATCTCAATGAATGAAATTTCTGCTATTGTGACAATCCTAAATAACAGTAATTTACAGATGATAATGAAATATTCAACTGCATGCACACACACACACACACACACACACACACACACATATATATATATATATATATATATATATATATATATATATATATATATATATATATATATATATAGATAGATAGATAGATAGATAGATAGATAGATAGAATTGTACTGTATATGTATTTTATATTAATTACCTAAATTCATTTGATGATGGTAAAATCGAAATTTACAAGCATTTCCAGTGGAATCCAAATAGAATTTCACATCGCTACTTGAAAGTATACTCGTTCGGTATCAATATTATCGGTCATAAATTGATCTTTTAAATGACAGCTCATACTTTTTCGGCAGTTTCATTTTATTTTTAGAAGAATTTACGCTGCAAATGTTTGTCTAATATAATACTGTTACGATGGGAGATGCATGTATCGATGTTTGTAACGCAGCTATTACTGATGCTAACATTATTTTTGTTAAAAATCTTTTTTAGTGTTGGTGAATGGTTAAGTGCTATGAATTAAATTTAAGAAAATTCTTCAGATATTAGTTTGAACATTAAGATGAAACGATGGATTAAACTATATAATGTTGTGTTTACGGTGTTTATTCTTATTTTTTTACCTTCTCTGTTTAATTTGAATTTTAACTCTAAATTTACTTTATGATTGCTTAACTCAAAAGCCTTTATTTAATTTTAATATTATCAAATATTTCCATATTGCTGGAGTTGATGCATAATCTAACTTGGACTGATTTATTTAAATTATATGGAATATTATGATGCTGTTTTGATTCTTTACTTACGTATCTATGGTTATATAGATTTTCTGTGTATGGTTAATAATAAGCATTATGCAGGTCAAATGTTTCATCGAGATTTTAAACTCTCTCGTTCTTTCACTCTCTATCTCTCTCTCACTCTCTCTCTCTCTCTGTATATATATATATATATATATATATATATCCTAGAGGTAAGATATCTGACTGATATCAAATCAGTCGGGTTTCGATGCCGGCTTGAAATAATCGAACGTCTAGCCACTCTGAGGATCTGTGATACAGCGAAACAGTCTGTCGTTGGATGACTATATATATATATATATATATATATATATATATATATATAGAGAGAGAGAGAGAGAGAGAGAGAGAGTGAGAGAGAGAGAAACTAAGTTTATTTTTTATTGCTTAGTTTGCCTATATATATCTTAATTTTAGACGTATCGCATATATCCTTATTGCTGAAGTTGGCGGACAATCTAACTCTATCGAAATGACGGTGCCATTATCCCGAGGAAATTAGCTCACGAAATATAGACCGAGTGAGAAAGGAAATTGTAAAATCTTTTAAAGATCCCGTATTAAATATTACCACCACTTTCTTGATGTGTTAACTCAGAATCTTCATCGTCATCACCCTGAGATATAACCGTGTGTGGTTGTAATGTCGCTGCGCAAATTCAGGACCAACTATTTCCTTCATTATCTCATACCCGGGTTTAAAGCAAGATATCAATTCATTCATAGTGTATCTTAGGTACGTAAACATTGTGCTGCTCATTCCTTTCCCAATCCCAATCCAAGAACGGCCATTATCCTGCAACATTGTCACTGATTCAGCGCTGTTGTTTCCACCCGTCATGGGCGTTCAAGGATATCCTGTCATAAAGCCTCAGTGTTTGCGCCGGATCGCCATGGAGCCCCCAAGACATTTCAGTCGCCGTTTGACAGTTCATTTTTTTAAATCTACAAAGGTCTCTTGCCACCATCCGTACCAGAATATCCTGTTTGAATACAAGGTTGAGTCTCTGATGATCCAAACGTCCAGCAGATGGAACTTGGTTTAATAATTCCAGTTGCAGTCGTAGACTGATATAAGTTCGATAACTGCCAAGATTTTATTATTTCTCATAAAGCCGAATGAACTCTCCAAATATGAAAATTTGTAGTTATCGTCTTTTTCTAAGATAATAGTTGTGTCTGTTCCATGCAGAATACTTGTATTTCATTTAATGCGATAGAACACCTCCATATTCGTATGCGCGCGCACACACATACAAACAGAAGCAAAATGTGTGGTAAAATTTAAACTGAAACCCGCACACACCATAGTTCCAAGTGATGTGGAATAGACTTCATGATAACATATATTAATATCGCCATATTTTAAAGAAATATCATGGAAAATGGTATCACAGGTTAACAAAGTGCAAAGAGATGCAGAAAGTTTAGAAGTAAAAGCTGAACATAAAGTCAACATAGCTGTTACGTCATTTTGCATTCTCTAGCTGATTCTAAAAGCCACTGTCATGTCCGACTAGAATAATGTAATCAGCAGTGGAAAAAGACATTATTACTAGCCACAATAAAAACGTTGCCAAGAACACAAAATTATCGATGCTTAAGTTGATTGCCTAAATCAAAGCAGACGACAAAACTATGAATAACATGAACCATTGAAACTTGGCACTTATATATAAAACAAGAAGACAAGGGACCACATAACCCACACCGGTCTTTTAGAAAGAAAGAAAGAAATATGACATTGCTCAAGTACCTCCGAAAACATGGGAAATATTTCATGGCTGAATATCTGGGATTAGGATTTATCATTATTTTATCTATTTATATTGGTATCAGTGTCGCCATCATTGTCTTTGATACCACAACGTTTCGGCCGGCGGGCATAATGACCTTCCTCAGATGTAGATCGATGTGGATAACCTACAAGGAATAATCAACTCAATATTTTATTTATTCTATAATGTTAGACTCTCCTCGTTCAGCTACTCAAGTCTAGTGATATCCTCTCCTTTTTATTTTTATTTACTACTGTTCAGTTATTGCTCGCCACTATACGCTGCTTTCAAGTACACAAAGCCCAACGGGATTGAATGCACAATAATTATGTCACAAAATTTCACAAACCAACACATGACTAATGGATAATGACCCAGTCGATTAAAGTGTTGGTTTATGAAATTCTCCACCGGGCACAACAGCCGTAACATTGTGACAACAAAAAGAAGGATGCGGACAATAGCCCGAATATAAATAGTATAAATAATGGAAGATGCGCCTTCATCCAAAATATGCCCACCTAAATGTGTGCTGATAGTGTGGGGAAATGCTTCTACTCATGCATAATACACACTACTTGTTAGACATTCAAACACTCTAAATTGTACATTTCCAAATTCATTACGGCCTGCGTTCCCTACTTTTATTATTTTAAAAAATGGTTTTAAGGATAGAATAATATTATTATAATTTAGTTTTATGATAATTCTTATATTATTTTATGAGATTTTTAAAGTTTTTTTTTGTAGCTATGCTTAATATGCACCATTTCTTTTTCATGCGTAATATACGTGGATATAAGGCATTCCCTGGGGGAAATAAACTGTTTAAAATCATCGGAATTACAGACATGTTGCAGAGTCAAATATTGATGTGAAAGGAACCAACAAAATCAAAAACTTAGTCATTCACTTAGTTGGTGCTTCTCGGGCTGAAATTATAATAGTTCCTTTTACATGATTTGAGGTAAAATAGTAATACCATGGTTTCGATCAAACTATTCAGAATGCAACTATATGTGATCGCATTACTCTATTCACGGAGCCAAGGATATTCTTAATTCTGAAAAGTTAATTTTGTTGATTTTCTGGACAGTCAGGACCTAGATCCGCTAGACCACATCATGTGGTCCATATTTGAACAGACCATTATCAAGATTTCATACGATAGATCGATACTAAAAAGTCTATTTTTGAGTTATTGTGTTAAAATATAGGTAATGTTTGAATGCAGGCTCACTGATTCAATTTTTGCTAAAAGTTGACGTACAGACTTTCCCAAAATACATAAATTCGTTTGAATCTTTAGTAACACATTGTTCATTACGAGACATGTTAGCTTTATAATTCAGATTGAGGTCAACCAATTTAGAAGGAATTCACTTACTGCAATGTCTTCAGATAATGGCCTTTCTGATTGAAATATCACCGAGAAGCCGCATTACTGGAATTTAAAGAATAAATTTCATTTGATATTTTCGGTCTATTCTCCTAGAATGCTGTTTTCATTTGTTTGATTGCTTCCGATGTTGAACAATAAAATTCTTTGGTTCTCATAAAGATTTCCTGTTTTCAACGAGTTTCTTTCTGAATGTCCTGCTACTGTTATGGTGTTGCAACCAGAGAAGAATAACACAGACTCGGATATAAAGTTAAACGGTATATTATTCACGGAAACGTAGTACAAAGTATTTGGACTGGACTGGAGAGTACTTCTCTCACTGGTGTCCTGACACACTCATTCATACACTCACTCGGTTATACACTCTTGGTGACTCACACCTGGTGACTTCCGATATTTAACACCCACAACATGGGTTGTATATGGCACAAGGCCCGTTTAATGTAGGCTCGGCCAAAATTATGCCCATTGGAACCCGTATAAACGGGTTCAGGGACTGTCTACATCCCCGGACGAAACTTTGCTCTGCGACAAAGCTTCGTCCGTGTTCCTCCCTGCCGAAACAGAGAGTTCGACAGTAGTCACACGTGGTGACTGCCGATATTTAACAACAACCCACACGGGTCGCATGTAGCACAAAACCGTTTTTAATGTGGGCTTTCCGAGCCCGGGGGCTCGGTCAAAAATATGGGCATTAGAACCCGTATAAACGGGATCAGGGACTGTCTACCTCCCCGGACGAAACTTTGCCCTGCGGCAAAGCCTCGTCCGAGTTCCTCTCTGCCAAAGCAGAGAGTTCGACAGTAGTCACGCGTGGTGAGTGGTTCCTTACTAGAAATTGATAGCCACATTATATAAGTGTGGAAGAGTCCATTTGTAGGCATGTTAGGTTCCCACAATAGCTACTCATAAAACTTTCTAATGGTCGAAACATGACAATTGTTTGCGACAAATTTGTTGCGAAGGAATAATGCGGAAGAACCTGCCCCCTTCTAACAATCATATTTTTGGTTGATTTTCTCTTTCGATGTAATACCTTGCTGCTAAGTAGAATATTTCCCTTTTGCCAAAGTAATGCTTCTCTTAACCAAACCAGGTGTTTGCAAGGAACATCTACAAGATGATTCTTCTATGTTCCAGGAAGAGGTAATATGCGATACAATTCATATTCCAACAGACACAGAGCAAAGACTGATGCGGATAGAAATCTGATTTGATATGTGCAATGACATCTCATTTTCTGATAATTATTCCATATTATTGGTTTTTTTTTGTTGATCTGCAAACAATATTCTGCGTAATTTTTAACAAATCGATACAAAAGGATAGTTCGACATTCTTTGTTACACAACTGATGGCGATATTGGACCAATCGATAAGAAACCATATTTACGTTCTTAGCACGTTCTTCTGTTTCACTTGTGGGTTTTGTGGACAGTTGAACACGAAACATTATTGTTTATGCACCAAATGTCTTTGGCATTGACGTGGATTCAATTTAATAGGCGCTGTCAACGTTTCTTTATTCCGCGTTGGGCGTCTTAAGCGCAAGTTTACTCGAATATGGTGCAATCGCCATTTTTAATTGTTTAAAACACAGCTGACGATATCCCTAGACATGGGCAGTGGAATGAGAAAGGTCTAGTTCCGTGGGAAAGCCGGAGAGCACAACGACAGAAACCTAACAAAAACAAAGATGAGAGTAAATAAATACTTTAAACACAATATACATGCTTGCGTCAAGGTCATCTGTCTTGTAGTTGGAAAACATTTCCAACTCTCGTTTTTACGAAAGGATCCATGCTATTGTTTCCCCCATACAAAATAATGGAAGTAGACAAATCCTTCACTGTCATCTTATTGTAAATATAACATTATTCAGTATCCTATGGAATGATTTCACTGAATACATATCAACTTGGCAGATCTGTTCGCAGATTGGTCACAATAATGCCGTCAGCAATGCAGTGAAATAAATATCAAAAGGATCGACGTCCCAACGGAATCATAAACAAGCTTATATAGAAAAATTACGTACATATTTCACTCGGCGTTTTAGAGTTATTTCTTTCTAGAAGAAACTAACAGAGAAATACTTGCATGCCAATATACGAAGGCTTGCTAAATTTATTGGTCCGATCAACTTACCAAAACCTCAACTTTGTCGAGTAGCAGCTCATATGTGCGGGTATCAATGAATATATACTTTGATTACTTTTGTTTGTCTATATGTGTATAGACAGGAGAGACAATAAGGGACTTTGCGCAGTAAAATTTAATTTGACGCATGGACTCATTTTAGAAATGACGAATGGGATTTGTTAAACCAGATGATTTTGGACAGCTTGAGTCAAGAGCATTCGCCTATATATATGTCGGTGGGGAGTGATCTTCACTTAATCTTTGAAAACAGAGATATTGAAATCCAATATATATATATATATATATATATATATATATATATATATATATATATATATATATATATATATATATATAAATTAATATTGCACCATGTTTATTAACATTTTCCCCTTATAAATTAAGATTAATTTGTAAGGATTTTAAAACAGATAAGATTAACAAGAAAAAATAAAATGAATCAATGGTATAATCTTAATTCCCGTTATATATATATATATATATATATATATATATATATATATATATATATATATATATATATATATATGGGTCATAATCCGTTGGTATATAATCCAAGTGAATCATCAAAATATAATATAAAATATTAAAACTGATTCACATAGAGAGTTCAATGCTTTATTCAAACGGAGCATATAAATTATATACAATGTGAATTAAAATTATTAGGCATTAAACCGATAATACTGATAATGAAGCCTCATGATCCCGAAGAATTATGCAACCAATGCAATGAGATAATATTTAAATGCAGACATTGTAATCATCTCAATATAACTAACTACATATAAAAAAATTCTGCCAACTTAAATTCTGAAAGTCTAAAACATCAATATTTGAAATAATACACGATGTCTTTCTATACAAACACTATCAGCTATATTATAATATATGTATATTTGTATATGGGCATATGTGCATTGATATATATATATCCTAATAATTAGGCTAATATTTATAGGTGCCCATATGGTAATTACAAGCATACACATATGTTGGTGTAGGTATATGTAGCTGATTATATACGGAAATATTTATTTCCTTGAACTTAGAAGTGAGGATGATTGTATGCATGCACGCGCGCGTACGCATGTATAAACATCTGTATGTGGGTACGTATATGTATGCATATGTCTGTGCATATGCATGCATGTATATATATATATGTATATGTGTGCATACGTATGCATGTGTATGTGTCTATATATGCGTATATATGGCTGCTTATATATATATATATATATATATATATATATATATATATATATATATATATATATATATATATATATATATAATCTATATTTTTCATGTCTGTCTGTGTGTCTGTCGTAGGCGTTGTTACTTCGCCCAGGCCGCATTTCTCACCCGATTTCGATGCGGTTTTCACCACAGGTTTGCAAATGGCTGCCTTAAGGACATGACGGAGACCGATTTTTTAGTTCGGGCTCAGGTTCTGAAAAATCGATAATCGAAAAAAATTTGAAAATCGAAAAAATCTGCTTACAGAAGGAATGATCGGATTTCAACCAAATTTGACAACCTCTTAGAGTCTACGATTAGAAGTGTTGTCCAGAAATTTCATGACCACGGACCCCTAAACAGCGCGGAAAATCAATAAAACCCAAAAACAGATACGCCCAGATTGCGTCTGAACATCATGTCGGTTTTTAGCGAAAACCGACCGGCTTTCTGAGGAGACCATTGGGAGTCACCATGTGAAGTTTCAACTCTGAGCGCCTCCTCTCCAAAAGATAGTGCAAATCGACAATCGGTCAACCCTTAAAAATGTTTTCCGGTTGGGTATTTCCTAAATGCAGATTAATTTAAGGTCACGCTATGCGCGGGAAGAAACAGGTCAGTGCGTGCATTGGAAGAAAACATTTGACCTCAAATTCTGGAATGGGTTCAGGGTCAGTGAAATTCGGCTTTTTTATCCCTGCTACCAGGTCTGACTTCGAACTACAAATGACAATTTTGCTTTAATCGTCGCATCTTACCAAAATAAGCACTTCCTTTATTCGCGTCTTTACTGAAATAAAAACCCGCATACGTGCTGAGTGAAAATTGTCCTGCCCTCAGCAGTCCATTTTCCAATTCTTTAAACCTATTCCCCTAGCCCAGGCCGAATCCCAGACCTGACGAGAAGATTTTGCGCTAAAACAGCAGGGCTTCCTCCCAATCTATTTCAAATCTAATGCCGGCAAACGGATAGCGGCTTTTCGTTGTCGCACAAATCAAACGAGCAAACGCTTCATTGCAGCTCCTTGCATTCTCATCGCTGGCATCACCTGCGTTAGAGCCAAGGTGCGTATGCAGCAGGCAGGGTGACCCCGTTTACAGCCAAGCGTTGCTCTTGCCAAATCATGCGTGCGTGAGTGAATGCGCGCTAGCATCTTTCATTTTGCTCATTCATCGGTCTAAGTCGTGGCCATTGTCCAGGCTACACCAATCAATGACAAGTCACGCTCCCTTTAAATACCTTTAGCGCGGCTGCATCCGCACTCACGTATTGATTTGATCGCCACTAACGCATCTGTCCTTGGATTAATTGACAGCTACCTGCTACCGCAAGTTACCTATTTGCTTAAACGTTTGCATTACCCATTTTATCTCCGCGTGCTGCCTTTACTGCACAGCCCAGTCCATCTTAACGTTCCATACCTATTTCTACCTTTTCGTAGTTCAGTTTTGCTATTAGACAGTTAACTGCTGTCGCAAGTTACTTCTCTTCTGCCTTTACTACACGGCCCAGTACACCTCAGTGTTTCACTACTTTTTAACCTTCAACGCTTCAACGTTTTGGTTGCGTAAACTCTTCCTACAGCGACGTTTTCGTGCTGCCAGAAAGCACGACCCATAGCTAATAGAAGCTTTTTCCATACCGCTCCACTGCATTTTTAGTTTTCGTATACAACGAGGTTGCACCGCTTCAGCTTCGGTATCAACTTCTATTCGCATTCTTTCACAGCATTTCTACAACCCTTCAAATGGCTCCTACACGACGAACATCCACACGTCAGCAACTGAAGACCCTAACACCGTTAACGTTACACATGCAGAACAGGCGGCTGCGGAGGAGCACATAATAACTCCGCTTACAGATGATCATATAGCGTCTACTTCAACCTCTGCTTTGCACTCTTCTGCGTGTCGTGGCGATGACCAACCTGGCAGCTCTGCAAAGGCTGCAAAAATACCCTGGCGACGCAATCTTAGCAGGGGTTCTAACAAAGCCTCATCGGCTAAGGGGAAACGGCAGCAGGATTCCATTGAGTGCGCCTCCTTCGTGGAGGAGCGGCTGGCGTCTACTTCAACCTCTGCTTTGCACTCTTCTGAGAGCCGTGGCGATGACCGACCCGGCAGCTTTGCTAAGCGTGCCAAAATACCATGGCGAGGCAACCTTAGCAGGCGTTTTAAAGGAGCCTCTGCGGCAAAGACAAAGCGGGAGGAGGAAACCGAGGTAGAGGTCTCTTTGAGGCTTTCCAGTCAATCTCAACGGAGGCAGTATGTTTTGTCACATGAAACGCTTGGTCAGCGTAACTACCGTTTGTACTGCAAATCAGTTTACACATATTCGTTGAAAAGTAAGAGGAAACTACCTAAACGTACGTTTTTTGAATCAAGCACGGGCAACGCTGCTAGTGTATATATATATATATATATATATATATATATATATATATATATATGTAAGATTATGTATGTCTATGTATGGATACATGTGTATGTGGTTTTGTATATGTTTGTATATGTGTACGGGTATATGTATGTATATTTACATAAATATGTATGTGGTGTGTATGTACGCATATGTCTATGATACTTACCACCATTCCCGACTATTAAGTTTTTTAACACAAATATATGTCACGCTCTCTATCATCACACTCTATATCACCTCCCATCAACTTAATATTACTGCTCAAAACTGTAAAAAATATATGTAAAATTAAATTCATTTTTTTACCCTTGGAAGTGTGGACTGATAGAAACAGATTATAACCAATAGACCCTTAACATTCTCTGTTTTCATTACACACACACACACAGACATATATATATATATATATATATATATATATATATATATATATATATATATATATATATATATATATATATGTCATTCACAGACAGTACTGTTTCGCTGTATCACAGCTCCTCGGTGCGACTAGACTTCCGAATGCCTCAAGCCAGGATTGAAACACAACTAATTTTGTGTCAGCCAGAGCTATCTTCACTCCGTAGAGTCACACAACTAAATCTAGCGTATTGTTTAATCAAATGTAAACAAATTCCCATCAGCCAAAGTGCTCTATTCATTTTACTGAAGAGCTTTGCATTAGTGCAGGTGGCCGTTGTTTATAGAATTAGCTTATCACTCAACAGGGCTCCCCGTCGATTTCGACGTATAAAATTCCCAAAACGTCTCTCAGTTTTCCCTTTATGTTTGTGCCGTATGGGACACTTCATTTCCGCTAGTGACCTCCATACAAGGCTGCATGTTGTGCGACAGCGAGGATCTCGGGACCTGCAAACAAGAATGTTTGATGACACGTTTCGCCGTGGTCTTTTGTCTCTTAGACAATACGAGTCATTTCAAACCTTGTGATCCCTGACTGCCACAACTGAACACATTTATTGCTATCCAGGGAAACTCACTCGAAGTTAGAAGAGACACAATGACTAAGGAGTTAATATTTAAATAGTCCTTATCTTTCTGTTTATATGTTATTTAGTACATAATTTTTTTTACGGAAATGCACTGATTTAAAAAAAAATAAACAGCATTAATTACATTTACTGGCTTGAATATCCGAGAAATCTCGTAGTAAATATGCCTTCTCCGAGAGCAATTGAACCTGTGTCATATACAGAACCATCAATTAATATGACGTGCTATACCAATCAGTTACAGAGATGCGCTTTGTTAGCGAAGTTTAAATTACTGCTTATAAACCACAAAACTTCGACGATTTTTCCCGTTCGATCCGATTATATCTGCTCAAGAGACGTACCTTATATATATATATATATATATATATATATATATATATATAAAGTGTAACTTGTTCTACACAAGCGGTTAAGTCTAATCTGGAATGTCTGTTCTGCAAAGATGGGGTAATGAGCGAAATTATATATATATATATATATATATATATATATATATATATATATATATATATATATATATATATATTTCTGTGTGTGTGTGCTTCATATAAACTGATACATTTATTTTGTTTTGCCCTTATTTTTAATCAAATACTTGAAAATGTTTTCACTTTGATTTAGTTAGTGCAGTAATATATGTAATCAATTACTAAACTTATTTGATTATTGATATGGGTCCTTAACCTATGACTACAGAATTAACTCTTCCTGACACTATGTATACTACGCCTCTCAAGAGAGAGAGACGAATCGAGCCGAGCCGATAGTAGTTCACTCCAAACCAGCCTGATAATCATACTAACACCTACCCACATCTTGTATTATCATTCCGTGTAATATATCTTCGTTATTTCTACTCTTGTTTTCGTGCTGTTCTTCCTTGGTCCTAACCTGGACCATAACAATTATACACTATGAAACAGACAAAACAGAAAATGTCTCTATAAAGAAATATAGAATGTTAAACTTCTTTTTGTGGCACGGTTTAAATTTTCGAGGCAAAATGATTTTATAAAAAGATACGAATTTACATAATGTAGAAATTTGCTTAATGTAGAAATATTTTTTTCCTTTCAATTGTATCATTGATCCCCATTGTTGTCTTTCAGAAGTGCATAAAGCCAAATTATCTTAAACGAAGCTTGAATCTAACACGACCATTCCACGTTTCCTTCGTTTCGCTACTTCTACCGATAACATTCTGAAAGAGATATGTACACAGATAAAGAGGCCTTTTTGCTTTATGACTTTCCCCTATTTTCAAGTTCGGTGAAATAATATTTTCTTCTGAAATAACTTGTGAAATACTGTAATAAAACTGTAGATCTCTTCATCCGATTCCATCTTTAGCCTCGGACCAAGGTAATCTCATATTTACTTTTCAGACTCTGGGGCCATAAAATGGATACAAAGAAGAAAAGTTGTTTTTCCCCGACAGATATTGAGGCTGAGAGAGAGAGATAATGTGAAAAATGTATATATTTAATCACAATGTTTAACACAGTTTAATCGGATGTATTTTAGGCACAGAGAAGTGGGTGTGTGCATTTTTGTATGCATACATATGCGTGTGTGTGTGTCCTTGTGTGTGTGTGTGTTGGTATATGAATGACTGTTGTACATGTGTGGGAGGGAGCCCACGGGTAATGCGATAAACAGATTTTATCGACTAGACGCATTTCTAAAATTTACAGTTTTGCCATGAAATATATCTTTCTTCAAGACATTTTCCGTAAATACGACGCCAGTTCCCTCTCCATCATTTGTTTTTTTATCTTTTTATCTTCATATATACATTTCATCATCATTTATATTTCGCTAACAATATAAATACTTATGTTTATATAAAAGGATCATATGTAAAACTACTTTGTCTCGCAATTACACATGATCTGCACAAATATATATCCATGGATAAGGTATTTACATTTTATAATTGATAAACAGTTTTAGATGTCATTCTGGACAATTTAATGCTTATTAAAATTACAAGAACAAGCTTTCGATTATATATTATTTATTTCAGTTTAAACATAGATACGGCACTCTCTCTAAACTCTGCACCAAATATGTTTATATTTGGCCACTGCAAAACCATCAAGTTATGCGGGAAGTTTAATCCGCCTAATGCCACTAACTTTCTGGGTATCCAAACATTGAATTCTCTATTACTCAATCTCTCACACAAATAGAAGTAGCTTCCCATGCAATTCTGACGGACACGCTTCTCTATTCAATAGCTTCCTTCAATGCTTCACGAACTCATGTCATGCTCAGCTGCTCTGTTTTCTTTTAACTCAGACCATGCAGTTATATATATATATATATATATATATATATATATATATATAATTATTTATTTGAATATTACAACATAAATATGTTATAAAATCACGACAAAAGTAGCCATTTTGTTTCAACACTTCTTGTGTCTTGTCAAGTGATAATATAGAGTATAGAATAAATGGTTTCAAAAGTTTCAGATTAATCAACGATCCTTAGCTAAGAGTAAACGCTGTTACGTAAGCCAGAGTGGCCAATCAAAAAACAAGTATAGGATGATTCGAAAAATTTGACAACTAAGCAAGGCTATCTTAGATATTAAAAGATTTATAAAATTTGAAATTAAAATTAAAAGTAAAAAATTAAAATTACCTATTTAGAAATCTAAATCAGATCTCTATTAAGTTTTAAATTGTAGAATTACTAAGGAGAAAAAATAAAAAATAAAAATAAAAAATAAATAAATAAATCTAAAGATAAAAATAAAAAATATATATGCTATTTAATTTATATTTTCATTGAAATTAAGTTGAAAGTTGTATTTAGAGTCCCAGACATAGATGTATACATTTTTCGTTACATTTCAGCATGTTAGTCGCCTCTCACGTGAAATCACTCGAACAACGGCATGCCAACCGCTCGGACGCATCTAGATATATACACACACATACAAAAAAGCAAACCACACATAGGCAAATGCACTACACCTACACACATACATCGATACACACAGGCACACACATCTACATTCAATATGATCCAGACGGTCAAATGTCGAAGCTATTCGTGGCTTAATATGTTATTAAACGAATTTAAACTTGAAAAATTTAAACAAATAACCATATATAAATATATATATATATATATATATATATACACATACATATATATACATATACATATATATATATATACATATATATACATATACACATACACACACATACACATATATATACATATATACATTTTTGAAAACATATAGTTTTCGACACATTTACAGACAAAAGTAAATAACCACCTCCACATATAATTGAACACTCGCACATCCGCATATAAATTAATACATGCACCCGCATAGACACATATAAGGATAATAGGTACGCATACACAGACCTACGTACATAAACATACACATAGATAAGCACATATAAATATATTGACCCATACGTCGACGCAGAAAAGTAAATAAGGCAAGTGAAAAAATACATATAAAGATGCAACCATATACAAGCACACACATACATACATACACATCTAGATGTACATACATAAGCACGCATGCATATATGTATATACACTAAATATATATATAGACATTTACAAATACAAGTGTATACATGAAAAATTAAACAAACGTAAATTAAAACGACATGAGTATAAAAATGCATATACACATCCGCTAGTACATATATATACACACATACATACGCAACTACACATAGATATACATACATATATATCTACAGACATACATATACATACATACATACATATTCACAAATATAGATATACGCAAATATACAAATACATATATATATATATATATATATATATATATACATACATATATAAACACACATACCCATATACATACACACACGTACACATATACGCACACACATACATATACAAACACATATACATATATACATAAACATATAGACACATGCATAAAAAAGGAAAAAGAAATAAGCATACATAGACCAACTTATATTCTAATAATATTCCAACAACATTATGATAAAATATATTAAAAGTTAATCATAATTTAAGAAAAGAACAACGGTCTGTAAGCAATTAAAGGTACTTTATCAACAAAAGTAGATTTTAGTTTGTATCTATGATACACTCCAAGACACTAAAGCCTACATACAAATACACATACAATGACACACCAACATATATATATAAATATCTAATCCTATATAAATACCCATATCGACACATCCAGATAAACAATACAGAGACAGTCGAGCTCAACCATATAATCACCCACACATACATATAAATATACACCCATATACAAACACATATACATAAACATATACATATTTAAACATACATATATATACATATATATGTATATATAAACCTATACATACACATAGAAACATACATACTACATATACATACATATATGCACACTCACACATACATATACATACATATGCAATAGGCATACATATATCTACACTCACACAAGTACACATAAATATCCCCATATACCCATACATATACTCACACATTTAGTGGTAGACACTTACCAGAATTTACTCCCTTACTCATAGACATAAACAGGTTAACCTATGATAGAAGCCAATATACGCAACGATATACCTTCATAAAAAAAAAAAAAAAAAAAAAAAAAATCATATATATATCCCTATATACACATATACATATCCTACAGTAGAAATAACTCTACATAACATACACATATATACATCTAAATACAGACACGTATGATACTTTGTAAGTACCCAGTACACATTCATATCGATAAGGCGACTATCATGCTAAAAAGGTAATAGTCTATTAAGTTTCATTTATCATTATCATAGAAAGTATATGATTTCTATACTAAGTTAAATTTAAGACGGTGCTTACAGTTAACTGTTAGTTCATATCTTTGATTTAAAAGATCAGTCTTATTTTTAAATCTAATTATTTCAAGTTTCTCGTTAAGGCATAAGTAACAGGGGGCATATAGTGAGTTACATGTCCGGGCCTTTCTAATTAATTTCCATTTAACCTTAGGTGTTTTATTTTTCTCTTTTAGACTCCAAAAGTATTTGGATAATGAAGTCATATATTTATAGTTACTATTATTAAAAGATTGCAGGTGACCCCGCCAGCGTTCCTTGAATGGTCTCATGGTGCAACCTATGTAGAATTTCTTTATATTTGGATTTTCTAGTGTTGATATAGTACTGAGATAAACTACAGAGCTAGTTAAACAGTTATTATTTAGTGGACAATTATTGGGATTCCTGCAGTTACATGATTTATTATTTGTGTCATTTTGCTTAATGTTGCTATGTGCAACCTTGTGGGTTGTCAGGCTCTCCGAATTTATATACTTGCTGAATATACTATTGTTATGTTTTTTAATTATTTTTTCTAGGTTATCAGCACAACTATAGCTTAACTTAAGAGTATTAGAGTTAAATATTTTACTGAGTGAGTTGGTTCCAGATTTGGGGAAATGTTTTTTAATGAGGTTTAGAAACAGGTGCCCCAATTTGGTTTTAACCATAATGTTAAAAGGGGGAGTATACCATATGATTTTTCTAGATCTCTTTCTACCATTATTGTTGCTATTTATAGGGCTTTTATATTTAATATTAATATTTTTATATCCACTATTTTTAAGTGCGGAATTGTAAAGGTTACTATGCTTATTAAAAATATCACTGTTTGAAGAGTTGTTACTGATCCTACATTCAATAGAATAGGGTATGTGTTTGATGATTGCAGGGGGGTGGTTAGAATTTGGATGAACGTATATTTGATTGGAATTAACTTTTACATATGGTTGGTATGTGTTGCTAGTGAGGTCTAGGGTGACGTCTAGGAAGTCTACTCGTTTAACATTAGTGGAAACTATTACTCTGAGACCTAGATCCTTAAATACCTTATGTATCATTTTTCTAATACGATCTACTTTAATTTTAGTGGAATTCCTAACTACTAATAACCCGTCGTCCCTATATAATCCTACACTATCAGAATCTAGGCAATCAAATGCACTTAAATTATACAAAAGAAATAATCCAACTAGATCAGAAGCTTCAGCAGAATCCAGAGAACCCATTGAAATGTCAAATTTTTCGTTACAGGACTTTTTGGTCCACTGTTCATCTTTGTAGATTAGAACCGAATTTCGGCACTCCATGATGGTATTCACTTCTCTTTCAGAAATGTTGGAGTATTCCCGAGCGAAATCCAGGGCACAAGTGAACAGATTTTTGGATATAGATGGATAATAGTCTGTAATGTCAAACTGTATGAAGGTACATTTATCCTTAAATCCGATGTTGTTAAACCAGTTGATGACATCCGCAGTGTTAATCCATTGTAATAGTCCGAGGGTTTTCTTTATGGAGTGGTTGGTTCTTTCTAAGATGTTCTTACTAATCCTGCCGATCTCCGGTCTAGTTGGGTTTATAATCCTAGTTGATGGCTTAGATCTGAAATCGGGTTTGTGATCTTTTAATAAAATATAGGCTTCTTTAGGTTGTAATTTACTAACTCGATCACTTATCTTTAGTTTATCAGTAATTGATTTGCTGATAGAGTTAATTTTATCAATTTGGTTAAAATTGTCCGTATTAATTTTTTGGTAACTACTGGTTAGACTATTGGTTACTAATTTGTCATAATTCCTAGGGGATAATTTATAAAAGTTGGCAGTCTTATCAGATTTAACATATAGGTCTTCTGATTTATTGATGTCTTTGACAATGATATCCAGATTTTTTTGGAAACAGTTCTTGAATTTGTAGAAGGTTAATCCCTTGATGATATCTAATAGATCATTCTCGAAACTCAATAGATCCTTTATTATAGGTGCAGTTTTGAGACTTTTAAAACCATAGTTCTCTTGTTCATATAGTTGTTCCTTATTCTGAAGGAAGAAGAAAGCCTTCCATCTCATTCTCCTTATGAAGTTTTCAGTTTGCTGAGTCAAATGGACGAAATAATCCCTTTTGTTTGTGGTGGGAATGTTCTTCAGTGATAATTCGAAATCGATTTTATCCATATTAAGAATATAATAGATAGTGCTCGACAGTAATAGGAGCTAATATCCAAGTTTAGGATTGGTATATACGGAATGAAATCCAATAACCAACAATCAATATTCTTTAAAGAGTGCTCAATACAGAGTAGAGCAGATATAATTATTTATTTGAATATTACAACATAAATATGTTATAAAATCACGACAAAAGTAGCCATTTTGTTTCAACACTTCTTGTGTCTTGTCAAGTGATAATATAGAGTATAGAATAAATGGTTTCAAAAGTTTCAGATTAATCAACGATCCTTAGCTAAGAGTAAACGCTGTTACGTAAGCCAGAGTGGCCAATCAAAAAACAAGTATAGGATGATTCGAAAAATTTGACAACTAAGCAAGGCTATCTTAGATATTAAAAGATTTATAAAATTTGAAATTAAAATTAAAAGTAAAAAATTAAAATTACCTATTTAGAAATCTAAATCAGATCTCTATTAAGTTTTAAATTGTAGAATTACTAAGGAGAAAAAATAAAAAATAAAAATAAAAAATAAATAAATAAATCTAAAGATAAAAATAAAAAATATATATGCTATTTAATTTATATTTTCATTGAAATTAAGTTGAAAGTTGTATTTAGAGTCCCAGACATAGATGTATACATTTTTCGTTACATTTCAGCATGTTAGTCGCCTCTCACGTGAAATCACTCGAACAACGGCATGCCAACCGCTCGGACGCATCTAGATATATACACACACATACAAAAAAGCAAACCACACATAGGCAAATGCACTACACCTACACACATACATCGATACACACAGGCACACACATCTACATTCAATATGATCCAGACGGTCAAATGTCGAAGCTATTCGTGGCTTAATATGTTATTAAACGAATTTAAACTTGAAAAATTTAAACAAATAACCATATATAAATATATATATATATATATATATATATACACATACATATATATACATATACATATATATATATATACATATATATACATATACACATACACACACATACACATATATATACATATATACATTTTTGAAAACATATAGTTTTCGACACATTTACAGACAAAAGTAAATAACCACCTCCACATATAATTGAACACTCGCACATCCGCATATAAATTAATACATGCACCCGCATAGACACATATAAGGATAATAGGTACGCATACACAGACCTACGTACATAAACATACACATAGATAAGCACATATAAATATATTGACCCATACGTCGACGCAGAAAAGTAAATAAGGCAAGTGAAAAAATACATATAAAGATGCAACCATATACAAGCACACACATACATACATACACATCTAGATGTACATACATAAGCACGCATGCATATATGTATATACACTAAATATATATATAGACATTTACAAATACAAGTGTATACATGAAAAATTAAACAAACGTAAATTAAAACGACATGAGTATAAAAATGCATATACACATCCGCTAGTACATATATATACACACATACATACGCAACTACACATAGATATACATACATATATATCTACAGACATACATATACATACATACATACATATTCACAAATATAGATATACGCAAATATACAAATACATATATATATATATATATATATATATATATACATACATATATAAACACACATACCCATATACATACACACACGTACACATATACGCACACACATACATATACAAACACATATACATATATACATAAACATATAGACACATGCATAAAAAAGGAAAAAGAAATAAGCATACATAGACCAACTTATATTCTAATAATATTCCAACAACATTATGATAAAATATATTAAAAGTTAATCATAATTTAAGAAAAGAACAACGGTCTGTAAGCAATTAAAGGTACTTTATCAACAAAAGTAGATTTTAGTTTGTATCTATGATACACTCCAAGACACTAAAGCCTACATACAAATACACATACAATGACACACCAACATATATATATAAATATCTAATCCTATATAAATACCCATATCGACACATCCAGATAAACAATACAGAGACAGTCGAGCTCAACCATATAATCACCCACACATACATATAAATATACACCCATATACAAACACATATACATAAACATATACATATTTAAACATACATATATATACATATATATGTATATATAAACCTATACATACACATAGAAACATACATACTACATATACATACATATATGCACACTCACACATACATATACATACATATGCAATAGGCATACATATATCTACACTCACACAAGTACACATAAATATCCCCATATACCCATACATATACTCACACATTTAGTGGTAGACACTTACCAGAATTTACTCCCTTACTCATAGACATAAACAGGTTAACCTATGATAGAAGCCAATATACGCAACGATATACCTTCATAAAAAAAAAAAAAAAAAAAAAAAAATCATATATATATCCCTATATACACATATACATATCCTACAGTAGAAATAACTCTACATAACATACACATATATACATCTAAATACAGACACGTATGATACTTTGTAAGTACCCAGTACACATTCATATCGATAAGGCGACTATCATGCTAAAAAGGTAATAGTCTATTAAGTTTCATTTATCATTATCATAGAAAGTATATGATTTCTATACTAAGTTAAATTTAAGACGGTGCTTACAGTTAACTGTTAGTTCATATCTTTGATTTAAAAGATCAGTCTTATTTTTAAATCTAATTATTTCAAGTTTCTCGTTAAGGCATAAGTAACAGGGGGCATATAGTGAGTTACATGTCCGGGCCTTTCTAATTAATTTCCATTTAACCTTAGGTGTTTTATTTTTCTCTTTTAGACTCCAAAAGTATTTGGATAATGAAGTCATATATTTATAGTTACTATTATTAAAAGATTGCAGGTGACCCCGCCAGCGTTCCTTGAATGGTCTCATGGTGCAACCTATGTAGAATTTCTTTATATTTGGATTTTCTAGTGTTGATATAGTACTGAGATAAACTACAGAGCTAGTTAAACAGTTATTATTTAGTGGACAATTATTGGGATTCCTGCAGTTACATGATTTATTATTTGTGTCATTTTGCTTAATGTTGCTATGTGCAACCTTGTGGGTTGTCAGGCTCTCCGAATTTATATACTTGCTGAATATACTATTGTTATGTTTTTTAATTATTTTTTCTAGGTTATCAGCACAACTATAGCTTAACTTAAGAGTATTAGAGTTAAATATTTTACTGAGTGAGTTGGTTCCAGATTTGGGGAAATGTTTTTTAATGAGGTTTAGAAACAGGTGCCCCAATTTGGTTTTAACCATAATGTTAAAAGGGGGAGTATACCATATGATTTTTCTAGATCTCTTTCTACCATTATTGTTGCTATTTATAGGGCTTTTATATTTAATATTAATATTTTTATATCCACTATTTTTAAGTGCGGAATTGTAAAGGTTACTATGCTTATTAAAAATATCACTGTTTGAAGAGTTGTTACTGATCCTACATTCAATAGAATAGGGTATGTGTTTGATGATTGCAGGGGGGTGGTTAGAATTTGGATGAACGTATATTTGATTGGAATTAACTTTTACATATGGTTGGTATGTGTTGCTAGTGAGGTCTAGGGTGACGTCTAGGAAGTCTACTCGTTTAACATTAGTGGAAACTATTACTCTGAGACCTAGATCCTTAAATACCTTATGTATCATTTTTCTAATACGATCTACTTTAATTTTAGTGGAATTCCTAACTACTAATAACCCGTCGTCCCTATATAATCCTACACTATCAGAATCTAGGCAATCAAATGCACTTAAATTATACAAAAGAAATAATCCAACTAGATCAGAAGCTTCAGCAGAATCCAGAGAACCCATTGAAATGTCAAATTTTTCGTTACAGGACTTTTTGGTCCACTGTTCATCTTTGTAGATTAGAACCGAATTTCGGCACTCCATGATGGTATTCACTTCTCTTTCAGAAATGTTGGAGTATTCCCGAGCGAAATCCAGGGCACAAGTGAACAGATTTTTGGATATAGATGGATAATAGTCTGTAATGTCAAACTGTATGAAGGTACATTTATCCTTAAATCCGATGTTGTTAAACCAGTTGATGACATCCGCAGTGTTAATCCATTGTAATAGTCCGAGGGTTTTCTTTATGGAGTGGTTGGTTCTTTCTAAGATGTTCTTACTAATCCTGCCGATCTCCGGTCTAGTTGGGTTTATAATCCTAGTTGATGGCTTAGATCTGAAATCGGGTTTGTGATCTTTTAATAAAATATAGGCTTCTTTAGGTTGTAATTTACTAACTCGATCACTTATCTTTAGTTTATCAGTAATTGATTTGCTGATAGAGTTAATTTTATCAATTTGGTTAAAATTGTCCGTATTAATTTTTTGGTAACTACTGGTTAGACTATTGGTTACTAATTTGTCATAATTCCTAGGGGATAATTTATAAAAGTTGGCAGTCTTATCAGATTTAACATATAGGTCTTCTGATTTATTGATGTCTTTGACAATGATATCCAGATTTTTTTGGAAACAGTTCTTGAATTTGTAGAAGGTTAATCCCTTGATGATATCTAATAGATCATTCTCGAAACTCAATAGATCCTTTATTATAGGTGCAGTTTTGAGACTTTTAAAACCATAGTTCTCTTGTTCATATAGTTGTTCCTTATTCTGAAGGAAGAAGAAAGCCTTCCATCTCATTCTCCTTATGAAGTTTTCAGTTTGCTGAGTCAAATGGACGAAATAATCCCTTTTGTTTGTGGTGGGAATGTTCTTCAGTGATAATTCGAAATCGATTTTATCCATATTAAGAATATAATAGATAGTGCTCGACAGTAATAGGAGCTAATATCCAAGTTTAGGATTGGTATATACGGAATGAAATCCAATAACCAACAATCAATATTCTTTAAAGAGTGCTCAATACAGAGTAGAGCAGATATAATTATTTATTTGAATATTACAACATAAATATGTTATAAAATCACGACAAAAGTAGCCATTTTGTTTCAACACTTCTTGTGTCTTGTCAAGTGATAATATAGAGTATAGAATAAATGGTTTCAAAAGTTTCAGATTAATCAACGATCCTTAGCTAAGAGTAAACGCTGTTACGTAAGCCAGAGTGGCCAATCAAAAAACAAGTATAGGATGATTCGAAAAATTTGACAACTAAGCAAGGCTATCTTAGATATTAAAAGATTTATAAAATTTGAAATTAAGATTAAAAGTAAAAAATTAAAATTACCTATTTAGAAATCTAAATCAGATCTCTATTAAGTTTTAAATTGTAGAATTACTAAGGAGAAAAAATAAAAAATAAAAATAAAAAATAAATAAATAAATCTAAAGATAAAAATAAAAAATATATATGCTATTTAATTTATATTTTCATTGAAATTAAGTTGAAAGTTGTATTTAGAGTCCCAGACATAGATGTATACATTTTTCGTTACATTTCAGCATGTTAGTCGCCTCTCACGTGAAATCACTCGAACAACGGCATGCCAACCGCTCGGACGCATCTAGATATATACACACACATACAAAAAAGCAAACCACACATAGGCAAATGCACTACACCTACACACATACATCGATACACACAGGCACACACATCTACATTCAATATGATCCAGACGGTCAAATGTCGAAGCTATTCGTGGCTTAATATGTTATTAAACGAATTTAAACTTGAAAAATTTAAACAAATAACCATATATAAATATATATATATATATATATATATACACATACATATATATACATATACATATATATATATATACATATATATACATATACACATACACACACATACACATATATATACATATATACATTTTTGAAAACATATAGTTTTCGACACATTTACAGACAAAAGTAAATAACCACCTCCACATATAATTGAACACTCGCACATCCGCATATAAATTAATACATGCACCCGCATAGACACATATAAGGATAATAGGTACGCATACACAGACCTACGTACATAAACATACACATAGATAAGCACATATAAATATATTGACCCATACGTCGACGCAGAAAAGTAAATAAGGCAAGTGAAAAAATACATATAAAGATGCAACCATATACAAGCACACACATACATACATACACATCTAGATGTACATACATAAGCACGCATGCATATATGTATATACACTAAATATATATATAGACATTTACAAATACAAGTGTATACATAGTAATTCTACAATTTAAAACTTAATAGAGATCTGATTTAGATTTCTAAATAGGTAATTTTAATTTTTTACTTTTAATTTTAATTTCAAATTTTATAAATCTTTTAATATCTAAGATAGCCTTGCTTAGTTGTCAAATTTTTCGAATCATCCTATACTTGTTTTTTGATTGGCCACTCTGGCTTACGTAACAGCGTTTACTCTTAGCTAAGGATCGTTGATTAATCTGAAACTTTTGAAACCATTTATTCTATACTCTATATTATCACTTGACAAGACACAAGAAGTGTTGAAACAAAATGGCTACTTTTGTCGTGATTTTATAACATATTTATGTTGTAATATTCAAATAAATAATTATATCTGCTCTACTCTGTATTGAGCACTCTTTAAAGAATATTGATTGTTGGTTATTGGATTTCATTCCGTATATACCAATCCTAAACTTGTATATATATATATATATATATATATATATATATATATATATATATATATCTTTTCTCTGTCTTTAATATCTGGTACGAAACCCCAATTGACATATTTGTGTTATCAACGATTGATTTGGAATAGCTCCATAGATTTATAAACATCCCTTTGATGTGCTACTACGGTATCTTTCTATATTAATGAGATGATGTACTGTGTAGACTGCTTACATTTTTCGGACACTATTGTCCTCATCTTTGTCGGCAAATTTATTACAACGTTTCGGCCATTGTACGCTCCGACCTTCTTCAGGTGGTTGGAATGTCGAACAGAAGCCTTTATTTCGCTCACTGTGGTAGACTGTTTTAGTTTCACATGCCATGTTTAATGGATGTCAGTTATCAGTTATCTCCTGTTAATTTTTCCCTCTGAAAGTTCTTCACTGCTGTAACCAGGTATTGAACTCACACTCTTTGGGTCCTGTAACTTAATCTAACAAACGTCTTTATACACTTTGCATAAAGAGTGTGAGTTCAATACCCGGTTAAGGCAGTGGAGAACTTGGAGAGGGGAATTAACAGGAGATAACTGATAACGGGCATCCATTAAATATGGCACGTAGAACCAGAACAGTCTACCCCAGTAAGCGAAATAAAGGGTTCAGTTCGACATTCGAACCACCTGAAAAAGGCCGGAGCGTACAACGACCGGAACATTGTAATAAATATGGCGACAAAAATGAGGACAATAGCCCGAATAATGTAAGTAGCGCTAATACGGTATCTTCGTTGGTGAAAGTTGAAATCGAAACATTTCTTCTAGCACGTAAATACCAAGTGAAATCACAATCTTCTTCTTCGTTCTTAACAGCCTGTTCAACTGTTATGTCTCATAAGGGTCATTACCCCGCGCCGGCTATGACTAAGTGAAAGTTGCGATTGTGACAGACATCTCTATGCCATTGTTCGCAATGTGTGTAAGCGTCTCCTCAAATAAGTAAAGTCAATATTTACTGATAGAATGAGTGACACCATAACCGCTCTCACAAATTTGTTTCAAGATATTACTGTCAGGTCTGCAAGGGTGTGTTGAAAAATTGAAATTCCTCAGGTCCTTCTTTCGTCAATCAATGTGAAGTGTTGAGATCTACTGCTGATAACGTAGAGTACTTTGTTCGGAAATTATTTATTTCTCTACGAGAACAGATGATTTACTGAGTGATATACGCATATCACCGTCCTTGGGTTTTGTTATCGTTTCTAAATTAGATCTCCTATGAATTTCCTGTTTTTAAGAAAGCTGGCGAATATTCTGACCATTCAATTTATTAACCTATTAGACATTTACCTTTATTTGACAAAGTATTCGTGGCCCTAATCACATTTGAATTGGTTAAGTATTTTACATATACACACACTGAGGTCAAAACCAAGCAGCGACACTGTGTTTTATGCTGCAACACTATCTTCAGGCCCGAGACAAACTGTCGCCAGGTTGTGTTGATCTCGGTGTGCCCTTTTTACATACGCTCTATTTTGAAATTGAACAAATTTATAGACACATATATAGCATACCTTAAAACTCTCTCTCTCACTCTCTCTCGCTCTCTCTCTCTCTCTCTATATATATATATATACATATATATATATATATATATATATATATATATATATATATAGCATAATGAGAAGCCACATATACTTTCTTGATATGCATATAATATGGAGAAAATAACTGAAAAGTTGCAAATTAAAAAAAAAAAAATAATAATTTATTTCTGACGAAAGATCGGGGCAGATCTGAAATATCAAATCAAATATATATATATAAAAATATAAATAATTACTTTCACAAAAAAACAAAACATTCAATTTTTTTTTATTTGCAACTTTTCAGTTGTTTTCTCCATATATATATATATATATATATATATATATATATATATATATATATATATATATATATATTTATATAGATAGATAGATAGAGCGAGAGAGAGAAAGAAAGAAAGAGAGGCAGAGTCACAAGGCTAAGATTGAATTTCTTTTAAAATTTAAGAGAGTGCGACTGCACACACCAAAAGATTGTGTCCGATATCAATAACACATTTAAAAAGAATTCGATTAGCATTATATTTTTTCGTTTCGGAAGATACCTGAATTTTACTAAAAACAAAATCATTTCCATGCCTGAAGATGACTGAATGTAGAGTTGAAAGTACTTGCGTATTAAAGAAGGACCTTATACAGCTTATAATTTTTAAAAAAATCAAAGATCATAACATTCATCTTAAAAATTTTGTTAGCGAAGAGATTTTGCCATTTTATATCATGAACTTTACTAATTTTTTTTTGTATGATTCATTGATTGATTCATTATAATATAAATTGAACTGCACCACATATTTGATATATATATATATATATATATATATAGAGAGAGAGATAGATAGATAGATAGATAGATAGATAGATAGATAGATAGATAGATAGATAGATATATTAAGGTATGTATGTATTGAATATAGAAATTTAATACTTTTTTGTATCAAGGCCATACATCAGCGTTGTTTTTAGACTCAACAGCAATTAGAACTCTATCATGTTTTATTTTACAGTTAATAACAATGCACATTTAGCGAGAAAATTTGCAAGTAAAATACGTTACAATATATTCACATGTGATCCATGAACGGAAACAATGGCTCAAATATTATAAATATATCATTGCAAATTAAACATATATCATTTCATGTATGTAACAAATGAACTGCAAATCTGAAAAATAAACTATATTATCAGCAACATAGTAATGATATATAGCATTAGATAGCAGGAGTTTTGGGGAAATGTATGTGACTGGATAGTTAGAATTTATAGCTAAATGTCTATCATGTACACAAGAAAATCTTAATTGTAATGCCCTCTATAAAGGGAGGCACGGTGGAGTAATGGATAGCGGCTCGTATTTAGGAATCGGAGAGCAGAGTTCGAATTCCAGTCAACTCTATTATATTCATTTCCGTGGTAATACCCTTGGGAAAGGTATGATTCCTCTCCTTTTCTCCACAGAAAATGGTAACTAGCAGGACAGACCGGGATCTATAGCCTTTGATGGCAACTGGTCTACCGCAGAAAGAAATGGCAACCTACTGCGGAAAAAAAATCTGGAACGTCAGTCATGTATCGAATGATACATGGTTGCCTAAACGTGCATGGCACATCATTGACTGATCTATGAAAGAATTTTACAAATAGAATTTTGATCGATACATTCAGAGTACTCGTTATCAAGATGTAAAAAGCCTTACTCTCAGCATTTATAAATATCCGATTAATTTCATAAAGAAAAGTTTTATTAGATACGTATTTACGTATCTATCTCTAACAAAGATTGCTTGTTACATCTTTATTGCTACGTTTAGATTACTGAAAGAGGAATTAATTAAAAACTTCGAAATACATGAACTTCACCAGTGATTCGTTTTCAATATAAAAACTATTAAATATTAAAAGACAGGAAAATATTTCGAAAGCATTATAATAAATCGCCTGTCGTAAATCCAGGCCTAGTAATATTAGTTTCATGTATTATATTTGTCTAAGCTTTAGTTAAGATTTTTGTTTATTGGCTTAATTCTAAATGATTAACTTTACGTATTTTCATGGATCCCTAATTATCTGTAGGTCTTAGTTAAATAAGAAGGCTTTCAAGAAAAACGATAACAAATCGACATTGTTATTATTGAAAATAATATGTATAAACAACCAGATGCGATGGAATAACTTATAATGAACTTCAAAACCTTCATTCGTGCTATGTAGTCAACAATGCACCGTGGAATAAAATGAAAGAAAAGTAATTATACGTTGAGATTTTGTTGCCAAATCTCATCGGTTTGTGTTACTTAATTTAAATGTCCGGTCGTAAATGAAATTTAAACAAGTAATGCCTTACGAAATTAAACGGAAGCTTTTTTTTTCTGTGTCATACTTGCAGTAGATGTAGTTTTGGGGGTAAGAATACATGTGTTACTTATATTTCATCATGCAACTGATTAAAAGTTCATACGGAAAACACCAACGTTTGCCTCAGTTTTCTTCTCTACTCTTTCACTCACTCGCTGGGTCGTGTCTTCTGCAAAGAGGGTCGACGAATCAAAAAAGAACATAAGAAAAGTCCTTTGATCTGTGCATCCTGTAAGCTTCTGTGTTGTAACGTGGAAACATTTCCAGCTTGGAATTCAATATTCCAGTTTTGATCTGGTCATATTCTATTGATCGAAGTTTACGATACCTCAGTATATTTATGTGCATGCCTCTTGAAATATAATGTTATAATTTCCCATGGATAAAGTTAATCATCTTCCTACATACAAAGATATTGAGTATGAAGGTTACGAGAAGTCAAACAAAATGTTATTACCTAATTAATTTAACATAATTAACCACATGTTCAAAAGATAAAAAAAATAAAAAATGGATAACGTAATTGTTTTAATGGAAAACAAATCATGATTGTCGTACAATAGAGTATTTGTGTCTATGTCTATCTTTTTTGTGCAGACAACACATTTTATATGTATGGATTAGAATTAGCAAAATAAGAAGATAAATTACTGCATATGATAGAACATTATCGTATATTTACACTAGGGCTATTTCCAAAGGGAATAATATATATATATATATATATATATATATATATATATATATATATATATATATATATATAGATAGATAGATAGATATATAGATATATATGTATGAAGAAATATAGTCTTAATGCGTGCTATATTTATGGGATAAAGTGCTCAATATCCGAGATAGATCATGCATTATATATATATATATATATATATATATATATATATATATATATATATATATATGCATGTATGTGTCTGTGTGTGGCCTAAATGCTTTTGTCATGTCCTGTTGGCAATCAAACATTTATAAGCCAGCAACCGGAAACATCAACTTCCAGGGCCAGTCACTTTTGTAAAACTGATTTATCATATAAAAATGTCTCTGGATTAGACAAAAACAAAAATCTGTGACCAAGATACATCGGTTCAATGTGTAGCATTTGTTCCAGAAACTGCCAGGTGGCCAGTCAGCCATCAGCAACCCTAGCTCCAGCCATCAGCTGCGGTTCCAAAAAGCTTCCAGATTTAACTAGCCATCTTCGCCAGAAGCAATGATATTCCGCTAACATTTTCAAGACAACACTTTTCAACGACAGATAACTGCCCTTTAGAAGAAAAAAAGAAAACAATTTCCAAATGCCCTTCTCAGGGCAATACACTTCAACGCTCTTCTCGCCATCTGCATGAATATGCAGACATTTTCTTTACCTAGTGCACTGTAACATTATTTTTGTCGATGCATTTCCTTTAACGATTTTAAACGTTGAATTATATTGCTTACTTAAGTCGTCCTTTTGGTTGTTGTTGTCGTCTGCCATTCAATAAGAGTTTGCGGACCAATATACAAACTGCAACACGTTTAAGGATATTGGCGATTATATTCTACACAGAATTTTTCCTTTATTATCTCTGAAGTGCCATTATTTTCCATTCTCGTTGCCTAATCCACGGTCAAGTATTTTGCAGTTTTCTTTAGCCAAGTCTGTTAGTCACCTAACTTAAACCTAGACGGCTCTGTTCTTTAAATATATATTTTTAAATCATGCCTTTCCAAAGAGTATTTGAACGAAAGTGAATGCTACACTCTAGGACGGTATTTGAAGTCGGCTTCACGATTACGACATTCGGGCAAGTACATTTTGTACTACCTATTGCACAATATACAATTTTCAAGTTACAGATATCTACTAAACTAACATTTTTTATACGCATTGTTTTCATCTTATCAGCTCGTATATATTACTTTTCCACGTAGACGAAATCGTGGTAACCATTTACTAATTTCAGTACTGGAGTGTATACATTACACCCATTTGTAAGGTGGCATCAAGCGACCAGTACGGTTGTTTCAGTTGTTAACGATGAAATAAAATGAAAATCAGGCTCGAAATAGCACCGCAAGTAAACTTCTGTTATAATGGTTATTTGTGAGATCATCGATAACTAGCGAATTTTAAGCAAATTTGATTGATGCTTCCATGTATTGGAAATATCTCTATCCCCGTGGAAACGCGATGCATCCTGATTCCATCACCAGCCGTCACCTGTGCAATTTTGACTCTCTAAACTTCCATTATTATATTCCAAGGGATGAAAGCAAATGCCGATGTCCTGTGACATGTAACATTTTACGAATTAAATGGAAACACAAGGAGGCAATATTTTTTTCGATATCCCAATTTATCAAAAAAGATTTAACAACGAGTTCGGTAGATCAAGTTGCACTCGGGTAACGCGAAGTATTCGCTATCTTCTAAAATCTAAAGAGTAAGAGAAGTATAAACATTAGACGAGGCCCTTAATACAGATCCATATACAAGCTGTGAACAACGTTTAGCTATGACTGCTTCTCATAAAATCTTCTCATAAAATCTTCATACCGCGCTGCAACAATTATTTACATTATTCGGGATATTGTCCTCATCTTTGTCGCCATATTTATTACAACGTTTTGGCCGTTGTAAGCTCCGGCCTTCTTCAGGTGGTTGGAATGTCGAACTGGACCCTTTATTTCGCTCACTTGGGTAGACTGTTCTAGTTCCACGTACCATGTTTAATTGATATCTGTTATCAGTTATCTCCTGTTATTTTTTCCATCTGAAATTTCTCCACTGCCTTAACCGGGTATTGAACTCACACTCTTTGGGACCTGTCACTGGATCTAACCAATGCATTTATCCACTGTGCCATGTGTCACAACAATTTAAAACAACATGCCTGGCCGCGTGCACAATTGCGGAAAATCCTTGTTGAAAACACAACTATACTTAAACATGAAAACAATAAATAAAAACTAAACATTCTTGAAGCTATATACATAAAACAGTTGAAAACTAACCTGAACAAAATAAACTACGAAATTTCCACAAATATTCTTAAATGCTTATAATTGATAACAGAAGCCATTAGTTTATACCAACGGCTTCCCATACTTAACACTTCTTGTTTTCACTCTCGCGTGGTCATGTGTGACGCCATGAACTGCGGCGCGATTTTCGTTTCCGCGTCTCGTATACACGAGTTTGTCGTTGCATTGAAAATTTTCATGCAACAAAAACAGACTATCAATATTGTTTTTTCCTTGTATTGTTTGATATATTGAAATATATATATATATATATATATATATATATATATATATATATATATATATATATATATATATATATATATATATATATATTGTCTTTTTAGGTATGTCTGATTTAATAAATTTCTACCATTATATATGTTTATTTTTAACATATTCCTTTCATATTGACGACTATTTTCTTTATACTACAATTGAATGACGCAAGAAATGCATCATAAGTTTCGTTGTTGCAGTGCATTTCTTACCGTGAAACTTACATATAATATTCGGTGGCATTTCGATATAATTTTTTTTTCACATTTGAAGACGTTTCTAGTAGTAAGATACGTCAATTAGTTTCTGTTGTTCTTGCGAAAAAAATCCCGCAATTCTCGATATTACCTGGATTTCTTGCATGGACTACCTTCTTTAACATGAACGAAACTCCAGATTTTTTAATTGGGGTTGAGATCAAGACTTTGACCAGGCCATACCATGATTTTGAAGTTCTTTTTTTGAATCCATTCTTTTGTATATTTGCTTTGATGCTTCAGATCATTCTCCTGTTGGAACTATCCTTGACCAAACCAAGTTTCGAACCCAGTGCAAGGAACATTCGCTAAAACTTGCTAGGTATCTTGCAGGAACCATTGTGCCGTCAACGCGTACAATCCTGCCTGTTCCAGCGGCAGCAATGGAACCCAAATCTTAAGGCGCCAGCTGCGATGTTTAAATGTTGGCCCAAAATTCTTCTCTTCAAAAGCCGTATTATATATAACGCTTATCATTCCCCCAGAAAAACTCTTTAAGTTAAGTCTCATCCGTATATAAAATCTTTTAGCGGAATGTTTCTAGCTTACTAATATGAAATCTGGCATAGATGAACCGATCTTAGTTGTGCTTTTCGTAAGCAGTGGAATTTTTCTTGCCATTATTCAAGGAAGATGTTCATCGTTCTGATTGTGTATGCATATTAATTCTAACATAGGCTCGAGGTCCTTGGAGTACTGCAGAAATGACAGAAAGATTCGCCTGGGCTTGCCGATCTCGATGTCTACTTTATCGTGCATTTATCTTTCGAGAATTGCCAATTCTTAATTTCGATGCCGTCAAACAAATAGTGTGTCGCAAGTTGGAGACGTACACACCAAATCTTTTTCATATCCGTTTGTGACCTGCACCTTCATTATAATCTTCTACTATGCGCAGTTCATTTGATATTGCCATTTTTTAAAAGAATTCGCCACTAACTGCAACCTTTTGCAAAATGATTTATATTGATTGATTTCAGTAGACACATCTTACCACACAGTAGACACGTAACATATTGATTTTTCACGGTCTCATAAAATTATTTAAAGCGGCAACCATGCAAAACAAAAATCAGATTGTAAATGTAATGGGTGACTAAATTTTCCACATCTTAATTTTTAATTCATATTTTTATTCCAGTTTAATAATTATGTTTCGAAATAGTTGTAATCCGGGTTTAGTCATGAGGAATAGAATTTAATTATGATTTTTTGATTATCTGAATAAAATGTATAGGTATTTTTATATTTTGCTCATCACGGTATATGTTTGGTTGAATATGACAGACAAGGAGAATTTAATGAATTGTTTATTTAGCGATTCTAACATTCTAAAGTTTACAATTTGGTAGGAATACTGGCTAAAGAAATGTCCAAAAGTGCTTGGGGCAATGGACAATACGTTTTTTGCACTACCTACTTGTACCAAATTAAAAATAATTTTCCTTGTCTGCTATTTTCAACGAAACATGTTTAATAGAAATTTTGCTGAAATAAACATTCACACAAACACGCGCTTATACATAAATATATATATATATATATATATATATATATAGCATAATGAGAAGCCACGTATACTTTCTTATACATATATATATATATATATATATATATATATATATATATATATATATATATATATATATATATAGCATAGTGAGAGGCCACGTATACTTTCTTGATATGTATATAATATCTGGATAAAATAAATGAAACAAAATTGGGTGTTTTTTTATGAAAGTATTTATTTCTGCGTTTTTGTATATATTTATTTATTTAATATTTCAGACCACCTAGGTCTTTCCCCAGAAATCAAATGAGATACTGTGTTTGTGTGTTTGTTTACAGCGTTTGTTTACAGCGTTTGTCGTGAAGCGTGCATGTCACGTGATGTGCAATGCGACTTTGTTTGAATTTTTGGCGGAAGACTGATGATAGTGTCTTAAATGTTGTTTAAAAGGTTTTTTGACCAGAACTCAAGAAATATTTCTTAAAATATTTTTAACTGTTGAAATATTTATGTAGATTTAAAATATCCACGTGTTTGTTTACCCCTAGTTTATATGTGTCTAATTTTAGAATTCAGTATTTTTCTTTTTTTCTTCTTCGTATGTGTGTTGTACTTAAGTTACTGTGTTTGTGTCTTTGTTTTTAGACTCGGACGACACGTGGTGTGGAACGCGATTGTGTTTGATTCTTTAACGGACATCTGGTGTTTTGGTTATTGTTTAAAAAGGATTTTTTATCATATCTAAAGAAATTTTTTGAAGAAATATTTTAACTATTGAAATATTTATACTGATTTAGAATACCAAAGTATTTAAGACACTATCATCAGTCTTCCGCCAAAAATTCAAACAAAGTCGCATTGCACATCACGTGACATGCACGCTTCACGACAAACGCTGTAAACAAACGCTGTAAACAAACACACAAACACAGTATCTCATTTGATTTCTGGGGAAAGACCTAGGTGGTCTGAAATATTAAAAATAAATAAATATAAACAAATAAATAAATATATACAAAAACACAGAAATAAATACTTTCATAAAAAAACACCCAATATTGTTTCATTTATTTTATCCAGATATTATATATATATATATATATATATATATATATATATATATATATATATATATATATATATATATATATATTAAGACATTTTTATGTTTATACATTCTTTTTATAGATACAAATATTTAAGTAAATGCTGTGTTTTATAATAAACAGTATTTATAACATTTATCGGACTGAAAGTCCAAGAAATTGTCATAGAAAATATTCGTCCTCCGAAATTTATACGAGATAGATACATACTACACACACACATACATATATATATATATATATATATATATATATATATATATATATATATATATATATATATATATATATATATATATAGTTTACAAAAAACTAGGTAGTCCGTATGGGTAGAGGCAAGGAGGATAAAATCGAGAGAGGTCAATGTAAATCAGAGCTAATAATTAAATAAAAAATAAAAACAAAAATAAAAACAGACCACTTTAAGGCTCCAAATATATATATATATATATATATATATATATATATATATATATATATATATATATATATATATATATATATATATAATTTTAAAGGTCTGAGACCAGACTACAATAGTATTTACAAGTGTTCTATACACGTGTGAAAAAAAAGTTAAAATAACATATAGAGCACTTAAATTTAAAAATCAGGAGATAAATAAAACAAGGAATCTCATGATTTTAAAAGATTACCGATACATATATATATATATATATATATATATATATATATATATATATATATGTGTGTGTCTGTGTGTGTGTGTGTGTGTGTATGTGTGTCTGTGTGGGGGTGTTTGTAGTTTGTGTTATGAATAAATGTTATTTTTCATTCATGAGAATTTTTCATTTTTAATCCGACATAATTTTATTACTTCAAACGATATTTTTGAAGGATACTCGTTTTTGAGTAGACAAACCTCTTTCCTCTATATATGATTTTGAGATGAAACAGCTCCGTCTAAGTCTCATTCATCCTCACACACAATGCGATAAAGAAGAGAGACGTCAAATTAACCAAACATATCTTTGTAAGACGACCAGAATAACGGAGATAATACATTGAATTTCAAACTAATCGTTAGAATTGTACAAACAATAATCTTTGTATGGGAATTTAAAAAAAATATTTAGAACGATTATTTTTGTTTATTTCTGATCCGCATTATGGAATCCGAATATCGGGATCGAACTCATATCATATTTGCTCAGATTAGATTATCTGGGGATACGTTCTTAATTATGTCTAGATGCGGAAACTGAGTTTGTGAGAATCGTTGCGCATAATTTCAAATGATAGCGATTGCCCCTCCTTCAATATTTCCATTCGAATGTATTTTTTCTGTTCAGATATTGGAAAAGCTTGCTAGTTGTAAGATATTCAAATGTCTAATCGAATGTAATCTCTGCCCATAGAGTGTTTATTTCCGCATAATGTAATCTTTTTTACATAGCTTACACTCATTGCTATCCAGCGTGTAAGGCAATAAATGTCAGAATTGAGAGCATTCGTAGGATTTCACAATGGACTTCGATGAAGTTTCAAGAATATTTTATTATAATATCATTCGTATTTAATTTGCTGAACGATATATACGCCTCTCTGTATATTCCGAAAACAGTTATAGCTAAATATATTTGCAAGATATATAGCGAGGATATGACCAGACACACACACACACACACACATATATATATATATATACATGCACTTGAAACTAAGACAAGTGGACGAAATACTTCATCAGCCGAATCGTCGTGATATGGCAATATAGATGAGGTCATGAGCCCGATATATGTAAATGGTTTAAATGGTTAAAATAACTCATCTCATATATATATATATATATATATATATATATATATATATATATATATATATATATATATATATATATATATATATATATATACATATATATATATATATATATATATATGTGTGTGTGTGTGTGTGTGTGTGTGTGTGTGTGTGCGCGCGCGCGCTCGCGCGCGTGTGTGTATGTCTATAGATTGATAGCTGGAATCAAGCTAAAATACTTGTTTTCATATAGATAGGCATATATTTAGGTATAGATACAGAAATTTATAAGCATAGATGGAAAGAAGCTAGTATAATTTTAAAATCTGTCTAGCCGCTTCATACGTAAATGTATATCAAAAGACAGTTTTTCTCCTCTGACATTGATAGCTGCTATAGTCCTGCAGATATGCTGATTATCTTCAGCGAAATGTTGCGACTCTGTGAGACAAACCGAGCTGATATTCTCAGGCATAAATCTATGAAAAATATATTGAATAAGAAATTCCTGATAAAATAAATTTAGGCGCAGGTGTCAGCACTGGCGTTGTCTATATTGATTAATATAAAAACGCATATACACAATGACAACAGAATACAAATAATCCACTGCAAAAGAAGTAATGAGAGCGTCACGTAAATATGATCACGTTCACTTACTTTTGTCTCGACATGTCCAAGTAATATCTGCAATATAGAAAAAATGTAATTTGTCATATTTAATTATTTTAACATTTGGTGGGATAAATACACAAAACACTCGGACACGTTTGCATACAAATTCGAAAGCATGTTAGCATATTGATGAACAGATGATGTTAAATGCTACTTTTGTCTTGTCTCTATCATTTCATATATGTTGATTAATGTCAACAGAAAGTGTATTGTTCTTTGAGAATTGTGAAACATTCATTTCTTTTAAATTGAATACCTTTTTCTCTACTTCATTCTTCCTTTCCAATTATCTATTATTCTAAAATACAATAGTTGCCCTGTTCTTTCAATTTTCCCTTTCGTATAAAATGGTCATACTAATATATGTCATTTGTAATACATTACTTATATGCAGATTCTTTGGCTTTCGAAATGGTTTATATGCATATAAACCATGAATATAACACAATTATAAACTACTGCATATACACACATCATCCAATCAGCTGCTTTCAATAATCAAACAGATACCAACATCGATTAACAGCAGGCTTTCCGACAATTCTTTCAATGAAACCATATTTAACGATGCTAAAATGACTACGCAATATCCCTAAATGATAGTAGATTCCATGCAACATTCACATGCTCACCACAACGCAAAATATGCCAACATGAAGAGAAATATCCTATAGTCTAATCCACCGTACAGCAAAAACTTAAAAAACAAATGTCGGAAAATATTCTTCAAACTGTTACACAAACACTTCCCGGAATCAACACACTACACAAATTATTCAACAAAAACACAGTAAACATCGGCTACAGTTGCACCGAAAACATGGCATAAATAATACAATAGCAAAACAGGAAGCTACCAACAAACCACCAGAACATATTTAACCCACATGTAACTGTAGAATAAAAAATGAATGTCCCTTAAAATATAATTGCTTACAAAACAATGTAATATACCAAGCCACAGGAAAATCACCACATAATGAAGAAAAAGTATACATAGGAGTAACAGAAAGAACCTGGAAACGAAGAAACTATGCAACCAAAATATATTTCACAAATAGTAAGTAAGTGAACACCACAATGCTTTATATGTATATTTGGGAAATTAAAAACAAAACGCAAATCACACCAAAAATGTCATGGAAAATAAGGAAAAGATCATTAGCATACAACAATCAATCCGAAACCTGCAAATTTCACTTGTTGAAAAAATTAGCTATTATTACCTTCACTGACTAAAATAATTTACAAAAGAAAGGATCTGAGCTCAACTCAAAATGCAGACCTGAAAACAAATTTTTACTCCATTATTTAAAATAAACAAAATAATATTAAAGCAAGTAAAATAAATTAAGCCAAGCAAATTTATTTCAGAAATTATATCTGCACCGTAAATATAAATGTTTCATTTACTATGTAATTGAGAACAAATCTATACATTTATCGAGTTTAACTGAAAGTAATATATCAAAGCAGGAAATGCATTTTATAGGTATAGTATGTTATTATAGTATTTAAGTGTACATTATGAGAGTATTTAACGTAGGCTCGATCAAATGGCAAATATAAAGGCTACATTTTGTAACACAATACAATAACTATTAAAATCAATTCGTCTATGCGGGAGACTGTTTATGCATTTGAATTAGATGGAATGAAATGAGACTAAACAGAATTACGACTGGTAAGAAAAGACTCATTCGAATCAGAGGTCGATTGACAAAAATAATATTTCACAGAAACATCAAAAGGAATGGAAACATTTTGATTGATATTTTTGCCTGGAATTCAAAGATAGAAGACGGACCCATATGAGGAGCAAATCGAGAATAAACACACATAGAGATGCACACACACAAACACGCACGCAAACTCAAACATATGTATGTATATAATGTGATGTTTACAGTAAGACATGCGTGTCCAGATGCGGTTTCATGTGACATTTTAAAATGCATGATAATGTATCACTCGCTCTTGCACCTCTTAAGTGCCCTGTTTATGCCAGGGTACGTAGGTCCCTTGTTGTGCTAAAGAACCCCATTCGTTCAGCACATAAGTAGATATTCTCCAAAAAGATATGTAGTAATTATATGATGATGGACTCTACCGTCGGTTTTGAGTGGATTTATGTTCAGTTTTTATGTTTATGTTTCGTATGAGACAACAATCCTGCAGGGGATTTGCAAACAAATCCACACGAAGGGCATACTGACGGGTTGGCCGTTATATGGTTTGATGAATTAGCCCGAAATTTAGTGTTGGTTCTTCATTCTCTCAGATGGTTGTGACGATTCTTTTCAAAGATAGTTATAACTCGATGGCAGCTGTTTCTACAGTTTACGCGGTTTTCAACAGTAAATTCAAACACCTCTATAGGGAGGTTTGCAGCATTTAAATTGTATTTACGTTTATCAAAGAAAGGTAACAAAGAACGGCCTACATAAAGATTAGCACGGAAAAGGTGGCAATACATGAGGATTTGCGGCATACAATCATGATTCATTCTGATGACATGACCAGCCCATTTTAACTTTGATTGCATCAGAAAGGATTCGATACCACGGACGCCATATTTGATGAAAAGATCAGGGTGAGATATTTTGTCCGTACGCGTGTATTACCGCGTATTGAACCAAAGACAGCGTTTATGAAAAGCATTGATTGATGTGCGTCATGTATGGCGTCCACGATTCTGGCCCATAAAGAAGTGTGCTGAGAATGACTGCTCGATAGACTCTGACTTTCTTTTTTAGTGAAATCCCACGAACATCCCATAGGCGATGATTAATCTACCCAAAGGGATAGGCTGCGTTCGATATTAGGTTAATTATCTCGTCATCCAAAGAGGCACTTGAATTGACTTGGCTTCCTATGTACGTGAATGATATCACATACTAGAGGTTGTTGTTGCCAGCAGTAATGGGAAAGTCTGGAAAGACACACACACACACACACACACACACACACACACACACACACACACACACACACACACATATATATATTTGTGTATTTAGGCAGCAATCCTTCTTTCATGCACATTTCATTAAAACGACTGACAAGGTGCTTTTATTTAGTTTTTTTATATAATTTCTCGTGCGATCGAATAATGTTTTTCTTTTCAGATGATAAATTATATAAAAACTTTCCGAATGTTCTTTTTATCCGAGCGCTTTCGGCTATATATTTAGCCATTTTCAAGGATTATATTTCAAATGTTAGAATTAGAAATAGTTTTTATATGTATATTTCATAAAATGTTTCATTTTTTTGTTTCAAAACACGGTCAAGATTTTATGTCCATGTTCAAAGTTAATATTATTAAGTGATGGTTTGTTTGTTTTTATTAATAAGGCTTCCGCTATTTTTAGCCTTTTTTTGCATGTGGTTGATGCTATTATATTAGTGTTGTCGACAAGTATGTTCCGAATAGTGTCCGGTAGGTCCCATGAATATTTAAGTGAGATCTAATTGAGCTATTGTCAGAAAGGTGTAGAGTTAGCCTGCGTGTTAACAATTTGTAGTGTGGGCTATATAATTATTTACGAAAGAAAAACATTATTAGATCGCACGAGGAATTATATAAAAAGCTAAATAAAAGAACCTTGTCAGTCGTTTTTAATGAAATGTGCATATATATATATATATATATATATATATATATATATATATATATATATATATATAGATATAGATATAGATATATGGTCAGTGTGTGTGTGTAAGTGTGTGTGTGTTTCTGTGTCTGAGTCTATGTCTGTGTGCATGTGTGTGTGTAAATGTAATAGTGAACATTGAACTCAGATGCGACAGTCTGTTTCATACAAAACGCAATCATCAGGCATTTTAGCATGAAACATTATGTCGCCTGTATGTAATGATTTCAGCATTCACTTTTATATTTACAAACGCTCTAGCTCTGATATTGAGCAATTATCCCACAAATGTAGTATAACGTCAACTATTTTCCTTCATATATATATATATATATATATATATATATATATATATATATATATATATATATGATTTAAATAAAAATAGACCACTTTAAGGTTCCATATAATAAATTATTTCACCACAGCCCTTTTAAAAGACAGCGGATAATCAGATTTTATTTCCAAAGGTTGAAACGAAAAATGAAAAGAAATTTACACATTTATGACGGGCAGTAATAAGTATATGTAAATTAACGAAGTGAGGAAGTGAGGGGGGAGAGAGACATGATTGAGTTAGATGTAACATTTCTATTCTCTCAAATTTAAATTTTTAGAGGAAATCCAGACATTGACACATTAAATCTGTTAACGGAAGTTATATATTGATATGGGAGCGGGATAGGACAAAAAGGCATAAAGAGAAAGAGAGAGAAAGAAGTTGTGATAAAGTGTCATTAACTTTCTTTGGAATGGACGCTGTTTTTTGCTTTACTTTGAGAGTTCATAAATATTATAATGTTTGATATAATTTGAATGTTTAAACAGTCTAAGGAATTTAATTATATGTTAGTTAAAAAAATTTTAAAAACTTAATTACAAAAATTTTATTAGTTCTGATTTACATTGAGCTCTCTGGATTTTATCCTCCTTGGGTCTACCCATCCGGATTACCTAGTTTTTCGTAAACTAAATATATATATATATATATATATATATATATATATATATATATATATATATATATTGTCATCCACAGACAGACTGTTTCGCTGTTTCACAGCTTATCAGTGTGTCTAGGCGTCCGGTTGCCTCTAGCTAGGATCGAAACCCGACTGAATTGGCGTCAGTCGGAACTTCTACCACTAAGCCTTCGGCTCACGACAGGGAAGGTGAATTTTAGCGTGTTTATTTTTAGGTTTAGATAAACACACAGTGACTGACAGTGACTCAATTCTGCCGAAGAATCATGCTATATTAGCTTAAATATTACTATGCGTATTGGTATATGTACATACACACTGGCATATATTAAATCATGTGCCGATATATATTTAGAAAATAATATTAAATATTTGCATACTTTTGCATGCACACACGCACGCACATATAGTCTATTTATATGTGTTTTTGTGTATTTTGTAGATGAATACCTGTGAAGAACCATCCATCTATGAGATTAATTTTATCCCTCCGTCACGTTACGTTGTAAAGAAGTTTCATACTCAGAAATGTTAGGGAAGGAAGGAGACGTCAGGTTTGTGAGTCACATACAAAGAAAAGATAATAATAGGGTTATACAGTTTACTGTAACCTTGACTTGAAGACAATGAACATTGTGAATTTTTGTTGTGTACGTCCTACCACATAACACATCTATCTATCTATCTATCTATCTATCTATCTATCTATCTATCTATCTATCTATCTATCTATCTGCGTCCTGCATCGCTGTTAAGTGTGTATGATATAACAAAGAAATTACAGATGAAAACTCGTGAGTAAAGATGTGATATTTTTAGTTGAAGATATTATTTACTTTTCATCTTATAAGTTTCTCCTGAAGGACTTATGAATTATCATTTAAAATGATATCCGTGTGGCGTACACAATTTCACCGAAATACAAAAGAAAAATATAGAAGCTGCGATATAATTATATTGTTTCTACAAATGGCTTCCAAGTGTAGATAGTGTGACCGCCCAGCGTGGACATCAAAATTTAGGATAGACGTGGCTTTTAGATGGACGCTAACACTTTGTCTAAACGACGATGAAAAGTTGCACATCGATAGTACAGTCGTTATTTAATGGCTGGAAACAACAATAGTTGATTGTAATCCGTCTTTACAGTTATCTGATCATTACGGGTTCCTGTAATTAGGATTTGATGATAAATAAAAGAAAAACAGATTAAGGTACCTGGGAAAACTACGCGTTATTTGCAATAGCCTTTGACCTGTTAATTCTTGCACCAGAATAAAAAGTTAATATGTCGCAAGATACAATGATTCGAACACCGCCCGACAGATAATAGATAAAGGCATTAGAAAAAAGAGCGAATTTACCTGACGACACAAATATGCATATAGATCTGAAAAAAAAAAGAAATAACAAGCGCGCACGCACGCACTCACAGTCACACGGAGACACGCGCACACACAAAACCAACCACACACACAGAGACAAACAAATATATATGTAAGTGCGATGGATAAATTGTCGTCTAAATTACGGAAAAATGAAAATAATACTAATATCTCATTTTAACAGATATATTTACCAAAATTGTACAAATCTATCTTGAAATACTAAAAAGTAAATTTATTCAATATACTCGCCATTTTCCTTCATCCACAGTCACAAGAACACTTTGGGATCTCCTGCATCTCTTCAGGACGTTCTCCTTGCTTAAGTTAATGAATTCTGCCATAATCCTTATCTTCGGTTGTGTTTGGTGTTACAAATAGTTTTTATTGGCCTCTTCCTCAACTGCTTTCGATATATTATGATCAAGTTGCTTGCAGTCTGCGGAGGAATAAAAAAGAAATATAGGCCAGATGAATTTCTTATCATGATAAATGGAAACAAATTTAGGTATGCGAAAATGAAATGGTTCAATGAAATCTATACAGAAATAGAAAGAACTAAAACATCAAACTCTTAAGAATGAAGACATTCTTACCTACATTGCTGATGAACGAAGAAGGCGATCCATTACAAATTTTAACATAAATCAAATAGGACATAATACGTCTTTAAATAACCCTAAACATATCAATCCTTCATATCGTAATCAGATGCATTCAACATTAAATAAAATGAAAAATAAAATGAACCCATAAATACTAATATTACCCGCAAAGATCCCAACAAAATTATCCTATACTAAATTTAAAACAGCTAACTTTATCATCCCTATAATCTCTTCCTAATCAATTGTTATACTGAAGAAAACCAAAACCATATAATCAAATTAAATATCGCTTGAGAGATTGTAACTCCAATAAAAAAGCTAAATGTATATGTTGGTCATTCTACTACAACGTTTTCAAAACGGTTCTCTACACATGCATGATTTGTCGTCCATTGCGCAAAATCTGTAAAAACTTCCCTGTACACATTTAAAATGTAAAAGAATATTACTCGGCAATAAGCGTATACTCCCCACAAAACGTAATAACCAGAAACTACAAATTAATTATGAATATAGTGCAAATGTTCTGATATTCTTATAGTAAAGTTCTTTAGAAAAGTCTACGTTAAAACTAAACCGTTTTTTTAAACAGACATAATATAACCTCCTCACGAATTCATTTCTTAAATAAATTACATCCTTTGCATTAAAATATTTACAGCATGGAAAATTTTAAAACAAAATCACTATTTGTGATATTTCGCATGGACGGAATTGTTAAGTGTTTAACGACAAAGTCTAAAATTAAATTTGGATACGCACAACTAATTGTCTTAGACATCATAATCCTGAAGAAGGTATTGGAAAATATTAATAGTACACGGGAAATTAAAATGAATAAACACAACTCCGGTACATTACTTGCATTCTATAATCATGAAATAACAAATCTTATGCGCTATTACGAAAAAATATTATTGAAAATAGACAAAAACAAAATGTCTAAATTGTTTAAATAGACATGCTTAAATGAAAATATGCTGACGAAATATACATAATATATACATACATACACACACACACACACACACACACACACACACACACACACACACATATATATATATATATATATAGAAATATATATATATATATATATATATATATAGATAGATAGATAGATAGATAGATAGATAAGCACAGAGAGACGAGAAGGAGAGAGAAAGCGAATCAAATCTGAATACGGATATATGAAAATAAATATTTTATTGAGGGTTCCGATTTTAAGCGAGTCTATTTGAATTTTATTTGCAAATTCTATTTCTAGTTCGTTTTTCTTAATTTAAGATAAATAAAATAAATAATCAGTGAAAAAACTATTTGTGTTTAAAATGCCAGTTTGCGGTTTACTTTTTTCAGGACGAACAAATTCCATGTCGTTCTTTTGTTTCTCTTTAATTTCCAATACCTTTGAAGGTACGTAACACGTATTTCCCAAATGCCTTAGCATCAACTGAAAAGCAAAATTGTTTTCCTTTCATAAAATTTGATTAATACTGATGAAATGTTTGGATTTTCTCTCGGTCATCCATTGAACATCGCCATCAATAAACATTTTACTAAGAAAAAAACAATGATTGTTCTTTTGTCATCAAAAGAACATATTTAAATTAAAACAAACATAGGCTTTTTATTCCGATAAATAAAACCAAATTACTCATGAAACAAGCATGAGATATCTTTTTCAAACAAGGCTCAATCATTTCGTTCTCTTTCCTCTGACAATTTACAAATGAACATCGTTTATAAAGTCTTAGATTAGAAACGATGCATTTTAAAAGACAGGCCATTTTTGTTCCCCGTTCTGGTATAAATGTTTTTCACCTTCCATCTTTTGCTTTTCATACGTAGTTCCCATTCGAAATTTTATAACGTTTTTTGATGATTTTTTCGCGTAAATAAGTGAATACATACGACATTAAAATAAAGTTCAAGAATTTCAAGAATGGCATTTCAATATGAAAAGGTGCATATATATATATAAACCTGGGTGAAATAAAATCAATTACTTAAGGTTTAGATACTAAATACTTTGCTGTATGGACAATTAGGCTCTTACACCATTTGGACAATTTTGCTCTTACACCTGTTATATCTAATATAGGTCTCTTTTTAATGAAATTTTATACTCTCGTCTTATTCTGTTTTCTAATTCTCAATTTTATAATTGTAATCATCAAAATATGCAAATTCACAACTTGTAATTTTAAATTTTCCACAAAGAAACATCTTCAGAAGACTTCAGATATTTTCAGAAGTCAATATTTTCCTCGTGCATTTGTGGTCCTTGGAAAAACACAAGAATAATAATAATGGTATTCGAAATCTGACGAATATTCCTTAATTCATCAAGCGATAGAAATATGTGTAGATTATTAAAACTGAAAATTCAATTAACTTTAAATTCTACAAATTTCAAAATTGATTCTGTCCCAGACGTTTTATTTTTCTGCGTTTGGACAATTCTTAATTGATTTTTCAGGCCGTGCCAACAATTTGTCCGTTGACTGTCAGAGATTGGGTCATCTTTAAGACTTCCCTTTCTAAATCAAACATCCCACTTTTGTACTGTTGGTAAAGATGAGGCCTCATCCCCTAAGGTAGCAAACATTTAAGAATTAATGTCTTTGAAGAAAACAATGCAGGTATTAATACGAAGACTTGGATTTGATGCATGAAAAATTTCACGGATATAGCGTAATTCCTTCAAAGTGAGCCTATTAAATTTCGGCCCAGATCTGATAAGAATTAAACATCTTGCTGCTTCAAAGGATTTACAATTTCTTATTCCTTTTCTGAAATGATTTTAAATATGTCTATCATCACCACCGCATATTTAATTTGCACTGCAACGAAATTTGTACCTTAATGAAATTAATAATTACATTAAGTTATAGTAATTCACTAAGGAGTGACCTCGCACACAATAACGTCTATAGATAGATAGATAGATAGATAGATAGATCGATAGATAGATAGATAGATAGATAGATAGATAGATAGATAGATAGATATGAACAGGCTCATATAGATAAATAGATATATCTGATGAAACTGAGATAGATCGATAGATATGAAGAGAATGAGATCGATAGATATGAAGAGAATGAGATCGATAGATAGATATGAACAGAATGGGATAGGTAGATAGATATGAAGAGAATGAGATAGGTAGAGAGATATGAAGAGAATGAGATAGGTAGATAGATATGAACAGAATGAGATAGGTAGATAGATAGAGAGATATGAACAGAATGAGATAGGTAGATAGATAGAGAGATATGAACAGAATGAGATAGGTAGATAGATAGAGAGATATGAACAGAATGAGATAGGTAGATAGATAGAGAGATATGAACATAATGAGATAGGTAGATAGATAGAGAGATATGAACAGAATGAGATAGGTAGATAGATAGAGAGATATGAACAGAATGAGATAGGTAGATAGATAGAGAGATATGAACAGAATGAGATAGGTAGATAGATAGAGAGATATGAATAGAATGAGATAGGTAGGTAGATAGAGAGATATGAACAGAATGAGATAGGTAGATAGATATGAACAGAATGGGATAGGTAGAGAGATATGAACAGAATGAGATAGGTAGAGAGATATGAAGAGAATGAGATAGGTAGATAGATATGAACAGAATGAGATAGGTAGATAGATAGAGAGATATGAACAGAATGAGATAGGTAGATAGATAGAGAGATATGAACAGAATGAGATAGGTAAGTAGATAGAGAGATATGAACAGAATGAGATAGGTAGGTAGATAGAGAGATATGAACAGAATGAGATAGGTAGGTAGATAGAGAGATATGAAAAGAATGAGATAGGTAGTGAGATATGAACAGAATGAGATAGGTAGGTAGATAGAGAGATATGAACAGAATGAGATAGGTAGGTAGATAGAGAGATATGAACAGAATGAGATAGGTAGATAGATAGAGAGATATGAACAGAATGAGATAGGTAGATAGATAGAGAGATATGAACAGAATGAGATAGGTAGGTAGATAGAGAGATATGAACAGAATGAGATAGGTAGATAGATAGAAAGATATGCGTAAAAATGCACACAGAATGCATTCTCCAAACGACCTCATTTATAATATCATGCAAATCCGATGTCAAAGGCTTGTCAAAATTACAAGCCCACCAATCTTTCAATTTGTTTTTTCAGTTACATTTTTGTGATATAAAGTTTTTTAATATAGTTTCAGGAGTACATTTTTTTCTAAAAACAGCATACGATCTCTTTGCATTGCGTGCGTCTCTTGTAAATCGAAGGAAGTAATTTGGGGATGAAAAAAATAACTATTTTCTAGAGATTTAGATCTGAACAAAGTGCAATATATGAGGTTGTCAGGTAAAAGCATCGGCTAATGACATTTGTTCAAGCAGTAAAATACTCGAACGAAATGTCGACGAACAGATCTCAGGAAAAAACAGCTCAAATTTCAACAAATACCACCTGCTTCTTTTCATTCGTTTGCCTCTGCGGTGTGTCGGTTAATATTCAATAGAATTTTCCTCGGCGTTACGACAAAAGATGCTGCAAATTGAACTAAAACAAAGCAAGATGTCAGACTCCGATCTAATATGCAAGTAATACCCAGTTTCAGAATTGGCAACCTTGGTGCAGTTATAAAATATGGCGCCTTCGGTTAGAACAGAGATGGGGTAAGTTAATCGAGTTAATGCAAAAATAAGCACTGCAATAAAAGACTAAAAAGCAAGGAATAATTTGAGCTGAAGAAGATATCGCTCGGATTGTAACGGTGTAAACGAAGACGCTATAAAAATGATACTTTCTTCATAAAGATGAAATAGTATTTTATTTTTCGATAAATACATACATACATATACGTGCGTTTGCATTTAAAATTATTGGTAAAGAAAACAATTCACTAGATTAATATGAATCATAATTCCTAGATACGTTTCTTGTTTCCAATATTCTGCAAATAATTTGGTGAATATATAAGTACATGCATATATACACATATACAGACATATCGATATCTATCTATATATATATACATACATATATATATATATATATATATATATATATATATATATATATATATATATGTGTGTGTGTGTGTGTGTGTGTGTGTGTGTGTGTGTGTTATGGTGTTGAAACCATAGAAAAATAACACAGACTCGGATATAAAGTTAAACGGTATATTATTCACGGAAACGTACTACAAAATATGTGGACTGGAGAGTATTTCTCTCACTGGTGTCCTGACTCACTCATTCATACACTCACTCGGTGATACACTCTTGATGACTCACACCTGGTGACTTCCCCCTTACTAGAAATTGGTAGTCACATTATATGTGTCGAAGAGTCCATTTGTAGTTATGTCAGGTTCCCACAATATCCCCCTTCCAAGCCTTTTACTTGGTAATATTGGTTAATACCTTTTCTTCTTTGGGTTAATTGTCAAAGGTTTGGTGATTTTCCTTTTTCTCTCAGACCTTCGTTGTTCAGGTGTATGTTGCAGGGGTTTGAGGTCAAATGTGTCGTAAATGAACCTAATGGGTTCTTCCACTTCATCCTGTGTACTGCTAGAATATTTTTTGTATTTTTTCGAAAGCTGACTGGCATTCCGTTGTCCAGTTCCAACATTTTGCCTTTTTTAACAATTCATTCAGAGGAGCTCGTAACTTGTGCATATTATTTATGAATACTTGATAATAGTTGGCAAGTCCCAGAAAACGTTGTAGCTTGTTTACGTTTGTTGGGGGTAGGCATATTTTTGATAGCTTCTGTTCGCCTTGGGTCAGGTCGTCTTCCATTCTTATCAATGATATGCCCGAGATATGTTATTTCATTCATATAAAAATCGTATTTTGATTCTTTTACTTTGAGACCGAAGTCCTGAATTCTTTCCAAAATCTTGTGGATATGTTTGCGATGTTTCTCGGTAGATTTGCTTGCTATAACAATGTCAGCTAGATAGGCACACGCAAAGTTCAAGCCACCCAGCATGGTATCCATAACCTGCTGAAATAGAGGGTGCAACTCTGACTCCTAAAGCCAATCTATCAAACTTGTATAAACCCCTGTCGGTGTTGATACATAGAAGTTTGCGCACTCCTCCTCAACAGGGATTTGAAGGTATGAATTGCTTAAGTCCAATTTGGAGAATGTTTCACCACCATTTAGTTTATTAAATACCTCCTCCGGTGTGGGGAGAGGGTAATGGTAATCTTTTAGAGCCGTATTGAGGGCCGTTGAAAAATCCGCACAAACACGAATTTGGTTGGAATTTTTTCTTACGTATACAGCGGGGGCAGCCCATTCGCTAAAACTCACTTTTCATAGTATACCGGCATTATCTAGTCGGTCTAATTCTTCGTTGATTTTTTCAGCTGATGCAAATGGGACATTTCTTTACCTTTTGAAAACGGGTTGAACGTTTTCTTTCACCTCGAATTTGGCTTTTGTCTTATTAAATCTTCCTAGTCCCGCCGAGAAAATTTCGAGAAATTTTTATTTTAATTCTTTTTTCAGCTCCTGGGCATCTGTTGTCATATTTTCGACTTTTT
>OZ038484.1:5053442-5073442 GCA_964036315.1 Acanthosepion esculentum | reverse complement strand
TAATTCTCCCAAAATTATTCCCCATCAGAATATGAAAGTTGGAGACAATTACAGGAAATTTATTCACCTTTCTAAGCATGTGCCGTGCATACACAGGAATTATGCGACGCAGAAATTATCAGCTGCAAGTCCACAATTAGGATTCCACGCAATCATTGTAAAGACTTCATGATTTCGTTGTGTAACTTTTCCCATCCCATTTTACTCCATCATTTTCACGAATCTTTCATTTAGTATTTCGGTTCTTCCTAATGTCTTCGATCCCTCCTCTTCTTTTTCTTGTCTCTCTTCACACATCAGCTTATTTTGCAAACATCTTCAACACCATCATCATCTTTTGAGTTTTCCTCGGTTCTTCATTTCTTTTTTCACCTTCGTTTGCAATATTTATCTGATCTGACGACGCATTCGGCAGTCTATCTCTATTTTTAGTTTCAATTCTTTTTTCTCCTTTTTTACTTTCGCTTTTTCAGTGTTTGTTTTGTTTTCCTTTCTGTGATTTTTTAACAATTTCCATTTTCTTTCTTTTCTCTAACCGTTCATTCTTAGGCATATTTTTTACGAATTTCTCTCAGTGTCTAGAACATATTTCTCAAGACACCTAAGGACATAACATTTTAACCTCGAACACGACAAGTATATAACCCTGTCCTACCCATTTAAATATCGCGTATTAAGCCACAGTACAGATATGTTCATCATTTTTTCAAGTAAATAAATTAACTCTTTTGACTTTGAGAGAAATAGTAAAATAACTATTTTGAAATTGCTATTCAAAATTGTTTTACATTCAGTTGTAGTTTGTGTAATACAGTTGCTGTCATAAAACAAACAGCTGAGTACAAAAATGAGAAAAAAAATATCTGTCAATGAAGATGATTTTCTCAGAAAGATGAATCTATTATAGAGTCACATCTTTTAACAAGAGACGAAACTTTTAATAATGTTCTGAAATTGCAACAAATCAATGAAAATATCGATACATTTTTTGTGTCTTTTATTATTATTTTGATTCATTGATTTTTTTATCACAGATTCCAAATGAAGCCTTATACAGGAGTTGCTTTATGGAATATCATTCTAAAGGCTTCCGGATACTCTGGATAATTCTTATGACTACTACTGTCAAAGGCTTTATTACACATTCAGTGCGAACATTCGTCCTACTGTCGAATTCATTTTTTAAGTCCTGCATGTTCTTATTGGTAATACCAGTAATATTACAACTCTTAATAATGATAATAATAATAATAATAATAATAATATTATCATTATTATTATTAATAATAATAATATTAATAATAATAATAATAAATTATTATTATTATTATTATTAATAATAATAATAATAATAATAATAATAATAATAATAATAATATTTTTTTATTTTATTTATTTACTTATTTTTTTTCTTTGCAGTTGAAAGTATCATGATGCCATTTCTAATCTTAGGTCCCTGGGCGGGACCCGGAAAGAAATGTGTAAATGCCAGATATCAAAGGAAATAAAAATAATAATAATAATAAATATCAAAAAAGGTCACATGGGAAAATCAACAACCCCTGTTGTATTAGGAGCCCTCGGATTGTTTTGAAAAATAAATCCAGTAGACTAAATTAAGGGATTCCTGAAAGCCCATGCCTTAAAGGAACTGATAAAGCAGGATTTTCTTCAAGGGCTGCTTCAAGAAGCTTTTCATCAAACTCAACTAGACGTCCGGTTTGATCTTCATCTTCAAGGGTGAAATCTCCACCTCTGAATTTTACAAACCATCTTCTGCAAGTTCTTTCATTCACGAATTCCTCTCCATAAACTGAGTGAATGTTTCTAGCCGATTCGGCTGCTGAGTTTCCTTTCTTGAACTCATAAAGCATTATGTGCCTCAAATGATTCTTGGGTACTTCCATGTTAGCAGGGTTTTAATCAAACAACATTTAACTTTATTGTTCTCTGAAATAAAATTTGATCAGTTTAAATGCATCTAAACATAAAAATAATGTCCAGATCCATTCGACATTATAAAATACTCTTTAAATTTCGTTCATTTTAACAAAAAGTTAAAATTCGGACAGAACTTATGGGATGACCTAATACGTAAATCTCATCGAAGGTATTGCCACTTCCAATTATTTGCATATCAGACGAGAAATATTTCAAGGAGACTCTCTGTCACGCCGTCTGTCCTTAATCGCCATTCTGCATGAACAGAACAATAATAACTATGAATGCAAAGTAAAAGATGATGTTTTCTCACCTATTTAGCCCACTTGTAGACATTGTTTTGGCTGAAACATGTGGCACCATACACAGTTGACATTCTACTATGAATTTCAACTGGTTTTCACCCTTCAGCAACCAAAAACTTGATAACTGATCGCTACAAAAGAAATTAAATCCATGTGACAATGAAGTAAAACAAAAAAAAAATTTAAAAATAGTAAGCTTATATCTGTATTAGAAGTCCTTATACCAAAACATTCAACTTATTTATTGAATAACCCTTGTAGTTATTTTGGAGAAACAGATATTTGCATAATATTGTCTGTCATAGTGCATTATTATTATCATTGTTATTTTCATTATTATTTGCTTGGATTTCTGTTGTATACGCAATTATGTGTCCCAACCAGAGATCTAAGGCCAGAAATGGCTTCATATTTTCTACTGAACATTTTTCGTAAAATAAAAATACACTCCCCCCCTAAGGACACCCACATTTGACATAGACAAAAATCCTTTTTAATTTGTGAGCTATAATTGTGCCCACAATGTTTTGCTTTAAGGTATGGGCAATAGGAAACCCTTAAATTAATCTATTAACCAACTATCTTTGTTTTAAGAAATATTTATATGAGGGAGATACTGCGTGTGTTACAATTAATGATATCTATCAAATTTACAAAGATTCATGGTAAGTTGTCTTTTATTATCCAGAGTCAAACACTTTTTAATTTACTATATAAAACCAAATAGGCCGCAAAAACATAACAACCGTATATACTCACGTATCGTGCGACCCCCAACTTTTCATTTATAAAATGATTTTATCATGTATCTCGTGAATCATGCGAGTTGCATTTTTTAAGAGACCAAATTAATATAAACTAATGCGGTTTCCTCTATTTCTTTATCCCATCTTCTAGTTAAATAACTTCAAAATTTAAAGAGAACCATGAAAGTATCAGTAATAACGTTATATAAAACAGTTATATTATATAAAACATATATAAAAAAGTAAAGGAAAAGATGTATATCCGTCATGTCTGTATTTTATAATATGATGCTAATATGCGAATATTGTATGAATTATTATTGGATACAGTTATGTAAGGTATCAGTTTTATCAAAACAATATCTATTTAAATACAGCTGTACTTTTTGACTACAGCAAATGAATATATGGTTTGGTCAACGGCGTAACCAGTGCCAGCAGTACATTCGCTATTTTTATATCTCGTGTATGATGCAAACCCCTTAAAATTGCCTTCAAAATTAGGTCTCCAAATATCGCACGATATATATCCGGTTTATCCAGTGTTATTAATTTACATGTTAATATAGGTCCGTATATATTCTAGAACATTCGTAATTGTAGAGATTAACATATTTATATCAGATCCCATTTTTTGCCACAGTTATTTCTTCCTTGTATATTTTTTCCAATTCGTATAATTATCGCTTCATACATTCTCTTGTTATACGCACATCTCATTTAGCAATACTGTTTGTCATATCATTGGATTAAATCTTATAATGATTACCCACAAGTACTCTATTGGGTTATCTGAAAAAGCTGCGGAGCATTCCAATAATTTGCTGACTCTAGCCAATTAGGTATGTTAGGACACAGTCAGCTTTGCAGAAGGCAAACAAGCATTATCTTACGTAAATATACCGTTTAGATTAAAGATTCTTGGATGAAACCCTTAGCATTCAAAATATATCAACGAACGAAAGTAATTCACTTACCTTGTTACCTTCAACAAGAGTAAATGAACCTAAAATCTTATTATCTACAGTCCTATCCGCAAATAGTCTTACCACCAGATGTTCATTTTTGTGAATTATCACTATAGATGACCAAAACTTTAGCGAAGATATCTGGTAAATCGAACGTTACCACATCTCATCACCAAAAGATTCTGGGGATAAATCAGTTTTCTCATACATTTTTACTGAAAATGTCACGTTACTTGCAGATGGTACAATCACCCCTTAAATTTATATATAGTATTATTCTGAAGTTATGTGTTACGAAACATGACACTATTTACACACACACACGTACGCATACATCTATTGACATAGAACGATACATATATAGAAAATCACAAAACACCATAATATTAAATTTATATGTATTTATTTACAATATGATGAACAATATCCATGTTGTCTAATATAAAAGAAGTTATTGTAAATATTAAAGAAAAATACAATATCTCTCTATATTTCTGAGATGATATTGTCTGTGCGGTGGGGGTAATGGCTTGGAATTGTCGATCGTAGAGCCGTGTTCCAATTCTGGTTGAGTTTGTTATATTCAATTATACAAAATAACCATGAAAATTATATGAAATCACCTCTTCTCCTCCAGGTATGGGTTAATTAATAAGTCTTGTATCACTAAAATAATTATTATCTTGAGAACAAATGTTCTTACAGTCTAAAATATATTTTCAGGTTTAAACTACGAAATAATTTATAATGCTTTATAAAACGAATCAATATTTTAAGAAAATTTTTGGATAGAGACAATCCAAAAGATGTATTGTGTATATACACATCCGAATGTATTAACCAAATATTTCTGTTTAAATAACTTCATCGTACAAAAAATTAATGTGTCCTTAAAGTAATAATTATATAATAGACATAAACCGCATTGATATAGCGATATATTAAACAGTTTGCATACTTGATCTCATATAGTAAAAGGAGAAAAGGAAGACTTAACATAAAACACGTCATCTTTGATTTTTTTCTTCTCTTTTCTGTTCGCTTTTCATCATCATCCAACCAAAGCTTACGGAAATACGTTATCTGTTCCACGGGTTTAATTAACCTTATTCCCACGCTTGATTTTCCTCTGAAACTATATCAAATAGTTTAAGCCAAATGGCTCCAGGTTGTGTAACAAGTTACGTTATTGCGATGCCAACTACGTACGATTAATCTTTTGACTCAAGAACATTTATATTGTTCGTCCTGGTAGACACTACTCACAGCATCCTGTAAATTATTTGTTATACACAAATTACTGGTCGGGATATTAAGCAGACAATGGATTCAGTTGGTAAGGATTTTCATCTGCTTGCGTGGAATTTGTGCGGTATAAGAATGGAAGCATGAGTGAATTAAATGCACATGATTATCTTTTGAGAAAGGAAGATTTAATTATATGACAATAAATCATATTATGATAGCAATAAATCATCAAATAATTGAAAACAGAAATGGAAATATAAAAACGAGCGAATAAAATAAGGATGACAAATTGAATTGTGCATATTTGTGTACAGTTTGAGTTTTCTATACTAAATCTGAATATCATATCATTTATCTAACAGTAAATGAGACAACGAAAATGCTTCACTTGAAGTTGCCTATTTCAATAAAAAAATATATTTTTAAAACGTATGGTTTTAAGACAACTCTACTGTTAATATATTGTAAACGTTTTGATAGGATGGGGTGGCTGTCCGTCCGTCACACACTCTAAAATATCCATACATTGACCAATCGAAACAATATTTTGGGGAGAAATTCAAACAGATAAGGGCGTAAAAAGTACAGTTGTTTTTAGCAAAGATCATAACTAAGTACAATGCATTTTCATTATTTTTTGGAAAAACTAAAACAAAAGGCTTATTATTTAGCATATAAAATAATCACAACATGATAAAAAAAGTTAATGATTAAAAGAAATATATATTTAATAAGAATGCAGTATTGTTTCCATTTTTTTTTGCATTCATTGTCATCAAGTATTTATAAACAAGAATGCATTTTCCAGTTTGTCCTGCGTTCGCGAGATCTATAAACATATCACAAGGACAAAATCTCCAAAAAGTTGGAATTTGGATCCAGAAGGAAATATTTACTTATGGGCAGTTGTATGTTGCATGAGCAAGAGTAAGAAATCCTAAGAATATATTCTCCATTGTTAAAAAGGAAAAACAAACTTTAAAAAATGTTGTTTACCATGAAGTCCTTTGAAATTAAAATGAAAAAGATAAAATATTTAACCGTGAATTAAATTTCTGGTCAAAGTATTTTTCAAACAAATTAGCTTATTTCAATTTCATCGAATGGATTCGAAACTGAAAGAAACGTAGACTTTGTAAAGCAGGAAACATGTTTGAGATAATTTCAACAATACTAAATACTGTGAAGATATCAACACGAGTCACTTATATCCTAGTTCTATAAGAATGGTGATATATATTTGATATTAACTAATAGGTCATCAAGCTCAGATACCAATTTATACGCAGCAATGGACTCGACATATTTATGTAGGTAAACTGCAATGTTGCCTTAGAGACAAAGAAAAGCTTAATGTGCTGACGAATAGAAAATAGTTAGAAACTTGAAAAAGAGATATTTTCTACAGAATATGAAAAATATAGAGAATGAAAATAGAAAGTGAAGGCCAGAATATATAAAGCAATTTAATAATGCATCAGAAAAGCTTCGATGGGTGTGGGAGCGCTTGCATCAAAAGTTATTAAACAACATTCAGAAAAAAAGACTGATAGATCTCTCATCATATCTGAAGATGAAAAATCAGAGGAGAAACACGTTTGCATTTTAGGTGTATAAATATCAACTGACAAATGTAAGATATTTAGACATTTATTGATAACGCCATAACAATTTGCATTTTCACACTTGCACACAAATGGGTGTATGTTTATATAAAGTAAACTTGATCTTCTTAAACAGGTTGCAATATTGAAAGTTAGAATGATTCCAAAGATAGTTTTCTTTTTTCGGTTTCTTTGAATTTCGTGTTCGCAATGCATCAATATTGCTAGCCTAAGCTGTTAATGTCAGTAGTCATGAGATTTCATTGGTGAGGTAAGCAGCAATTAAAATAAGTATACGCACACACACACACACACACACCCGTGTACACTGACACACATATATATGTATGTATCTATATATGTCTAATTGCATACTTGTGTGACTCAGTTACATGAAAAATATACTCATATTGTGCTTCTGTTAATATATGTTTACGAATATATTCACCATACTTTATATTAAATAATGTTGAAATATTGTTGTCAAAAACTGTATTATATTCAGAAATTTGTTAAACTATTTCGGTTTTTAGAGGTCCCAAGTGATATTCCAAAAGAAGCCAGAAAATAAAATATAATCATCGTTATCAGAAGGAAAATTTCATATGTTATAGATCAGGCATAGGTAACGTTTATAAAATTGGTCTATGGCTCGTCAGAAGGTGCACCACACTACTGAAAGGATTTCGGGCAAGTCACATATATCAATGATATTATGTTGGGATGAATGTAATAACACTCATGTATTGTTCAGTAACTATTGACCTTCCATATAATCTATTATCAATACGGTTAATAACAGCGGTAATAGGAACGAGAAGCAAATCTTAATGAATGCTCACGTTCCAAGAATATTCTCCGCGAACACGTGTAGAGGTCTCTTTAAAATGTGTTACTCAGTGGCAATTATAATTAAATAATAATCTCCAGTGTTAGTATCACTATTAATTCCATCAGCATTTTGCAAGTGTTAATTTCGTTCATTATGTTTAAAGCCATTCAATTCTCATCTCGACAGAAAAACAAGCATTTAATATGATTTAGCGCAAACATCGCCGCTAGAGATACACACAGTTAATAACATTTTAGCAAGAAAAGTGTCAACCAATAATGAAATTTATTAAAACGATTGAACTAATATTTCTTTCTTCCAATTGTTTACGTTGACAATTATGCGTAAGAATAGCATTCAACTAAAAATAATTTTTGTGGATAAGTGGCTGTATTTCATCTTTCTTTTATGTGATAAGACTCTTCAAGTAGTGTTCGATCAAGCTCTACTAAACGTCTTATACTTCATAACTCTAAGCAATGTTTCTCTCCATGCTATAAATCAAAGTTACTGTTCTGCTAACCATTTATAAACCATGTTATTTAAATTGGTATGTGTTTCTTGCTCTCCCATTTGTCTTGAATATCCCCGAGAGTTCCATATTTTCCCAGCCTCCATACATATCCTCTTACCTTCAAGAAAATTCGAAATTATATTCTCAGAATCTAAATATAAGCAAGGAGAATGTTTCTCCTAAAGAAGGTAATCAAATATTTCCATTGTTATTCAAACATTTTTGTATCGAATATAAATCGTTGAAGTTAATCTCAGATCCTTCTGTAGAATCACATGTTTTTGTCCTTTTTATTTATGAAAGAATTACTCCAGAATTCACCGTCATATAGGATGGCTGACATTGCAAATTACTTCAGAATGTTTTGTTTTCACATTAGAAGACATAACTTGGTGTACCTATCTACATTTATACGGAGTTAATTCAAATTTTCTAATTGTGCAGCATCATTTATTTGCTGATGTAATAAATATGCATACACCTGAGTTCCCCCTCACAGTAATATAATTGGCTGGTGTCAGCCATAAATACTGAGGTGGAAGTATATGGTCTGCGCCTATTGCCTACGTGTCAATTACGGCTACGTGCTAGATTATCCTATCCGGTTAAAGTAGCCAAAACCACTTAGCTACTTCGAAGAAATATATCCCTTTCCGAGACATATCTGTTGGCGACGAGATTCAAAACGACCTCACAATTTAAAAATAAAGAAAAAAGATACAGTCGACAGCACTTACTAACGAAGAACGTTAGAAAGACTTGTTCGACGCTTACAGAAAGTAAGTAATTTTCCCCTCATTTTTATTTTAACGCTTATTAACGAGGAACGTTCGAAAAGGAAAAACTTGTGCAACGCTTACAGAAAGTAAGAAATTGCCCCCCCCTCTCTTGTTTGGACTTAGAAAATTTTATTGTCTACATAAATTGGAGCAAATTATTTTCTTGTTGATACGTTGGCAGAATGGAACAAATTGCGGAAAGTACTAAGGTGCTACAAGTCACTTTACAGCAACAATTCCAACAACAACAATTCCAACAACAACAACAATTTATTCAGCAAGAAGAAAGTTATTCAAACAACTGACAAAAGACAATAAATCACTTTGGGAAGACGTACTATCTAGGACACCAAAATAACCGTGTTCTAGATTTGTTTCTGCTGAAGGAATTTCAAATTCACTCTCTGAATTTAAATATGACCCTGACAGTGGTTCAACCTTTCAGGCTTATTTTCGTAGGTTTGAAAAAATATTTATGAAAGGATGCGAATTGTCCGACGAGGTAAAAATCACTCTATTGCTGCAGAAGTTGGGCACAGAAGAAAATACAAAATACGCGAATGTAATCCTCCCAAAGAAGCCAGAAGAAATTACATTCGGCGAAACAGTAGAGATTTTGTCGAAAATTTTCGATAAAAGTGTCTGTTTCAATCACGATACACGTGTCTAAATATCGTAAAACAAGAGGATGATGATTTTGTCACGTATTCAGGTATGATTAACGTAGTGTGAGGCGTTTAAATTAAAGGAATTGTCAAGTGATATGTTCAAGTGTCTAATTTTTGTGCTGGGTCTAACTACACCAAAGGACAAAGAAATTAGATCAAGAATTCTCACTATCATGAAACAGGATCCGAAGATTACGCTACAAAAAAATAACGGAAGAATGTCAGCGACTTATAAACATAAAATGATAATACTCGGATTGAGGAGGAGAGAATTTCGCGAGTACGAAATGTAAGACAACAAAAGTGGATACAAAATAAAGAAAGAAAAGTATATGCATTTCGTGTGGTGAACAGCATATAAAGAAGGATTGTTTCTTTAGGGATAAAATGTTTTAAATGTGGGTGTGTAGGCCATAGAAGTTCCCATCGTCAGGCAAATCCGAGAAAAGTAAAAACAAAGTTTCAAACAAAGGTGAACGTAGTTTTGTGTTAAAACGAAATTGACAAGGGTCAAAGAAGAAAATACCTCAATGTAAAAATAAATGGGCAGACCGTAAAATTAGTACTCGATTCGGGAAGTGATATCTCGGTAATAAACGAGAAAACATGGAAATAAATCGGTTACCCACCGTTGAGTAACACAGACAAAATTGGCAGGGGAGTGTCAGGAAAAAAGATTTAAGTTTAGAGGTGAATTAAAATGTAACATTTCGTTCATGAGAAAAATTCAAAAATCGAAAGTGTATGTGCTCCCTGGTTCAGTAAACCTCTTTAGTTCAGACTGGATCGTATTGTTTCATTTATGGGAATTACCGGTAAATTCTTTCTGTAACAAAGTTAACGACATTACCGCTACCTGCTAGATTGTACTACACAGTTACAGTAGCCAAAAGCACTTAGCTACTTCGAACAAATATATCCCTTTCCGGGACATATCATTTGCAAATTCTAAATCTACAAGTTAATTAAAATTACAATTTGATCCGTAATAATAGATTTACATAAAATGAAAAATAATAAATGATAATGGTTTTTCACCTACATTTATTACTTTTTTTCTGTAAAGATAAGGAACAAGATTAAATAAATGAGGGAATATTAGTTCGATTGTTTTTACAAAAAGACAAATATGGAAATATCAGTTCCTCTAATCCCAAAAATCCTATTATTATCTAGTATAAAGAATTATTCTTGTAAAATTAATCAAAAGTGTTAAAAAATATGATTAATTCATGCTAGATACATACAAGATAAAAGCTTAAGAATCTTATGTTGAACATTCACTAAGAATCAAATCATTGACTTAGTTCAACTTTTCGACTTGATAAGTTCCCTTGAAGTTTGTATTATCGCATTGCAGAAGATTATGACGGAGAAGACAACAAATTCGCTAAGCAGTATTCCTCAATCTCTCATATTTGAGAAGACCAAGGTAATATCTCAAATATTCAGCCATTAGTCATTTTGGACTGTGTAAGATAAATTAGAGTAACTACAAAGAGCAACAACAAAAGTAAGTGTATAATATTTAGTTTTTACAATATAGTGTTACGGAGATTTTCGTCTATAATTGAGGGTCAGTTGCACAGAACTGTTCTGCATAATATTTACTTAGAATAATTAACAAAAAACTTTAGAGAAATCATGCAACATAATATATACAGTGTAACCCGGATATAAGATACCCTGATATAAGAGAACCCGGATATAAGAGAGATTTTCTCTGGCTCCAAATTAGAGCCTGTGTTAATATATATATATAATAGACCAAACCCGGATATAAGATAAACCCGGATATAAGATACTTCTTCTCCGGCCCCAACAACTCTCTTATATCCGGGTTACACACTATATATATATATATATATATATATATATATATATATATATATATATATATATATATATATATATATCAGTGTATTTCTGCAGCGATGCCACTTTTATAGACGTTTCATTAAAGACGACTGAGAAGGTATTGATATTAAGGTTATTATTCAATTATTTTGGTCTTCGTATAGGTGTATTTTATACGTGCGTAAAAACGGTCGGAAAGTTCTATATACCCGATCACTACCTAGCCATCTTGATTGGCAAAATATTCATAAAATGAACACCTATAAAAGTAACATTGACACATAAAAATTCCTAAATGAAACGAAAACATTAATGAAAATAAGTAATAAGATCAATTATGAAAACGGTTACATTCTGCTGACTCTGTTTGAAACAGAAACAAAGGTTCATCGCTTTCTCTGTCTCTCTCCTCCTATATATATATATATATATATATATATATATATATATATATATATATATATATATATATATATATATATATATAATTATATATATAATTAATTCTGAACTTAGGAAGAAGTTAGGAGTAAACCAGTGGAAAACACAAAAACAACCATTGACTGGTTCAACAGCATAAATAACAAGCAAGATTGCCACTTCCTACAATTAGACATAAAATAATTTTACCAATCCATAACAGAACGTACATTAGATAAGGCCATCAACTTAGCTCAGGAACAGATAATAATAAAACCAAACGAAATCGACATCATTAAGCACTCTCGTAAATCATTATTATTTCACCATGAAGAAGCATGGATAAAGAAAGATGGGATATTTTACACTACAATGGGAAGCTTTGACGGTGCAGAAACATGCGAAATCGTAGGTATTTACTTACTACACGAACTAAGCAAAATAATAGATAGAAATGACACAGGGCTCTACAGGGATGACGGTCTCATAATCTTCAGAAACTGCAACAAACAAAACACAGATAAAACTAGAAAAGCAATAATTAAAATTTTCAAAAATAACGGATTCGAGATAGATATAAAACCTAACCTAAACGAAGTAGATTTTCTAGATGTTACATTCAACCTAAGAAAAGGCACACACAACCCATACAGAAAACCGAATGATAAACCAAAGTACATACACATATACTCCAACCACCCGCCTTCTATAATCAAACAGATACCAAAATCGATTAACCGCAGGCTTTCCGACAATTCTTCCGATGAATCTATATTTAACAAAGCTAAGAAAGACTACAAAACAGCCCTAAAAGATAGCGGATTCCCAGCAAAACTCACATACTCACCACAGAACACAAAAAAGACCAACGGGAAAAGAAATATCATATGGTTCAACCCACCGTACAGAAAAAAACGTAAAAACAAACATAGGAAAAATATTCTTCAAACTTTTACACAAACACTTCCCAGAATCAAGCATCCTACACAAAATATTCAACAAAAACACAGTAAAAATCAGCTACAGTTGCACCGAGAACATGGCACAAATAATAAAAAAGCACAACAGGAAAATTATTAACAATCCACAAAACAAATTAAACCCACGTGCAACTGCAGAATAAAAAACGAATGTCCCTTAAACGGTACTTGTTTACAAAACAACGTAATCTACCAAGCCACGATAAAATCAGCAGATAATGAAGAAAAATATACATAGGAGTAACCGAAGGACCATGGAAACAAAGAAATTATGTACACAAAATGTCTTTCACAAATAGTAAATATGCGAACAGCACAATGCTTTCTAAGTATATCTGGGAAATAAAAAACAAAACACACACCACACATAGAATATCTTGGAAAATAAAGAAAAAATCATCAGCCTACAACAACCTATCAAAAACTTGCAAACTTTGCTTGGAGGAAAAAATAGCTATCATTACCTTCCCAGATCAAAATAAATTATTAAATAAAAGATCCGACCTAATCTCAAAATGCAGACATGAAAACAAATTTTTACTACGTAACTTAAAATAGAAAAATAAATAAATATATAAACAAACAACAATAAAATAAGTAAAATAAATTACTCCAAACAAATCACAAAACCACACCTGTTAGAATATGCGAAATAAAATCAAAACAAAAGAACGGACGAAAGTTATAACTGTTATATAAATAAAAATAAATAAATAAATAAAACACATTAATAAAAGATAATATACTACGTTACTTAAAAACCGAAAGCCAAAAATATATAGTATAACAAATAAATAACAACTAGTATAATAAATCGATCTAAATACATCCGAATATATAAATAAACTAACAACCGATTACGATAAACTAGCCGTTTAGAAAAACAAATAAAGATAACCCACCTAAATAGATAAATTAAAAACTGTTCCCACCAAAATAATAGTCAGAACAAACCACAACATCACACCCCAAAATTCAACAAATAGATTTAATCAATGACAAATAAACAAATATTTAAGATAAAAAATAAAAATGAAAATAAATAAAAACAAGCAAAACAATTTGACCCAAATAAATAAGCGAACAAGCGACTTCCGGTAAATGACGGCCATTATAGACTACCAACAATAAGCTATATAAACAATTTTTTACTACGTTAACCAAAAACACCGAACAAAATAAATAAATAAAAAATAAATATATAAGATAAAAAATAAAAAAAAAACAAAAAAACAAACAAACAAAAAACAAGCAAAATAATTTGACATAAAAAAATAAACAAATAAGCGACTTCCGGTAAAAGTAACCGCCAAAATAGACTACCCATAATGCACCACTGACCCTTATATAAATAGCCGAGAAAAATAACAGCACTAGTTGCCTGACGATTGCACTAGCATGAAACAGACTGTCGCCTCTAAGTGCTGACTTCCATGTCCACTTTTATATTTACACACGCTCTATCTCTGATATTGAGCACTTTATCCCATAAATATAGCACACTTTAAGACTATATTTCTTTTTATATATATATATATATATATATATATATATATATATATAATCTCCGTATTTTAGTTCGAATTTTCATGACAGAATGAAAGACAAATTTGAGGAGACCAACCTAAATTCCGATGATGAAACGTCTTGTTATTATAATTTTTTTTCCAGCTTGTTCCACTTTCCATGCATGTATGTATAAATATGTCAAAGAAAATTTTGTTGAAACCATCAGCAGGTTCTCTGAAAGCCGATGTAAATATGTTCAGTAAATCGCGTTGAATTCCAATGAATTCACGCCATACGTAGATAAATTGCTTTTCCTTCATGTTAGTCATCATGTCCACAAAAGAAGCCTCAGACGAAACGTTCGTAATGTGGAGCTGTTATTTGTTCATCCTATCCATTACTTTGAAGTTTAAGCCAGTGGTATTAATATTAAGATATCTATGTGTTCACACACACGACTAGTCACTCCTCGTAATATTTGTGTTTAGTACGAAAATATAGGATTCCTATAGTCATCTACCTCATCGAGATATCCAACAAAATTGACTAATTTGGTTAAGGATCTGTGGACAGGAGGTGATCTGCATCACAATTCCCACGCTACTAATGAACGCCAGGCCCATTAACTTCGGGTTAATCACTTCGTGTATGTCCGTGGAGTCTCAGAAGTTCACCTTTTTAGTCGGTCACTTTCAGGAAATTGGCTATTTCCGGTGTACTATGGTTTCCGTCTTTGACCTTTCCATTACCTGTGTCATATTAAAGCCTACTATATTATTCTTTGATAGGAATGAACAGCGATAAAGTTATTCAATTTTCGAATAAAATTTGAAGTTTTTAATTCTTTTTTCATTTAAAGTCTTTGTTTTTTCATTAAATCTAATATATTTGTATTTCTTTCTCATTTCAGGTGAGTTTTCTTCTGAATATATTTTCAAAGCAATTACTCTGAATTAAAAGGTAAGATGAATGTTATTAAATGCAATATCGAAAATTAAAGCAATAAATTTTCTTTTATATTCGATATTCTGAAAACCGGTAATTTTTTTTTAATTCGATTGATGAGGGCTTTAAAATATAAAAAATAAATCAGGAAATATCCCCTTATATTTCTTAACTAATTTATTGTAATCTGTCATATCAGAATTAACATCTAATTTATTGGAATATTTCATATAATAATTTTAGGGAACAAAGAATGAAGATTACTAACGAAATAGTACGTCAATATTTCCGTTGTATTTTCACGTAACAACCATGTGTGATATTTAAACCGTTTATCGTTTGGTTTATTCTTTAATTTCACAAGTAGATTATGAACGCGATTTTGATGAGTTTCAGTTGGATAATTTTTTTTACATTCTTTGAGCCACTGATCCTGTATAAGAGACGAAAACTATTTTTAAAAATCCAGAAAGTTCAGTTCTTTATCAAAAGTTTACGTTTTTCTCTTGTATACTGCTCTAAAGTTTTTCTCTTGTATACTGCTCTAATATAATTGCGTTTTTCTCTTGTATACTGCTCTAATATAATTACGTTTTTCTCTTGTATACTGCTCTAATATAATTACGTTTTTATCGTGTATACTGCTCTAATATGCGTTTTGTGTTGGGCCTCGTTTTCACTTATGCGATTGAATACTCCATACCAGCCAACAATGTGTCTACCACTTGCTGGAATAGGCTTGGAGCTACCTTCAATCCAAAAGGGAGGCGATTTATTTTACAAATTCCTTTATGCGTGATTATTGTCATGTACTTCGAACATTATTCACTGACTTTACCTGAAGGTAAGCCTCCGACAAGTCCAACATTGAAAACACTATACCTCCGTTTAATTTAGAGAATATATCATCCGGAGACGGTAGAGGGCACGCTTGGTCTTTTAAACAATCATTTAAGCCTGTCGAAAAGTCAGCACCCACTCTGATTTTTCGGTTTTTCTTTTTTATATATACGGCTGGAGACGCACAATCCGAGTAATCGACTTTTGAAATTACTCCAATTTTTTCTAACCTTTCAAATTCGTCATTTATTTTGTCTAGTGCCGATAATGTTAATGGCAAATATGTTTAGTGCTTAATTTAATAAGCAACAATAGCAATTAGAAAACTCACGGATCTTCTACACCATACGGCTATCTTATTAACTGATAGTATATGTTCGGCTGGTGTAATAGATAGTGTTTATCAATGAGAAATCGGAGAGTTCGAAACCAGATGTGTTCATTGCATTCACTTACGTGCAAATTACCTCAGGAAAGGTAAGAACCTACCTCTTCCCGTGTCAACTATGAATTGGACAGACACAAATCGTTAGCCGTTGTTGATAACCAGTCTAGGAGAAGAAACATTAGATTAAGAAATGATTGGGCATATGGTTATCAAGTCTATTCTCTAAAATGTTACCATTCTTTAGAAGGAAGACAGTATTACATAGCGAATTAAGAGATGTAGATCCATAATTATCAGGAAGTCATTGAGTTCTTAGTTTATATATTACTATAAGAGATTTTCCAAACTTCAGTTAATTTGAGCATTATCACAGCTGATCACATTAATTTCCTCATAGTGAAGTGATAACAATTAAGCATTATTAGAATTATGCCTACCGTGCGCAGGAAAGATGCAACACCAAACTCGACTTTTTAAAAAGCAATAAGATATATTGTTTCTTTAACGTCATAAAAGTAAATGCGAAACGAACAGCCTCGGGATAATTAAAATATCGTATCGTAAGCAATGCATGGCATAGAGAAATCTGCATAAAAGGGTTCACGAAGGTTACTCCGTCATACAAATGCATTAGCAATGTCCAAACACACACAGATTTTCCGAATTGGTGATGCACTGTAGGTAGAAATGGCCACTTTATGCGTAGCCAATGTCTGAACTGTCAGTTTTCATTTTTCTCAAGAACAAACTGCCTTCCACTTGATGACTTTCTCTCGGAAAGCCTCTGAAACCGACACTGGTTGTAAATCCTCTCACTGTCAAAGTAGAAACGTTCTGATCTTATACTATAAGAATTTACCGATCTTTCTAGCTAGGCCAGTGTATTGTTCGATGCTTGAGCCGAACAAATCAAGATCAACTGACGGAGAAGTCAATCATTTCTCATTGCGAACAAATCACTTATTTCGTGTTATGCCCAACGGAAGATCAAGCATCAAGATTGGTTTCAGTAGAAACTTTCTTAAAATCGTGGTTATGTTTGTACGACAATAATTGGTACTATTCTAGGAACACAAACGCTCACACATACGCACAATCACTTATATATATATATATATATATATATATATATATATATATATATATATATAGTTACACGCAAATGCATGCATTTTACACACACAGAAAACACATTTACATATACAAACATATATAATCAATTATTTTAGTTATTATACATGTACATATTATTCGTGTTAGAATATTTAAATCTCACGTTTAAACTTATATATATATATATATATATATATATATATATATATATATATATATATATATATATATATATATATATATATATATATATATATGTATATATATATATATATATATAGTCAAACGTAATGAGCCAGACAAACCTACCAAGGTTTCACTTAGGCAGATCGTCAGGGTCGGCCGACCCTGACGACGATCTGCCTAAGTGATTGATTTGGCTATTGTTAAATCAAGTGATTTAAGTGATTGCTTTGGCTATTGTTAAATCAAGAATTCGAAGGTTTTTCGACACGAGTATAGTTACCTATATATATATATATATATATATATATATATATATATATATATATATATATATATATATATATATATATATATATATATGAATGAAGTAATATACTCTTAAAGTGTCCTATATTTATGGAATAAAGTACTTAATATCTGACATAGAGCGTGTGTAAATATAAAAGTGAACATTTAAGTCAACTCTTATAGGCGACAGGCTGTTTCATGCTAGACGTAATCATCAGGCCACCTATTGCGTCTAGCATGAAACAGCCTTTTGCCTCTACGTACTGACATCAATGTTCACTTTTATATATATATATATATATGTTTGTATATATATATATATATATATATATATATATATATATATATATATATATATATATATTATCGTGTTCTATTTTCTGTAAATTAGATTGTAGTTACGAATCTATAATGTATTAAATTTATCAGAAGCTACTCGTTTCTGCATTCATGCAAGGTCACAACAATAAAGAACTCAGAAAGAATAACACGTCCACATCTACTCCAAATGTTTAAAAAAATCACAAAATCGAATGTTAATTTAATTTATTTTAGTTCATTCCAGAGACACACGAGGATGAATATTTGGAACTTAAAAAGAACTAAGATGAAAATTAACGACAGATTTTAATGGTCATGTTGAAATGAATATTTGGTGTTCCCCCATCAATTTCATCACAACCGCGCGCGCACTCCTTCATATATATATATATGCAATAATATAATTATATTATATATCATTTACAGTCCTAGTCTTAATCGGTGAGGCATAATATATATATATATATATATATATATATATATATATATATATATATATATATATATGCAGCTTACATTTTATATCTTGAAAAAACAACTAGTTGCCTGAATAATAAGATCTTTATATTCATTTTATATTCATGTTGTTGTCAGACAGAGGTTTATGCCAATAACTTTCGACAATTTGAAATTGTAATGTTCAGGGCATAATTTTCTTATATACAGGCAAATACTATAGTGAAATATGTGTATACCCAAAAATCTTTTATTTTTAAATGATCCTATTTATTGAAATTGGAATATATGTTCTGGGACGTGCGATGATGTTCCTGCTCAAGTCCAAAGTGAGAATTCTATTTGAATTTTGTAGGACAGTTATGGGATGTTGCATGCGGTAGCAAGTGAGACGTTTTCCCGTTTCGGCGTCCATTATCTTAATGTCAGCTATAGTCCAGTTGAGGATGTTAAAGCTATATTGCACTACAGGGAGAGCCAAGGTCTTTATGGCTGATATTCTGTGTTTTTTAACCCAGGTCGGTATTTAGTACCGGACGCACACGTACCCCGTTTTACATTCTCCTTCATTTGAGTTTGTTGTATACCACCTCCTCCCCTAATTACTATGTATTTAGAGGCTTCATCTTGTTCCATATATATATAGGTAGGTATCACTAAATATTATTGTTATATATATATATATATATATATATATATATATATATGTGTGTGTGAAAGCGAAATAGACTCTCAGTAGTTTCTACAGAGTTTATGATTCTGAATATTACTGTTCTGCGGTCTGATGTCATAAATATATTAATGTGTAGGTTATATTTTATGTCATAATTAAACAATTTATACGAAGAATTAAATAATAATGTTAATGGGATTAAACCCATTAACATTGCTATTTAGTTATTCGTATAAATTGTTTCTTTATGATACATACATATATATATATATATATATATATATATATATATATATATATATATATATATATATTTTATATATATAATGTGTGTGTATGTGTGTGCCAATCGAGTCAATTAGTGTCTGTTACAGTTATGTCATTTAGCATTTTATTCCACTATTTTACGGAGTAATTAA
>OZ038484.1:5040942-5045942 GCA_964036315.1 Acanthosepion esculentum | reverse complement strand
AAAAATAACTACTGATAACATTATTGGAACATTCTAGAAAATTCCAATTGAATAATCTAGAGTATTAAAGCAATCTGAAAATTTTTGCATTGTAATTTGCATTGTACGAATAATGTTTTCATCCATTAAAATGGATAAATGGAAATTATTTCTATTAAATCATTTTTTCTATTTTCTATTCATATTTAGTTATTATGCATCTGTGTACAGTTAATTATATGAAAAGTATGTTTATTCATTAGTTGGAAATACAATTAATATTGTATGTGTGTGTGTGTGCGCGCGTTTAGTCGCTGGTGTGCATTTGTGTGTATTCTTTTGCGTATGTATGTTATCAACGTAACTGCTGTCAAAATTTAGAACATCCGCCGGTAAATATAACTTTTGCAGTAGAGGAAGTTTTCCCAAGCGACACTTTTATTAAAAGGTAGAAATCATCGATATTTAATAGGAATCACAGTATGTCGTCTCACCTTTCCCGTTGAGATCACTTAAATCTCTTAAATTCCTGACATTCCCATCTTCATATTTAAATCAGACGCCTTTCACATCGTTCAAAACTACTGTTCCCATCAACAGGTTGCACGTAAGCATTATAATCCATGTCAACAGGATACATCACTAAAAAGGAGCAGATGTCTAATCGAATAAGGGATATTGATATTTTCTCGTTCAGTGAAGACTGACATAACTTTCTCAGCATAAGCCACAACAGCAAATTGGGGAATTAATTCTGTTACCACAACTCAAGAATATGGCTGCAAGAAAGAGGATTTGGCTATATCACACTCTGAAAACCCATAAAATCTAATGATTTTAGTGATATTATCCATCAAAAATATCCTAGTGATCTAGTGTTTGTTGTCTTAATTTTTCATTTATTCAGATGTAACTTAACGCTTGTGTTAACCGCATGAAGTCCCTTGTCACTGCCACATCAGAATAAATATAGTTACAGTAAACTTTCGTAGGAAGTTATTTTGTATGGGATGAAGTTGCTAACGACACGAACAACATGAATTGTTCTCTAGATTTGTTACGAAACACCACTAGAGTGTCACATGTTTACCTTAACTTGATGGAGGAGGGTAGAAAATATCGATTCATATTTTTCAAGTGTATTTTTCCCAAAGGCCTTCTCTTGCAAGTGTATGTTTCCCTTTTGGAAGGTGAGATTTATACTGTCTTCCTCATATTTGATGTAATGGTCCTCTCTCATAATAATAATAATAATAATAATAATAATAATAATAATAATAATAATAATAATAATGATAATAACAACAACAACAACAACAACAATAATAATAATAATAATAATAATAATAATATTAATAATAATAATATTAATACAGAAACAATGGCAAGATAAACCGCTTCATGGCCAATACTCTGCCGGTACCAAACAATCTGACGTAGACAAAAACCACACCCATCAGTGGCTACGTAGTGCATGGTTGAAAGCTGAAACTGAAGGTTTTATCATTGCTGCACAGGACCAATCCTTGCTAACTAGGACTTATCAAGCACATATACTAAAATACTGTGTTAACCCAAGATGCAGATTCTGTGATAAATATCCAGAAACAAACATCTTGTATCTGGTTGCACGATATTGGCACCCACCGAATATAAAACCCGGCATGACAGAGTGGGCCAATATCTGCACTCGAAAATTTGCAACTTCTACGGGAAGGAAACTGAAAGAAACTGGTACGAACACCACCCAGACCCGATTACGGAAATAGGACCTGTTACAATTCTATGGGACTACACAATACAGACTGACAGAACAATGAAAGCCAACCGCCCAGATATTGTTATTAAAGACCACAAACAAAAAAATGCCTCGTTATTGATATGGCAGTCCCTACAGACTGCAATGTATCTTTGAAGATATTCGAAAAGCTGTCAAAATACAAGGACCTTGAAATAGAAATCTCAAAAATGTGGCACATGGGAACATCAACAATCCCTGTTGTAGTTAGAGCCTTAGGATTGGTTGGAAAAGATTCCAGTAGACTAATTGAAGGGATCCTTTGAAGTCCCTGCCTCAATGAGATACAAAAATATTCTGACAAGTACAGCCCACACTTTATGAAGGGCTTTATCTATGTAATAATTATTTTATTTTATTTTTATTTTTTTTCAGTGGAAAGTGTCATGATACCATTTCTAAACTTAGGTTCCTGGGCGGGACCCGGAAAGAAATGTGTAAACGCCAGATATCAAAGGAAAGAAAATAATAATAATAATGATAATCACAACAACAACAAAAACAACAACAACAACAATAATAATAATAATAATAATAATAATACTAATAATAATAATAATAATAACAACATTAATAATAATAATAATCTGCAGGGGATTAGTTAAACTAATGCAGAGTATGAGTTCAACTAGAACTGTCTTCAAAACCCCCCAAATCGGTCTTCAATGATATTTGGAAACTAGAGGAGACTGAATGATGATCTGTGTGAAATTACATGAAATATATAAGAACATTATATTCAGAAATAAAGGAAGCCAACAAATTGAAAGGGAATTTCAATTGGGTGAAAAGTATAAATAAAGCATAATGCACTTAATTCAGCGGCAAAAGAAAAACTAACAAAGAAAGCAAAAGGAAATGCAATGTACCAAATGCAGAAACGATGGCAAGATAAGCGTCTTCATAGCTAACAATTTGCTCGTACCAAACAATTTGATGTAGAGAAACCTATCCGTGGTTATATAGTGCATGATTAAATGCTGAAACCGAAGGATTAATTCTTTCTGCACAAGACCAATGCTTGCTAAACTACTAAGCACACATCCCAAGAAATTGTGTTGACAACAAATGCACATCCTGTAATAAATATTCAGAAGGAACTTACCATCTTGTAGCAGGTTGCATAATGTTAGCACCGACTGAGCATAAATCTCTGCATAATAGAATTGACCAATTCCTGGATTGGAAAATATGAAACATTGACGAGAAAGTGAGTGCCAAAAATTGGTATGGACATCACACACATTCGGTTATTAAATAGATCATGTAACAATTTTATGGAACATAACACAGACAAAACCATCAAAACTAATCTCCCAGACATCGTGATAAAAGACCGCAAAGAAAAAAAAATCCAATCTGATTTTGACATAGCAATCCCGGCATATGTTAATGTATCTTTGAAAATCTTTTTAAAAAATGTCAAAATACAAAATCTTGAAATCGAAATCTCAAAAATGAGGCATATTCCAGTTGTAGCTGGAGACCTCAGATTAATTGGGGAAAATCCAACAGACTCATTGAATGCATATGGTAGCTCGTGCCTTAAAGTAATTCAAAAATTGTATTCACACGTACAGCCTACACATTACGAAGGGCATTAACTATGTAAAACTGTGCGACTTTTTTCAAAACTGCTCAGTGGAAAATGTTATGGTGCCATTTCTGACATTAGACCTCTGGTCGGGACCCGGAAAGTAATGAATATGCACCTGAAACCAAATAAAAAATAAAACAACAACAACAACAATAATAATGATAATATTAATAATAATAAATATTTATAAATAATAATACTTATATTATTCGAACAATTGTCTTGATCTTTGTTAGTATATTTCGCACAACGTCTCGGTCGTTGTACGCTCCCGCCTTCTTCAGCTGGTTGGAATGTCGAACTGAACCCTTTATTTCGCTCACTGAGGGAAACAATTGTAGTTCTACGTGCCATGTCTAAGAGATATCATTTATCCAATTTCACATTTTAATTCATCGCTCCAAGATCTCCAACGTGTTAACCAGGTATTGAACTCACATTCTTTGGGTTCTGTCACTGCATTTTACTAACGCCTTTATCCACAGATTGTCCTCAAAGATTGGGCCAATATCTGCGATGGAAAATATGCAACGCGTTGTGGAAATAGGACCTGTAACAATTTTATGGGACTTTTCAATACACAGAGACAAAACAAACAAATCTAATCGCACAGGCATCGTAATTAAAGACCGCAGAGACAAAATGTGCCTCCTTATTTATATGGCAATCCCTGCAGACCGCGATGTATATTTGAAGATCTCCAAAAACTATTAAAATACAAGCACCTTGAAATCGAAATCTCAGAAATGTGGCACATGAGAACATTAATAATACCAGTTGTAGTTTTAGCCCTGTGATTAATTGGAAAAGATTCCAATAGTCTCAGTGAAGGGGTTCCTGGTCGTCCCTGCCTTAACGTAATACAAAAAGTGATACTCATAAGTACAGCCCACAACTTAGAAAGGGCTTTATCTAAGTAAAATATATGCGATTTTTTAAAAACTGGTCAGTGGAAAATGTCATGATGGGGACCCGAAAATAAATGAATATACACCATAAAACAGCAACAACAACAACAACAATAATAATAATATAAAAATGTGACACATAAAGACATCAATTGTGTTTAGAGGCCTTGATTTGACTGGAAATGGTTCCCGTAGACACATTGAAGGAATCGCTTGTCGTCTATGCCGTAAAGAAATACAAAAATCGTCCTCATAAGTACAACTCAAGAAAAGGCTTTAATGTATGTAAAATGTGCCTTTTTGTTTGTTTGTTTTTATGCTTACTTTTATGTTTTATTTTTTCTTGTTCAGTGAAAAATGTTATGATGTCCTTTATCATAAGGTAATGAGTATATAATTAAAGGAAATAATAATAATAATAATAATAATAATAATAATATGATAATAATAATAATAATAATAGAAGAAAAGAAGAAGAAAATGCGTATAATTATTTGTTTTATTCTAATTCATTACTCTCTACGTCCTTCTAAACGTTTTTCATATGGTATCACTCTTTGATAATTTAAATCACAGCGTTGGAAGAAATGCCAGTATATAGGTATAAAACATTTTGCCTACTACAGTGACATGATAAATGTTTGATCATGACTGAAACAGTAGAATATACTTGTATAAAACAAAACAAAACAAAACACAATCTTTTGACAGATTTTCC
>OZ038484.1:5020942-5028442 GCA_964036315.1 Acanthosepion esculentum | reverse complement strand
ATTTCTGCTGGCAATAAACATTTTGCTAGTCGAGTGAATCTTAGATGTGAGCTGCAACAAAAAAGAAATTCGAACATGCTTTTCCAACTATTTATATGTCCCACGTAGAAAATACGATATTTACGTCATCAAACCGAAAATATATGTTCGCTACGTAGATGATATTTTTATTTTAGCAAACAACATTAAAGAAATAGACACACTTAAGACCACATTTGAGAAAAACTCCGTCCTTAACTTTACTTATGAACTCATCCAAAAAAACAAACTTCCATTCTTACATGTCCTCGTTGAATACAGCAATAACACTTTCATTACATCCTTATACAAAAAACCCACCAGCAAAAACTCATGCCACCTTAACTATAAAAGCAAATGTCAACTTAGGTACAAAATAGCCGTAATAAAAAAACTTTCTAAAAAGAGCACACCGGAATTCATCCTCATGAATACTCTTCCTCAAAGAACTTAATAACGTTAAACGAACACTAATCAACAACGGCTTCCCTAACCACCTTATAGATCACCAAATTAGACTATTTATCCCTAAAGTAAGTAATAACGATAGTGATCACACAGTCAAAAATTACATACACATTTATTACAAAAACCAAATGCATAGGAATTACAAACAAGATAAATCCTCACTAAGACACATTATAAAGAAATACACTACCCCAATTGACCCGAATAAAAAAATCAATTTAATTATCTACTATTAAAGATTTAAGACAGCTAACCTTATACTAAAAAATAACAACACACCATCTAAGTCAAAATTACAAAGCACGAACATTATCTATGAGTTCAAATGCCCCTTAAAGGACTGTGTTCGTGATCTAACAGGATTCATGAATAATTACATCGGTTACACAACTACATGCTTATCCAGACGTCTTACGTTAAAACTATCTGACCACAGCTCCATTAGAACGCATTTAAACACGCACACAAATTTACCGGACTCCATTAGAAACATACTCGTAGAAAACACAATTATATTAACTGCATCCACCAGCAAAAAAAGATTAAAAATAATGGAGGATTTAGTAATAAAAAAGAATAAACCAACTCTTAACAATATTAGCTACGAACAAAGCCACTATGTGCTCACCGTATTCGGAAATTAAAAACATCCCTACTACACACTAAGACATACACATAAAGCACACACTCAATTAAGGTGAAAAATCGAATCATCCTTGATAATGACTAAAGGTATAGCCAAAAGCGCTCGGAAACAAAACATTTGGACAGTTCTTACACACCCTTTGTTCTGTAAAGAAAGCTCTTGTTCGTACACAAGAAAAATTAAATAAAAAGCTCAATCGTAGCACTTTGTCGTTTTTAATGAAACATGCATAAACGAAGGATTGCTGCCTAAATATACAACTATATATATATATATATATATATATATATATATATATATATATGTGTGTGTGTGTGTGTGTGTGTGTGTGTGTGTGTGTGTGTGTGTGTGTGTGTGTGTGTGATAGTTTCCGGACGCCCGGTTAAACCAATGGGTGAGAATGACTCTCTCCCTAAGAAAAAGAAAATTCTGCTGGGGGGAACACTTCACCGCCTGAAATGTGCACCAGTGCAAGCTATGCTGGTTTGATGGTGAATATGTGCATTGTGTTGCACAAGCGATGACTGATATAAACATGTCATGTGCAGGCTGTTCAGTAAACACCATCGCCATGTTTTGTGCTCTTGAAATCCTGAGGCGCTGAAGGGATAGTGACGGAACAGATGAAAGATGTCACTGCAGGTTCACAGATTGAAATATTACAAATACCTAGGCATCTCAAACGGCATCAAAAGATTAAAGAATCCAATCATTAATCTTCCTGTTGTTTCTTGGAATGTGATAACTCTCCAGGATAATACAAAACCAACATTGAACATAGAACTGCTTTGACTGCCCGCGTCCCCAAAAAACTAAAACATCAGCATAACTGTTCTCTCGGAAATTAGACTAGTTGATTTCGGTCAGATACATTCGTTTGATGGTGGATATACATTTTTATAGATTGGTTGGCCTGAGACCGCTTAGATAGAAATCGGGTTTACTATTCGGAAAGACCTGGTGAAATATATGGAATCAATGAGAGACTTATATCTTTGACTATTTGCATTGGTTAAGATAAGTATGTAACAATCTTTAGTTGCTATTCTCCAACCATAAATCTAATGAAGAAATTAAGGAGAATTTCTCCTCTGAATTAATCACCCAATTGATATGTACTTCTATGCATGGCACATTGCTTCACCTGGGCGATTTTAAATCACGTGCATGTTGCGAAACATTAGCAGAGAATAGTGAAATCGGTAAGCATGTTGTTAGCAATGCCATCCCAGATTGTCATCTACTGATCTTAGCGAGCATGGACACTTAATTACTGTTATATAGGAATAAAGTGTCGCTATCGACTGATATTTGAATATAGATCTCCAGTGAGTAAACACAGACAATCCGATTATTGAATTAAATATATCACAGGACCATAGAAGAAGTGTATATATGGGAATTAGCTTGGCGTCTATTTGGTCAGCATTACTACTCTATCCTCTATTACAATACGGACCGCTATTCTCTATTCTATTCACTATATTATTTATCTATTCGGATCACTATACGGATTGCTATTCAGATCACTATACGGTGGTCCCTTTTCAAGCGAGTATTATTGAGCAAGTACTGTTAGTGACAGTGACAGTTAAAAGGCGTCTAACACCAGTATTGTTCAACGCGTACTAGAGTTGTATGTGCAATTACAAAGTCTTTATTATAACGAGCATTAAGAAAGTGACAACGAGTATTCCTTGAAATTACAAAAGGTGAAACGAGTGCTCGCAGACAATACAAAAGTGGCGACAAGCATTCGCAAGGATTCGTAAGAATTCCTGGAACTTACTCGAGGATTCGTTCAATTTACACGAGGAAAAATATCTCAAAAGAAAATTCAGCTGGGTACAGCAAAATGGAAGAACTAATCTGTATCCTGATGCAAATGTTGGCGCTACAAAAGTAAGAACAAGAACAACAGTTGCAGCAACAACAATTACAACAAAAACAACAATTGCAGCAACAAAGACAACAACATGAACAGCAATTACAGTTACAACTACAACATCAGAAATCTTGAGTTGTTTACCAAAACGGTTAAAGGAAAAACTCATTCACTCTATTCAATTAGAGAATGTGTACAATCCAGACGAAGCGATAACTTTTCCAGCTTAAAAAGAGATCGTTCGCAGTGGAATGATAAAAAGAAAGTTTGTTTATTATTAAGAAAGTGTCCCCTGATGAACATGAAAGATACAAATAATGTAAAAAAAGAGGAGAGATAAATTTTGATCAGACTGTTCTAATACTATCAAAAATTTTTAGAGTTAGGAATTCATTATTTAATACACGATAGCAATGTCTTAACAGTAAAGTCCGACGATGAAGATTTTGTCACTTATGCAGCAGTCGTGAATGAAGGATGTGAAAAATTCAAGTTAAATGAATTAACGCATGATTTATTTAAATGCCTGATATTCCTACGGCAGGGTTTAACTTCTAAAAAGGATGCGGAGATATGATCCACAGGATAGTTGCTGAATTAGAAAGAGATCCAAAATTACTCTACAGAATACAGCGAAAAAACGTCAGGGTACTGTGTATTTGAAACTCGATACCGCAATGATCGAGGTAAAAGATTATACACAAGTACATAGTATCCGACCATCTAAAACAAAACTACAAAGTTTTTTTTCAAATGCTAACAGAACAGGAAAAAAAGACGATACCCCCCTTAATACATAATACTTGCCACAGTTGTGGATGTAAGCATTATAATGTAATTGTTTTTCAAGAAGGACAATTGTTATGAATGTAGGAGTTTAAGACACAAAAGTACGTGTTGCAAATACAAAAAAATATAGAAAAAATCAAAACCTATGGGAACATGATAAATAAATGCAGTGACGATAAGAAGCCTAAAATGACAATTAAGCAGACATTTCAAAAGAGGAAATGTGTTTTTCTGCATATTAACGACGTAACAATAAATTTGCAATTAGATACAAGATCTGATATTATCATAAATGAACGGACATTGAGAAAAATGGGTAAACCCAGTTTATTGAATTCTGTTAAATTTTTAGATGGAGTCTCAAAAAAACTGGATTGCATTGTTTGATCTTTAGGACCTTTCAGATAAGTATTTATGCAACAAGATAAATGTTGTTACGACCGGTACTAATACGGCAACGGAAAAATTAAAAAATTAATTGAAAAGAGTTTTCAGAATTTTCTCAGAATGGTTAGACTGATGCACGAAAGCAAAATCTAAGCTTGAGTTAAAAGAGAATGTAACACTGACATTTAAGCCAAAAAAGGAGTGTACCTTTCGCGGCCTTAAATCCAATTAATAATGAATTGGACAGACTAGAAAAATTAGGTGTGATCACAAAAATAGACTATTCAGAATGGGCATTAGCAACAGACGACGTTAAAAAAAGAATAATAAAATCCGTGTATATTCTAATTTTTCAACGGCATTAGATGAAAGTTTAAAACAGCATAATTACCCGTTACCAACTCGAGAGGAAATTTTGCCAAATTGAATGCGGTAAATATTTTTCTAAATAAGACCTGTCACCCGCATATCTACAAATACTAACAATTAACAGTCATAGAGGGTTATACAAATTCAACCGACTTCCTTTCAGTATAAATTTAGAACCAAGCATATTGCAACAGATAATGGATACAATGCTTGCCGGTCTGGATTGCGTCCAAGAATATTTGGATGGCGTACTTATGAAAAGCAAGAGCCGAAAGCGACATACGGAACATGTAAAAAAAAGTATTTGAGAAAATGAAAGAATATGTCTTTAAGATCAGTGAAGGAAATGCGAATTTTTTATATCCAGACGTAAATACCGATGTCAAATTATAGATGAAAACGGTAGAAGACCTGATTCTTCAAGTGAGAGCGCAATAAAAGACATGTCGCCTACAACAAATGTAACAGAATTACAATAATTTTTAGAGTATACTAATAACTATCATATATATATATATATATATATATATATATATATATATATATATATATATATATATATATATATATTAAGCATTTCTCCCCAAGTTAGGCGTGATAGAGGAAGGGATGGGGAGAAGGATAGTGGATAGATCAAGGCAACTGGATACGTCGATTGACATTACATTTGAATAGTTGGAGATTATAACTATCAGGGAAACAGGAATAGGGAATTAATTCCACAGGCTAGAGGTGCGAGATATGAAGCTATTGGAGTAGAAGAGAGGGCTACATTTAACATTTTCAACAGTGAAAGTGTGAGAGCGAGATACCAGCCTCGTAGGATGCTTGAATTCATGAAGTCCGGGAACCAGCGAAAGCAGCTCATCGGAGCAATTACCATAAAAGTGTTTGTAAAAAAAGACAGAGAGAAGCGACGACACGTCTGTGAGAGAGCGACTTCAGACGAGATGCCAGATGAGGACCAATTACATTGCATATCCTTTTCTAGATCTTATCAAGCACCCCGAGGTAAACAGAAGGGTCTCCAGACCATATATGGAAGCAATACTCCATGCAGGGGCGAATGCTTGATTTGAAGAATTTGAAGGATCTATTCTGGGGAGAAAAATTTCCTGGCGCGGTACAGGGAGCCAACTTTCCTTGCGGTGGACGAAGTAATTAACTCAATGTATTTGTTCCATCTCAGGTCAGCGGACAACGTGAGACCGAGCAGCTGCAGAGAGGTGCTCGCGAAAAGTTGAGCGTCAGACATTCTAATGGGGGGGCAGGGAAGGGTCTCTGTGGTGATTAATAGAGAGCAGTTTTGTTTTTGAGGCGTTAAAGTTAACCAGCCAATTCCTGCCATAATCGATTGGAGGTCCTTTTCGAGACGAACGGCCAGGTTAGTTTTGTCAGCGACACTAGATTTGTTTTTGAGGCAGGATAAAATTGTAGTGTCGTCCGCGTAGATGCCTACTTGGGAATCTATGGCCTCAAGAAGATCGTTGATGAAGATAAGGAACAGAGTAGGTCCTAGGATGGACCCTTGAGGAAAACCTGCGTTCGTGGGATAGGAGCTAGAGGAGAATCCGTTGAGAATGACCTTCAATTCACGGTTTGACAGAAATTATTGTATTAAGTCAAACAATTTACTTTAACCCTGGAGCTTGCGAAGAAAGCCTGCATGCCAAACCATATCAAACGCTTTGTAGATGTCTAGGGCCACGGCACGAGCTTCTCCGTTATTATGAAGAGCTTGGTAGACAATTTCAGTGATGGCCGTAAGCACATCAGCTGTAGATCGGGCTAAGCGGAAACCATATTGCTTGTCTTAGAGCAGATCATGGGATGTAAGGTGGTTAACCACTTCGACGTTGATTAAGGCCTCGGATACATTGCCGAAGAGGGGTAGGAGACTGATAGGACTGTAATTAGAAGGCTCAGAGGGGTCGCCAGAGTTCTTAAAGACAGGAACTATCGATGAGGACTTCAAGCAGTCTAGAAAAATAGATTCCTTTAGGCAGTAGTTATATAGTTTGGAGAGGGCGGGCGCCAGTTCAAGCGCGCATTTCTTCAAGACAATGTATGATATCCTGTCTCTACCACTAGCCTTGTGGGGGTCTAAATTAGAGATAATGCTCAATACCAATGACGAGGTTATGTGCAACCCACTCAATATGACCTCAGTTCTGAGAGGGAAATCGGGTATGGGCACACCGGAAAAGTCGATCGTTGAATTGAATGAAAATTTCCGAGCCAAGCATTCAGCCTTGTCGGCAGAGGGGGTCAGGACCTCAAACTGGTTGAACAAATGAGGTATAGAGGGTTTGCTATAGTTAAGTACGCTCTTGCATAGACGCCAATAAACTTTGGAGCCGAATTTGCAGGATGCAATACGTTCCTTTATCCGAGCAGCAAATAGTGACTTAGCTTCGTTGAGGACACGTTTACACACGTTACGGGCGGAGGCAAAGAGACGTCTATTGCAGTCGGACATGTCGCTACGAAATAGGTGGAAGAAGTGGTTCCTTTGGGCAATGGCGTCTGTGCAAGCAGCGGAGAACCAAGGCGAGGAGCGCGATTTGACCTTAAATCTCCTTGAGGAGATGAAAGCGTCAATTCCAGCTTTAACCCAGGAAGACACCTCAGAAGCACTTTCTTTAATGGGGAGCGTAAAGACAACATCCCAGGGGACATCACGGAGGAAATCACGGAACGAGTCCCAGTCAGCTCGTTGATAGCTGAACGAGGTTCTAGTGGTAGGAGGTTCTTTGAAGGGGGGTGGTATACGAAATATCCACGAATTACGAGCACCCTTGAAAAACCTGCTAAATAGAGATGTGAGTTGGAAATGGACAGATAAATATGAAAGTGCTTTCGAAGAGATCAAGAAAGACTTAACATCGGATTTGTCACTAGCTCATTTTGACCCTAAATTAAAGATAGTTGTTGCATC
>OZ038484.1:4980942-5015942 GCA_964036315.1 Acanthosepion esculentum | reverse complement strand
ATGTTAGTGATTATAATCTCCAAAGATGTATAATCTATAGCAAACTCTGAATAGTCATGATTACCTGTATCATGAAATGTCATACACAGAGCGCGATTAATATATCGCTGTTTATATTACGCGAAAGTTAGAATAACAATGACATCTCATTTGATCAAAATGACACAAATCATATAGAAATTCTATAAAGTAAATTTATTCAATGAAATCGCGATCGGGTACAACCACGGCCTCCAAGTGACTTCAAAATATGACTCAAATCTTCTGGACGGTCTCTTTGGTTAAGTTGGTTAATGCTGCCATAATAATTGCCTTCAGTCCATCTTTGGTGTTAAAACGAGATTTGTTGGTATCTCGCTCACCTGCGCCCCACACATAATAATCAACGTGGTTGCAATCTGGGGAATAAGCTGGCCAGATGTAAGCAGTGATGTGGTCGTAAAAATTTTCAGAAAATCATGACTAGGTTCGCCTGTTCGTGTCACATGGTTCTGAGTCCTGTTCTCAGGCATAATGTATTCCAACAGCCACGCACTTGACCAGTTTTTCCAAATAATTTACATGTTTCATCTTCAAGCGATTTTTTGGGAAAATTTCAAAAATTCGCTTGAAGATGAAACAGAACTAATGCTTTTAGTTTAATATAACTGAATTTGAAGTTTTTGTTTTCTGGTTTTGAAACATGCTAATTCCTGTGTAGTGATGGAACCATATTTTTAAATAAGTTAATTTATAATAGTCTGTCTGTGGATGACAATAATATTGGCTTCTGGAAATTAATTTAGGTTGAGCTCTGTGGGAAGGTAGCGTGGGTTTGTAAACAGTGACTATGATAGCTAATATAGCATGACTCTTCGGCAGAATTGAGTCCTGTCAATCACTGTGTGTTTATCTAAAATCTAAAACATAAATACACTAAAATTCACCTTCATCCCTGCCGCGCGCCGACGGCTTAGTGGTAGAATTTCCGACGCCAATCCACTTGGGTTTCGATCCAAGCTAGCGTCAACCGGACGTCTAGCCACACTGAAGAGCTGTGATACAGCGAAACAGTCTGTCTGTAGATGACAATGATATATATATATATATATATATATATATATATATATATGTACATATGCGTATATATGATTACATAGATAGATAGATAGATAGCAGGGTGGTCTAAAAGTACATAAGCTGAATATGAAAAGGTGCCGTTCAGGGATACTTACACTTGTGATTTCCATGAAGACTATTCATCCTGTAGGTAAAAAAAGAATGTTCATCAACAGCAGTCTTACCGTTATTTTCACTGCGATAGTGACTTTCAGTCAAGTAATTCTTTTGTCCATAATTCGGTACACTATGAGAGTTTAGGAAAATATGGAAGATGAATCAACCTGTTCAAAGTCCCAATGACGCTCACCAAACATTTGAACCAAGTATTTGTGTGGTGGAGCATTAACCTGATGAAACAAGAACACTCATCAGTCTTCCTGGGCGGTTGGTCTTGATAGTTTTTCGTAACTGATTCAGTATGTTAGCATCGTACTCCATTGATGGTGTGCCTCTTTTGAAGATATTCAATAAACGCAATACATTTTGAATTTCACTGTAGATGAAAAGATTTGGCGTTCTTTGTATCAAGTGAGAATGCTGTTTTCTCTGCTTGGATTGTGGCTCAGTTATGAACACATCATATATCTTGGGTTAGGAAAACCGACATGTTCCCACTATATGATCAGCCTGTTTACTTTCGATCAAGTGTTAGGTGGCAGGGAGCAAAACCTTCGTCAGCTAAATTCATTATGTAGATTATTAACGAACCCTTCACTGGATATACTAATAGCATCAACTATTTAATTTATATTCAATCGCCTGTAAGCCATCGCAAACAGTTTTCCTGACTGGTAGCTGTCGCAGAATCTCTTAACCTGGAATTATCTTCCAGACTCTTCCTTCCCCTCATACATGTAGATTCCCACTTTCGCACTGTGGATTAAGCTGGGGTGTCGTCCACATAATTTGACAACCATGCCACCTTCTTCTGCAGGTAACTGATAACATCACGATAACAAAGTTAATTACTTTTGAAGTCTTCTTTGAACAGTCAGATGTTAATTTGCCTGAAAAGAAACTAAGCTGTTATTATGAAGATTCGAAACTAATGCACGCAAGATTTCACACCTCTACCATCACTCATTCATTACCTATAAAAGTTTCATCCCACATTCGTATCTATCTATCTATCTATCTATCTATCTATCTATCTATGCATACATACACATATTTATGTTTTTATATTAATACAAACATATGTGTGAGAATTTATGTGAGTTTATGTTTGTGATTGTGTGTACGATTGTGTGTGTACAGCATTTATTGCTTAGATATGTTGTTCTATCTATTTATCTCTCTAACCCTATATGTATATATATATATATATATATATATATATATGTGTGTGTGTGTGTGTGTGTGTGTGTGTGTGTGTGTGTGTGTGTGTGTGTGTGATTTTGTCTGTCAAGATGGATAGCTAGAAGCAATTATTTTTCGAATTATTCGGATTGAAGTATGTACATTTATGAATGAAACATTTTGATGTGTATGATATCCCGTGACTTATTTGGATTCCCTGACAAGACCCCAAAAGTTGTGAGTTCAATACCTGCCTAGGGGCAGTGGTGAAAAAAAGCTTGGAGAAGATTTGAGCTAAACTGAGACATGCGGAAGAGGCATGGCCCGTAGAGCTAGAACAATCTATCTCTGTGGAGGAAATAAAGGGTTCTGTTCGAAATTCTGTAGCGTACAACGGCGGAAAATGAGGATAGCAGTCTGATCAATGTGAAGAATTATTAAAGATTAAGCGGAAGTTGCTATGCAGGGAATATTTCTGTGTTCACATTGGTTCAATCTCTGTATCACCGATGTATAAATAATATCAAAACGTATATATATATATATATATATATATATATATATATATATATATATATATATATATATATGTGTGTATGTGTGTGTGTGTGTGTGCGTTTCTTATTCATATAAGTTTATGTCAGAATCAGTAAATCATTTCCCTTACAAGTGTATCATTTTTCTAAAAGAAAAACATGAATGCTCTTTTTGATTCTATACACATTTTAATTACAATTTCCTTTGAAAATGGTAAAACACTTGATTTCTTTTCCCAGTCAAAATATTTTGGATTTTAGATTGAGTTAATAAAAGAAAGTGTTTGTCCAAGTTCCAGAAGTTGGTAAGAAAATATTCCCTTTGCATTCCAGAAAAAGAAAATACATTCCCTGTATTAATTTCCTTTTGGTTCAAATGTCCAATGTTGCCTTCAGCCTATGTAGGATTTCACCACATTTTACATTTTTCTTCATAATTAGTTTTCCTTCACGGCGATTATCTTATTTTACAAATGATTCATATCAACATGTCGAATATAAAGTACAAAAATGCGGTGGATCTGTATGTAAAAGTAACATGTTTAGCTTGTAACTTTAAAAATCAGAAGATCAGTTAAAATACGCAACCTTGGTTTCGACCTGAAGCTCTCTTCGGTCGATTTTTTAAAAAATGACCAACTCAGTATCAGGTATTTTAATTGAACACACACGCACACACACACATACACACGCACGTATATATATATATATATATATATATATATATATATATATATATATATATATATATATATATATATGGACAGAGAGAGAGAGAGAGAGAGAGAAGAAAATAGTTATTTTATAAGTGTTATTCCACTTCCAACTACATTGATTTACTTGCGGTGTGTGTGTTTAAAATACAAAGTTTCGTATCTGTGTTGTATGCTCACTCGGAGCAATAAACATCTTAGCCATTGTAAATTACAAAGGAAGAACAAGAATAAGATTACGAAAGAAAAGAGAGGAGATAGTTGCAGGGTTTGTTTTGTTTTTATTCAGATCAACCAATCGGAATCGCCAACACTAAGTTCAAAGTAAGGGAAAAAACGAAAGCGATCACTAGTAAGAGGTCATGATCCCCAGATTTAGAATCGTAGACGACATCCAAACGTTATATACTGACTATAATGTTATACATCAGACAATGTCAGTTCCTATGAAAGATGAAAAGTAATTTAAAAATTTACTAGACAATTATATGCCCTGCGAGTAAAAGAAAAAACAACAACGAATTTTCATTTTTAACGTTGGTAAATATACCAGCTCTTTAAAAAGCAAATGGATATTTTAACGAAATAGATCTAAATCAGTTATTCAATAATTTCAGTAACATTTCGAAGGGAAATACAAGTTTCGAGTATAATATTCGTTTTATTATTTGGAATAATTATTTTTCATGCATTCAGTTCCATATTGGAATATATATCTTTCCACTTGATAGTTTCCTCTCTCTCTCTCTTTCTCTCTCTCACACACACACACTTACACACACGTACACACACACATGTACACACACATACACACACGCTCGCGCGCACATACACACACACACACACACACACACACACACACACACATATATATATATATATATATATATATATATATATATATATATAATCTCTCAAATGATGTATATCTTTTTGAGTAAGCTTTATCCATCATTTTAATATGAATTTTACGTACGAGATTGCATATTAAACGTTTATGCATTTGCTTATTAAAATAAAACTTTTCAAACAAATGAATCAGGAGAACCTTTTGCATTCTACATCACATCTAAGCATGAAACCTGTAAAATGCTTTCTGAATATTTGAAATGCTTAGATTTATTCAATAATACCTTGCGTAAGAAATTAATTAAATGTGTAGAGAGAGATATTCGACAAATCATTGATATATTTTTTTCTAAACTAAGTTTGTTTATTGTTGATTGTTTACTTGGTTGTTAAACCATATTTTAGTTATGGTTATTTTGAAATGTTATAACTTTATATGAATTAATTTCCTGACCAATGATCCCAGGGGCTATGTGTAGACTTTCATTTATTTGATATTTATTTCGACATTATAGCGACGGTGTTTTGCTTACTTTTCTTGACATTTCCTATTGAGAGTTCCGGATTCCAAGTTAGGAAATTGTGTTACAAATGAAAATTATATGATTTCAACAGAGTATTTGCAAAGAAGGAAAATGAAATTAAGGAACATGTCATTTCTTCAAAGAAAGAAAGATTACAACAAACAAAGTGTCAAGCAAATTATCAAATGTAAATGAATGTAAGCTGGGTAAATTCAATAAAGGTTTAGGTATACAGAATCTCTATCAATAAAAGGCAGGATGTCTGTGTGTGTGTGTGTGTGTTTGTGTAACGAATGCACGGCCGCAATTTTCGCCGGATTTGCACCAAAATGTACATGCACATGCTCCAAGTTCGTATTAAGGCCAAGACCGACTTTGCATTTCCCAACTCCCATCGATAGTTGAAATAATAATTTTTTCATGCTTCTACGGTAGTTTTCATGTAGTTTTCGGCCATTTGCTACTGGCCAATAGCTGGCTGCCACGAATAGGCAGGAAGATTCTATTGGCCAGCATGAGAGCCAACAGCTGACTGACACGAATGTTAACTAGCATGCAAAAAAATCGATAGCTGCATTCGTCACAAGTGGGAAAAATTTAAATCATCATGGCACTTTACTCCAATTGGCCCATTCGATTGCTTAAACTCAACGTTTATTCTGATTCCGCTGAACTGGGTTGGGTGTGAAAAAGTATTTGTTGTTAACATTCTTTTTTCATTCGGTTTTTCCAGTTACGAGTCCTTTTTTAAAGCTGATCGTTTTGTGTTCATTTTGTTTAGTTCTTTTTTCGCAACAGATTTAATGTTTAGTATAGAGCTTAGAAAAAATTCGAAGTGTGAGATAGGAAAGAAGTAAGGCATGTAGCAACATCAGCACGGCAAAGGGCACTCCTTTAAAGGCAAGGAAGGGCAAACATATTATAAGTCAAGTGATAGCAATTGCTGTATGAGTCGTACGATTTTTGAATCAAGCCCGGGCAACGCCGGGCCATGCTGCTAGTAAAAAATAAACGACGGCTGACAAAAGTAAGTAAAGAGAGAAATAATAAAGTATTTCCAGGGAAAGAATAGAATGTAGAAAGGATTCGCAAGAGAGAACAATGAAGGAAGTGAACAAATTGCAAGTCATATTTCGCAAATTATCATCGTTTGATCCCAAACAATATCGATGGTGAAGACACCTAATTTCAGATTTAGTGATTGATATATCATTGGCCTATGAATATAAAACAAATAATGAATTATTCTAAATTAATTAATAAAATCTAATTAAATATAAAACCACTATGACATTTAAGGATAAACGACTTTGAAGAGCGAGAAAGTATTAATGAAATTGTATGAATAATTAAACAAAAAAATAAAATTGATAAAATTAGAACAGAAACAATGAAAAGATGACTGCATAAATTTTATAAAAAAATTTACAGAATCAAAAAGAAAAACAAAGTAACAATGAATAATATATAAAATTAAATAAATCCTTAAACACATATTGCTATAAAACGGAAATAATAAACTCAAAAGAAATAAATAACGAAAGAAATCGAGCAGAGCAATCGAAACAAAATTCGTAGAATATATCAATATAAATATAGAAGTAAAAAAAATGAAAGAAAGAAAAGGGAAGAAATATTCATGAAATATATAAAAAAAAAGATTAAGAAAATTGAATGAAGAATTAAGAAAGGAAGAGAAAGATTGAAAGAAGAAAAAGGAAAGAAAGATGTAAAAATTAACTTACTTGATATATGAGATGTTATGGCTTAAGTCGGAAGAAAATCGAAAAATATAGAATGAAAGAATGGAATAAGAAATAGAAACTGAAAGAATATGGCAAATTATATTAAAATACAACTGAAAAATACGGTAAGAAAAAATAGGAAAAGAATAATAAAGAAAACAATGAGAGAATTGCTAAAGCTCAAGAGGTATACTTAATAAAAATTCCGTTTTAAAAACATAAATGCAATACTGATAAAAAAAAAGAAAGTAAAAAAGAAACTGTCGATCGTACATGAATGAAAATTGGTAAAAATGAAAGAAAAGAGAATAGCCGGAAAATATTGCATACTAATGAAAAAAAAAAAAAAAGTAAGAAAAAAGAAAAAAGTAAAATTCTATGAAAAATTATATGTATCAGTTGATAAGCTGGAAAGACGGAAACTAAGAGAAATTGGGTGAAAATTGAAATAAAAACACAAATAAGCGAAAAAATGAAAACAACAAAAAGAAAAGAAGAAAATCGATTGACAAAGTCTGCAAGCTGAAAACAATGCACATAACACAAGTTTTTATAAAAATCACAATAAAATGAAGCAATGGCGTATGGTTTATTGATTGGTAAATTAGTGTCATTTACCTGTTGTTCGAAAAATCAATATTTTCCAAATGATGCCTATCTTACTTATAAATGTGTTAACGGAGGGAGAAACATTTTATACTTCAAAGGTTTCGACCAACGATTTATTTTATTGATATCTTGGTAACCCTAATAACAATCGATTGAGGAAATCAAAATTTTCATTCATGTAAATTAGTTGTGTTGTTTTCAATAATTCAAACACTACGAGTTTTTAGATGCATTAGTTTTCTCCCTACGATAGAGTCTCGAGTACATGGCAATGTCGTTTTCTAGTTTGAAAGTAAAGCAGCATAACAGTGTGCCTTGAAAAAACATGGTGGATAATTTTTCTGGGTGTGTGAATACAACTTGTTCGGTGATAGCTTAACATTTGGGTAAATTTCAGCAATGTGCCCGGCGTTATAGTCAAGACTGAAATCTGAATATTATGTCCTACACGCCATCACTATGATAAGAGAAGTTGTGATTGGTAGACTTAAAGATAATTAATCTTTAAGTGTTATATATATATATATATATATATATATATATCTATATACATATATATATACATATATATATATATATATATATGTATATATATATGTATGTATATATGTATATATATATATATATATATATATATATATATATATATATATATATATATATATATATATATATAAAACATTACGGAAGATACGAGTACTCAGAATAAATATAATAGGGAAAATGAATTTACAAATTCATTGTTATCACACGAATGTTAAAAATTTTATAGCTAAATTATAATAATTAATCTCAAATGTGTAGAACGTTTAGATATTTAATGTTAACATACATATCTGGAATGTATAATGAGTTTAGATAGAAATAAGGCATCACACCAAGCATCATTACATAATATTTAAACTGTTTTATGATTAGATAAAATATATGATATTTCATATAACATGAAGATACACAAAGTGGAGTTTCACGGAGCTTGAACGCTAATGTAGGGAATTCGTATTATAATTTTCTTCCAAATAGGAAGAACTAAAAGACTGATTTTGTTGTCTGTATTTAAAGACAACTGCGGTTTAATGTACTTATTAATTTCATGGTAACGAAAATCCTAAATGATCTCGATTAGCATATTCCTGGCTTTGTTTATCACCTAGGCGAATACATATTGTGAGTTGAGATATTCAATAGGTATTTGATATTTTTTCACATATATATTTAATGTTGCTAAAGTCTTCTTCGATTTATTTTACACCTATTTGATCATGAATACAGTGAAATGTTTTACGATATTTTCTGCTAATATTTAACTTAACCCCTAATTGCGCTTGTTGCATAAGGTTTTCAAATAGTCGCTGATAGTAATCTAGAATATATATTTAGTAATCAATCCATTATCTTACCTAAATGTATAATATATCGCAGAGATGCAATTTTAATACGTCAGTTGCTGTTTATTTAATCTGTTCATGTATTGCCAGATTGGTGACAAAATGGTGTTTATCTAATATTGATCTACGGAGACTTTATCCGTAATAAATAATTGAACATGACGTGAGCGCTTTTTATACATAATTTTTATGTAGTCAGTAATCTGAAAAATGGAGGAAAATATTCTTTGTAATCTAATGGTTTATTGAAATTTAGAAATTTCAGCACGTTATAGACATAAAAAATCAAAATTATTTAAAAAATATTAGAGTTTGATGCATTGTACTATACCTTTTGACTATCGATTAGTAAATATTGTTTTTACTTAATAATATCATCTAAAAGTGGGAAATTAATACAGAATTCAAAAGATTTACATTTATGTTAACTTAAATTATTCTAATTAAATTTAAAAAAAAACAGGCAAAACAATTCTTGTAAAAGTTCATAATTCATCGAAAAATATTGTCAAGACAATAGTGACCTCAGTATATCATATTTATAAAAGTTATTAAAAGTTTTTTTTTTTCTATTGTCTTAGTTTTATTGCATCTTTTTAATTTTACGATTCAGATAAGATTATGGTGTTGCATTATCATCATGCAATATCTTAATTTCTGGGAACAGTATGGTAGCCATTGTAAGGATATTGTCATTGAGAATGTCGATATAACTATCTGCAGTAATACCACCATTAAGAGGGATAAAAGGAGCAGGAGAATAGCAAGGAATCTCCGCTCAAAACTTTACTGAGTCACCTACATTTTTGACTGCCTGGGCTATGCAATGCGGTCCATAGATGTCACCCGGAGGTGTTCTCCAGGAATAAAAACGCCCGTTTGTAGGAAATAACGTGAAGGACGACTCATCAGAACAAATAACGTTTTTCCATTCACCGAGTGTCCAATTTTTCTGATCATCACACTATTTTTTTCGCAACGTGGCGTTCGACTTTGTAATCAGAGATTTAGGAATCGCAGAACTTCCGTGGATACAAAGTTTGTGAAGCGCTTGACGTAATGTTTATAGAAACTCTTATGATAAGGTGAGGAATGAGTTCTGATGACAATTTTGCTATAGTAATTTTATGATTCTTTGCTGCAAATCGTTTTAAAGCTCGTCGCTCAATTTTTGTCAACTTGGTTTTCGGCCACTATTACACTTTGTTGCTCTGATGTTTTGCAAATTCTGTGGAAACTGTCATAACCGTGGACAAGACACAGCTCGTAACACATTGAATAATTCAGAGGTTTTGGTCACAGACGATACTGCTAATCAACCACTAACTATTTATCCTTTTTGAAAATCTAACATGTCGCGAATTTTAGTACGTTCCTTTTTTCAGCTGAGCATAAGTAATGACTTAATTAAGTGGAAACGCAAGGTAAAGGATTAAATTGCTGAGCAGTTATCTTTTATGACGGTTTGATGTTTACAAATACCCGGACATGCAAGAATTGAAAAGATTGTTCTGATTCCTTAAACAAAAATCCTAGCTGAAGATGTTCTTTTCGGAAGAAACGAGTCAGAGACAATTTTTCATAATGCCATTTATTTATTCACTATTATTTTAAAAGAGAAATGTATTAGCTATTCATATCAAAAGACAGACAAACACACATGCACACTTATATATATATATATATATATATATATATATATATATATATATATATATATATATATATATATACACACATACATATACATATATATATATATATATATATATATATATATATATATATATATATATATATATATATATATACTTCACTTTCGTAATGTTGCTAAAATAAATTACTTTTGAAATTTCAAAAATATTTCTCTCGACAGGGAAGGGAATAAAGAAAACTTTCATAATTGAATAATAATGGTAAGTCTTTTTTAAAATCATTTTCGACGGTTTGCCAGGTTTTGGTCGTCGGGATATTAAAAGAGCGTGACTAATGCATCAATTCTATTGAGTGGTGGAAAAAACGACTCAATTTTATAGAATTACTTTGTACTTGACTCTTTTTGTCTGGCAATTTCTTAGCTATTATTCAGTTTACAGCCGCTGAAATTTCAATTTAAATAAGTGGGATAAAATATCATTTCTAAACTGAATATTCAAATTATACTTTTTGAAAGAATGTTTGATTTCATGCTACCGTTATTAAATACGAAGCAAGACAAACGTAGAGAATATATACCGGCCTTTTTTTTGCGACGTAAATGCACAACACTCAGTTGAAATAGATAAACATGAATGGCTGGCAAAAAATGATCGGTGGAAATTTATTCTGCTATTATGGAAAATTAAATTCTTGCTGGGTAACTCAATATTCTGCCAATGTTAAAAATCGAGATTACCTTTTATTTATTTTTTTATTTATTTATTTATTTTTGCATAGCATAGATAAGAAAATATCTTTGGAAAATCGGATAATCATACCAAGTTCGAATTCTGACTGTTTCACTTTCGTTCACTTTGTGATTTTACCTTTCTTTGCGGGATGAAGCCATCTTCCCCCAGCTTATTAACCCTTTGTGGCATGGCCACCGCTTTACCGGTAGTAGGCAAAAAGGACGTAATCCTCAGCCACCGATTGAACAGTGATAGAGAAAAATGACTTAATTCCCAGCCAGCGGTTCAAGGGTGGGCAAACTCTTGCGTCGTCTTTTGCTATTGATTGTCTTCCTTTTATATCTACCGTGAAACATTGCATACCAATTATTTACGAATTTGGAGTCAGGAGCTCAGGAACACAGGGGTGAAAGGGTTAAGAAATAACAACATCAACAGATTTTCGTCTTAGTAACCAAGGATTAGTAATATTTCACTTCATCCTACACCTGTTACGAAAATCTGTTCATTCAAATCGTTTCCAGAAGATGTAAGTAAATATATGCACAGATTGGTTACTATCGCCTTGGTTATCAACAAACTTTGATACTAAACATAGTATGGCCCGAGAAAATTTTGAGTATAAACTTTACATTATTTATGTTTACTAATTCTGCAGTTAAAGAAACTGGTAATGTCTCTAATATATGTATAGGTGTCTAAGTGTGTATGTGTATATGCGCACAGTAGCATGTATATGTGTAAATCTATTGATATAAAAGATGGAATTATTCTAATGTAGGTAAATGCCTGTGTAGATTTCTCTGTGAATATACGTGTGTACAAGCATATGTATATGTATATATATAAAACACTCACTCACTTAAAATCGACACCATCTTCTCATATATATATATATATATATATATATATATATATATATATATATATATATATATATATATATATATTATTATTATTATTATTATTATTAATATTGATATGGTCATCCACATACAGACCTGTTTCGCTGTATCAAAAATTATCAGTATGGATAGACACACGATCCTACCACTAAGCTATCGGCGCAGAGAAAAAGCATTGTCTTCGTATGTAAATAAAGGCTAGTAGCCAAGAGTGCTCAATTCATTAAAGATGAACTGTGCGATAAGAGGGTTGGCGGACATTGTTATTATCTCTTTCACAATAGTGCTCGATCGAAGACATATGACCTTTTATCATTAATATGCTCAAGGACACTTAGGTCGACGCCAGAAAGCGACTGTCTGTTACATGTTTAAAATCTTGATGATTCTGTTCCGGTATAAAGACTGTATTCAAGTATGAAACAGATTTTCACCACGTTTTCCTGCCCTTATTTCTGTTCCTGTTGTACAGGGCATAATATGGTCAAATGTAAATAACATAATAACATCTGGTCAATTTTGAGAAGTCCTACTAAAGAAATATGTTACCTCTGCGCCCATCGATACTCCATAAAACTTACTTTTTTTAAGGGTAGCATTGAGAGAGTCCGATCAAAGCACATGTGGATCCAGGAGTGTAAAGATTGACAGTTGTGGTTCATATGCTTAAACCGTAAGACCAAATGTAACTCTTACAATATATCCGTTTCTCCTACAGAATAGTCTCCACGTTTATGTGATGCACCGTTAGGCTTAACTTAAATATCAAAAGGAGCAGGGCAGCTAGATAAGGGAAATCTTTTGAAAGCACTATGTAGATTAAGCATTCCATATCTTCCAGAGGGCATTCGCGCACGATATACATGCCCAAATGCTCAGAATATGATATAGAACGACATAAACTCCATATTTCACTCACTGATGGTGTATAAGAAAAGAGTGATGGACCTCTTCTAATAGTTCCAGAAGAGTAGACAGACCTGATGATCCATGATATTCTGCATTCACTGCAAGAGATTCAACTATGACTTTGGCCGTTACACTACTTAATATATAACTAGCAAGATTAGAAGAAGTCTGAATCTGGACTGCGTTAATATGCATGAAAGATGAGTGAATAATAGGATTTATTATGCCATTCACCACCTGTGAATTTGTGTGCAAGAGATAATGCAAGACTGTGTTAAAGGACAAGTAAGATATACTGTGCATTAATATGCAATTTCAATGCAATTGATACACTATTTCACAGCATCATTTACTGGAAAGATATAAGAAACATTTTTTTCATTATGCTAAAAAATTACACGAGTTAAATTGAAAGATATAATTAAATGTGAATATTTTTTTTATTTCTCTAAATATAAGTTGAGTCGGAACAAATATTCACTATTCACATTATTTGCAATATTATCCAGTGGCACAGTGGATAAAGGCGTTAGTTAGATCCAGTGACAGGACCCAAAGAGTGTGAGTTCAATATTTGGTTAAGTTAGTGGAGAACATGTAGAGGGGTGATAACATACATCCATTGGACATGGCACGTGGAACTAGATCAGTCTAACCCAGTGAGCGAAATAAAGGGTTCAGTTAGACACTCCAACCACCTGAGGAAGACCGCAGCGTTCAACGGCCGAAACATTGTAATAAATATGACGACAAAGATGAGGACAATAGTTCGAATATTGTAAATAGTGTACATAATACGTCATCCCAGAAATATAGACATATACAGAAAAAATGTTGCCAGCGTTTTCTCAATGGAACTGAAAGATAATTCTTAGATATTCGTAGATAGATTCATTCACCCCCATGATTGTTATTTTCTTCCACCAACTTTTTTCCCAAATTTTATGTAGGTAAATGAATTTACCCTTCGAGAACCTGGGATCTTTCTTGATGATGAAACGATCTAATTTTTTATATACTTATTTGATGCTATTCATCTAAAATAACATAATAGGGAAAATATCTGAAGTAATCCAAAGATTCAAGTACATGTTAGTTATTGTTTGTTTAAGTTTAGCGGCATATCTATGAGGTTATTCAATACCGACATTCCAATATTTTGTACGAAAGTTTATTTTATATATTAATTCTTTGGATATAATAATAATTTTAGTGATAGAAGTCCTAATAATTAAACACTAGCTTGGGGGGAAAGGGGTAAATACATACATTTTCCAAGGGTATTTTACTTGTAGGTGAATATAAAGAACCCAAGTGGAATTGGAACTCGGCTCGCCGATTAACAATTTCGAGCATTACCAATTGTATCACCCGCGCATCCAAGCTTACAACATCTGGCATTCCCAAGTGCTCTCCCGTCTACGTATAGACCGTTGCTCATCTTCGGTAGTCGTACAGGAACAGGTGTTTTAACGTAATATGGACGCAAGTTCAAGTGAATAGGTAATGTGTAGTCGGATATTCCTACTCGCCTTACCAATTTCCGATGGATCTGTAAAGAAATGCAAGCTCTGGTGTTAATCTGATCTAAAATAACATTATTTTGATTGGCCAATTTTCATTGATTGCTGCTTTTAATCAGTATATTATTTATCAGAATCAAACGTCCGATTATTATAAATAATCCACTTTTCATCAACTGTAACCTTTCCTATTAAGCGGTTATGTGTTTTTAACTTTGAGCGGATAACTGGAGATTGAAATTCTGTCCATTACAATTTTCTGTGAAAAATACGTCACACAAACATCATAGTGGTTTCCGTATCCAAGCGTTCACGTTCATATATTGTATGTTTTATATTGTCAATATCTTTGATTGCGAGACGTGTACGTTTTATCAAACTTTTTATTTGGTCATAATTAATAACGGCAGAACTGTCAAAAGAATGGCTAAAACGCCAAATATCAAAATCTGCAGGATGATCTTTTCTTCGACCTAAAATCTTTCAGCTGACAGGATATCGAAATATAAATTTTCAGTTCATTATTTTCTGATAGAGAACAGTGAGAGCCATTGGGATACGAATTTGTTTCATAGCTAAGATCACTTAGACTTATTATCTTATTAAAGTTTATGGGAAATGAAAGTTATCATATATATTCCGGTTATCAAAAATATATAATTTACCATTTCTTCAACATTTTCATCGGCGTTATTACCCTGTTTTACGTACGCCAGTCTGTTTTGTATTTAATTATTAGGATAAAATCTATTTACGAGTCTAAAGTTTTCTTCGTGACTACAGCCAGTAAAAATTAATTTATATGTTGATTTGTGTATATATTGTAGTTTACAAGTAGGTTTATACGAATATTACAAGATATTTTTCTAATTAATACTATGAAACTTAGAGGTCAGCAATATTATTTGTAAGAAAAGAGAAGCATTGGAAGTTTTTATGATGGCTATGAAAATATTTAACAAGATAAGTGACATATAATTTTAATGGAATCTATTTCATTAGAATATAAATTATATCAGAACAGGCAAAGATAAACTAAATCGCCTGGATACAAAACCCAAAAGATATTTACAGTTTACCGAAGAGAATTATCTTTCTTGGTGAGATATATATATATATATATATATATATATATATATATATATATATATATATATATATATATATATATATATATATATATAATATATATATATATATATATATATATATATATATATATATATATATATATATATATATATATATATATGCTGGAATCTGGCGTCGTTTATCGACGTATGAGGGTCAAGCAACTCAGTGACTTTGAACCGAGAGCCAGACACATGAACATATCATTTGATTATAGTGGTGAAGGTTTCTTCAGAAAAAAACAGACTTTTTGAAGAGACGAATACAGAGACCAGGTGCACTGCGGGCCAAGCTGTCCCTAAAAGACTCCCCGCTTGTATGGAATTCGGAATTTGCCTTCTCCTAGGCCAGTTGAAATCCAAAATCTGTCCTGCTATTTATCCATAACTGGTGGGGAGAAGATTCATACCATTCCCAAGGGTGCAAGCACGGAAGTAAACGTAATGGATTCGACTGTAATACGGACTCGACTCTCCATTGCCTCTCTCTCTCTCTCTCTCTCTCTCTCTCTCTCTCTCTCTCTATATATATATATATATATATATATATATATATATATATATATATATATATATATATATATATATATATATATATATATATATATATATATATATATATATATATATATTCATGACGGTAAGACAAAATAATACTGTTTGCTGTTTAAGAAATATACGGAGCGGTTACTCAAATACAAGTATCCATTAAAAGTAACTTGAAGTAATAAATCCCACCCCTTTCTTTAGAAGGTGTATTATTTCCGTTCGGAACACACACACACACGCACACGCACACACACACACACACACACACATAGATATATATATACATACATATATATATATATATATATTTATATATATATATATATATATATATATATATATATATATATATATATATATATATATATATGCACATTTCATTAAAAACGACTGACAAGGTGCTTTTATTTATTTATTTTATATAATTTCTCGTGCGATTTAATAATGTTTTTCTTGTCAGATGATAAATTATATAAAAACTGTCCGAATGTTCTTTTTATGCGAGAGCTTTTGCCTATACATTTAGCCATTTTCAAGGATCATACTTCAAATGTTAAAATAAGAAATAGTTTGTTATATGTATGTTTTATAAAATCTTGCATTTTTTTGTTTCAAAACACGATCAAGATATTATGTCCATGTTCAAAGTTAATACTATTAAGTGTTGGTTTGTTTGTTTTTATTAATAAGGCTTCCATTATTTTTAGCCTTTTTTTGCATTTGGATGATGCTATTATATTAGTGTTGTCGACAAGTATGTTCCGAATAGTGTCCGGTATGTCTCCATGAATATTTAAATGAGATCTAATTGAGCTATTGTCAGAAAAGTGTAGAGTTAGACTGCGTGTTAAACAATTTGTATTGTGCTGAATATCCGAGAAATTTTCATAGAAAGTATTCGTCCTCGACAGGATTCGAACCTGTATGCTATACGGAACCGTCATATAGCCTGACGTGCCTTAACCATTTCGGCCACTATGGGTCTTTCGGCTGGAAAGGTCGAATTTACTGCTTATAAACTTCAATAAACATAGCATTTACTTATATACTTGTATCTATAAAAAGAATGTTAAACATAAAAATGTCTTTAAATAATTGTCGGACTTTGTCCATTTCATAATGTGTGACGTCATTTGTTTACATTTGATACGCCATGAGCATTTACGCAAGTACGTGAGAGATTCATGGAAGATTGAAGTTTATAAGCAGTAAATTCGACCTTGCCAACCGAACGATCCTTAGTGGCCGAAATGGTTTATTCACGTCAGGCTATATGTTTCTTCCGTATAGCATACAGGTTCGAATCCTGTCGAGGACGAATATTTTCTATGAAAATTTCTCGGACATTAGGGCCGGTAAATGTTATTTAATACTGTTTATTATAAACAGAGCATTTACTTAAATATTTGTATCTGTAAACAGAATGTTAAACATAAATATGTTTTTATATAATTTTCGGACTTTGTCCATTTCGTAATATATATATATATATATATATATATATATATATATATATATATATATATATATATATATATATATATATATATATATATATATATTACACCTACGATAATCAGAACATCTGAGATGTTCGGTTTTGGGCATACTGTTCGGAATCGCGAAAGAAACATGCTACTGTGGCAAGCTTAAAATTGTTATTAGGTTTTAACTGTTGTGAGCTAGTAAATGGTTACTCAATAACAAAACCAGTGTTGCAGATATGTCATATATTAAACAGTAAGTACAACAGAAGTATATTGCACGACTAGTGAGTGTGTGTCGGTTGACCATCGTTCAATCTATTCGAATGTTTCATCTACCAACCTCCCCACTAGGTAGGGCATAGCATATGGCCGAGTTTAATATGGGACAATCCGAGCCTGTACGCTTGGCCAATAATTCAGCATAATTCACCCCGTATAAAAGGTAGTCGGGTAGCAGTTTCCCGAGACGAGACTGCCCTTCGACATAGCATCGTCTGCAGATCATCTCTACCTAGAGGCAGAGTGCTTGTGCAGCACAACTGGAACAGCTCTAATCGGCTGTTAATATTTAACGCCCCCCACGAGTGATGAATGTGGCACAAGGCCTAGTTTACCGTGGGTTCTCCGAGCTCGTAGGCTCTGCCAAAATATTACCTTAGAACCCGCATAAACGGTTTCTGTGCCTGTCTATTTCCCCAGACGAATCTTTGCCCTTCGGCATAGCCTCGTCCGGGTTCCTCTCTGCTGAGGCAGAGAGTTCGACTGTTATATTTAACATTCCCCCGCCACGACTGATGTATGTTGCACAAGGCCGAGTTTGCCGTGGATTCTCCGAGCCCGTAGGTTCCGTCAAAAATATTCCCTTAAAACCCGCATAAACAGGTTCTAGGCCTGTCTACCTCCGCCAGACGAAACTTTGCCCTTCGGCAAAGCCTCGTCCGGGTTCCTCCCTGCTCAAGGCAGAGAGTTCGACAGCACAGTGCGACCAATCTGCTCGAATGTTCCCCCAAGTCCTTCTCTCCTACTAATTATATAGTAGGCGATAGAGTCAAACTTAGACTCTCTAGAGGGAGGACACCACAACAGTTGATCCGTTTTTATTTAAAGTGTAGATTGATTACAAAAATATTTTACAAGAAATAATCGACAAGTAATGAAAAAAAAATTGTGCTAAACAAATATTGTAATGTGTGAAAAAATAAGACACTTTAAATTTTTTACAAATTTATAAAAGTAACAAATGTGTCATATGTCCATTGTTATATCGTACTGGATTTCGCTGCCTTCTTCATTTGCGTCCATGACAGTTGTTTCTATAGCGCTTTTGGCGCCAGTACGACGATATTTCCCTCGTATAAATCAACCTTGAAATCATTACCCGAACACCTTGTTTAATAGCAAATAGCAGTTGACTTGAGAAGACTTCGTCAGCTCCACATATAATAAATTAGGACGTATTGTAAATTTGAGAGACATTTTCAAAAATAGATATTTGTTGCGTGATGAATATTCTCTCAAAATAAATTCGAGTGCTGGACGTTTACAAGCAATTTGTTGGACATATCACTGCATAAAATATTCAGAAGAATTCAAATAATATCATTGGAAAATATATATGAAATTTATATTCTGTCTCAGAGTGAAAAATGAATTTTACATTGTTGAACTAATTCATGATTGAAATTCAATAACTCTACAGGTCATAGTCTGGAAATAATTCACAAAGTCTGATGCATTAATAGCGAAACTAAAACTGGTACGATATTGCATTGTCGTTAGCAAAACATAAATCACGTGTTGTAGTTCTAAAATAAGTTTCACAGTTCATTCGACTCAATTAGAATCATTCAACAGCAGAATCGGATGAACAGAGAAAATTATCAATATAACATGTCTTACTATTTACTAATACTTCAATATATTAAGAGAAGCTGAAGAAATATGACGAGAATTCGCCGGAAAACATAAAGATATGTATATAGATTACAAATTTCAGTCATGTTTGAAATGTAATCGAATATTTAATTACAAACAATTAAAACAATATCATTTTCTGTTGATAGCATTATTCGTGGCCTGGTATTTGGGTTGTTCATCTACATATCGTTCAACCCAAAACCAGGGCTTAACAGGCATGTTCATGCTGACATGATTAAGGGGTTTGAGCGCCACGAGGAACCTGAATGCAATGCAGTCGTGAAAACACCGTCTCCTGGTAGGATCACACTTGGTGGTAATGATTTAGGAAACGGACCAAACTAAACACGACCCGACCCCAGGTGGGTAGTTGGTCAAAGCAACGTTCTACCCATGATAATAAGTCGGCAGTGTCTCTATGTCTCTCTCTCTCTCTCTCTCTCTCTCTCTCTCTCTCTCTCTCTCTCTATATATATATATATATATATATATATATATATATATATATATATATATATATACATACGAAGAAATATAATCTTAAGGTGTGCTATATTTATGGGATAAAGTGTTCAATAGAGGAGATAGAGAGTGAATAAATATAAAAGTGAGCATTGAAGTCAACACTAAGAAGCGACAGTCTGTTTCCTGCTAGACGAAATCGTCAAGCCACGAGTGTTGTTTTTTTTCTCGGCTATTTATATATACGGCTCAGTGGTGCATTGTGGGAAGTCTATTTTGGCGGTTTTGTTACCGGAAGTCGTTTATTTGCTTATTTATTTATTTATTGTGTTAAATTATTTTGCTTGTTTTTATTTTTTAATTTTTTTTATTTTTATTTATTATCTTATATATTTATTTATTTTAATTTTAATCGCTGTTTTATTAACGCATTAAAAAATTATTTATATTGATTATTTAATAGTTTTTGTATATATATATATATATATATATATATATATATATATATAACGTTCAACATAAAAATGTGTACCACCAATATTCTTTGAATAAACGTTATTAAAATTAAATTTATATAGTTATTCATTTTAATGGTAACACTTTCATTTTCTCATCATTTTCCATTTCTTTCTTAATTTTTCCGCCCTAGAAGACCTAGGACAACTATGGAGGTGCGCGTTCCAAGAACCAGAAGTTCTTGAGATGCATCTCTCTTTATGGAAATTAGTTCTTACTAATGGAATGCGAATGAAATGAACATGATTTATCTTTGGGTAGGCGGTGTGGCATCTATATACAATTGCTAGACATAACCGTATTGGGATCCAAAATTATTCCTTCTCAATAACCTCTAGGTTAATTTGAAACATAACCATTACCGCCTACCCAGTAATCGTTAGTATAATACTATAGATATTGCTACCCATAAAGCACCACTGACTCACATATATAAATAGTCGAATCAAAATGCAATACACATGACTTGAAGATTGCGCTAAAGTAAAACGCAAACTGTCACAGATCGATTTTTTCAACTCAAATTTCATCTTTAAATATTAGGTCATTTGCCATTCCTCTTTCCTATTCTAAACAAATTTATGCATTATTTTCAATGGAATGTATTATTGTAAATGTGCACATGAATGTGTAGTCAGACTAATTTCTGAGGTTACTTATACTGAAATGAACATTAAAATGATTTTTTGTATTGGTACAACTTACGGCCGAATTGAGGAGATACAGGTGTCTATGGCAAGCAATTATTTTTCCACACACTACACATTGAATGACGAATCAGCACCATTCTTTTTGTATTCCCTTAGCAAGAAGAAGTTCTTTTGAGACATCTTATTCAAATAAACGTTGCATTATGGTACGGACACACGAGGGGATGATTCTTTCATAACTCATACCTACTCTTTATGTCTCGGGAGTAACAGTTATTTTCCTACCAATATTCTTAAGATGCGCTTCTAATATCCCCCTCTATCGCGCAACAACCTCAATCAGTAACAATCTACCTTCATTGACTTATAGGTATTGTTTTGGGAAGACTATTAGTAAAACATCAGTTATCACCTAGATGATCGTTTTTTTTTTACTCATATAGCGACTCTATTCATGGAAGAGAATATAATATAATCACCGGATACATACAAATGTGTGAAGGCGACGGTTTTTTAATTATGCTAAATAAAACATTTTTAATATTTCCAGAGTGGCATTTTTATTTTTGAATAATTCGGACTGTTAATTTTCATTTTCTACGGAAATTGTAACAAGTGAGAGGAAAATTGAATGCAAGCTCTCTTACAGATTTTCCGATACAAAATATTTATTTCTTACAAAATATTTAAGGGAGTTTTTATTTCTATAAACAAATAATAAAACTTTAATGAAACGCTATCATTAAGAATGCATTCTCAGTGCGAGCTGTCTTCATGATTTTGAAGGTTTCTGTCTGCCTGCCGTTGAAAATCATTTAACTCATTCAAAATCGACTATGTATATTTATAATTAGTTAGTAATTCATATAAAATACATAGTTATATTAATTTAGTAATGCTAAAAGATAAAAGGAGAAATTTAAAAGCGATAATTTTTTCAAAGTACATTTAAAAAGGTAATATACATTTGTATATACATACTTGTCTCCTATGACGTGCGGTTTTCTTTTTAATTATAGTATTTTAGTTGATTTTTTCTGCAATTCTTATTAATATGCTTATTTTGAACATATTAATTATAATTTAAACTATAGAAGTATTCCTTTAACAATCAAACATGCGCATTGTTAGAGAAATTGCAGACTGAAATTTAGCAAAGATGAAGACATCCATTATTGAGAATGGATCTTTTAATAGCTTCTAATTGAAGAACTATTATTTTTTATAGCAATAAAACGCACGTTTTTATTAAATAACTGTTTTGTATCGGAAACGTGTTACGATATTTTATAACATTTTCCAATATAATATTCACTCAAATGATGTAATGTAGAATCTGGGATAATATTCTAGAATTTCGTTTAAATATGCCTATCTGTGTTACAAGATGCCTCTTGAAACCCCAAAATTCGCGGCTACGACTCAAAAACATTATATAAATTTTAAATGATATGACCAACTAGATGTCACTGTTTTTAATTCTTTTTAGCTCTCTCACAGTTCGCCATTTTGAAGTCATTTGATTTAAGATATGCAATGAATCAAATAAGGAAAATGTGAAGTCCTATCAAATCGATTTGCGGATTTATCGAACTGTGTCTAACTGGAAATCACCGGTTGTACTTCATCGCCAATACCGTTTCACTGGATCGGCTGGAAAGGGTGTATTTCTTCCGTTGCAAGATTTTATCATTTGGGCATTCTATTTTCGTCTCTGTTTTTGTACCTTTACATCTCAGCGTCATTATTTCTCAATGCATCGCACTGTGTTTCTTTCACTTTCTTCCGTTACATTGCATTCCAGCTTTTATATTCCAATCTGCCACTCCCGAATAAACGTCGCCATCAGACGTACTGGAAGGTAATTACTAGTTCTGAAAGTAGACAAATGATCATATGAAAAACGACTGTGTAAATAGCAGTCATGAAAGCTAAAAAGATATATTGAATTTGGGAGCAATGCACATGCATTCGAAGAATGGAAAACAAACGAGAAAGAAAATGGACGGGACTATATAACAGTGAGGATTACAGCAGTGGCCATGATGTGCCTCGTATAAATCTATTACCTAGGTTCCATGTCATCGTGATATTAATAATGATAACAAATTCTGCACACAATTGATTTTGAGTTCCTAGACAACTAAATAAACCAGAAATAAAGATACTAATAAGCTGATAGATATAAAATCTGTTTTCAACCAAGGAAAAAAGTACTGATTATAATATATAATTAAAAATAATTTCTTAAATCGTGAACAAAACTGTCCAAAAATGTACGAGAAAATGAACACATTAAGCGATTACAGTGATAATAAATATACTATATAAGTATAAGATATCTAACATAAAACCTGGAGGTTTACGACAATCTAATACATTGTATTTCTGTAAGTAATCCATATTTCTTGACGGTAATCGCCATTTTGTGTTTATTAATACAACGTTCCAACCGTTACTTTCGCATTTTCTTTATTTTTTGCATTTTCTGCAAATTTGAGATTAATTATTTTCATTGGTTCGCATATCTTACGAGGTTTCATCTTGCTTTCTTCTTGGTCTTCTACGCTTCGTGTGAGTTTAATTATTAAATGTCTTTTATTGTCATTCATTATTGCCGAAATGCCGAAGTGCAGTTCATGAGTATATGAAAGGAAGATGATTAACTCTAGACTTCAATATGTCATGATTTTAACGATCGGTGCGCGTTCCAAAAACCAGAAGTTCTTGAGATGAATCTCTCTCTATGGAAATTAGTTCTTACTAATGGAATACAAATGAAATGAATATGATTTATATTTGGGTAGACGGTATGGCATCTATATACAGTGTAACCCGGACATAAGAGAGTTGCCGGGACCAGAGAAGAAGTATCTTATATCCGGGTTTCTCTTATATCCGGGTTTGGTCTATTATATATACATTAACCCAGGCTCTAATTTGGGACCAGATCAAATTTATCTTATATCCGGGTTTCTCTTATATCAGGGTCTCTTATATCCGGGTTACACTGTACAATAGCTAGACATAACCGTATTGGGATCCACAATTATTCCTACTCAATAACCTCTAGGTTAATTTGAAACATAACCATTACCGCCTACCCAGTAATCGTTAGTATAATACCATAGATATTGCTACCCATAAAACACCACTGATTCACATATATAAATAGTCGAATCAAAATGCAATACACATGACTTGAAGATTACGCTATCCATTTAATGGGCGCTATTTTCAAATACACTTTATTTAAATAGCTCTTATCTCTGTCATTTTTATACTTCGAATGGCATATTCATTAGTTTTATTTGGATGTATCAGTTAGAAATAGACTCTTTGATTCTTTTCAAGTCTGGTATTCTTGTTGAGAAAATGTATATTTGCTTTAATGTTTTAATTCATGTATCGTGTATGCCTATGTGGAATGAAGACTTGAATTATTCCCATTCTAATTCAATGCCCACTCGGATGGGACATATTTTTGTCGATATATATATTTGAACCAATATGTACATTGCTAAAGGGTTTCATGAATGTACTTACGTTTTTCTATCTCTATAATCCAAAAGAATAAATGAAATAAATTGATTTCTGTTGAAGACAAAAAGAGCTTTTTAAACAGAAAGTGAAAGTGAAAGTGTTGACGAAAACCTATAGAGACTCTTAATAATATTTCATCGTTGACTATTTACAAAGTGTAATACCAAATGTATTTTTAATGATGGTCATTTGAATCATAATCATAATCAAGCAGCTTTTTGTTTTACTAAGAAATCAAAGTCAGATGAAATTTTCAGAAAAAGGAAATAAATGTTGCAATTCTGTGATCATAAGAAAAGCAAAGTATTGTATAGGAATAAAGTGTCGATGCTGACAGCGTAGATCGAACACAGGTTACCAGTGAGCAAACAAGGTCGATTCCATTATCAAATAAGTAGACCACGTGATCGTAAATGTAACACATTAATGGGAATTAGCGTGATGTATAAGTGATCGCTATTCTCAACTGTAAGAACAGAGAAAAGCATGGGTGTCCATTAAACGACAATTGCCATAAACGCAATATAATTGTTGTATATGAATATACTGTCATTGTCGACATCGTAGTTTGAACACAGATAACCAGTGAGCAAACACAGACGATTCCATTATTAAATAATAAATTGTAAAGGAAATGTATAAATGGGAATTTGCGTGGTCTAAGTGATCGCTATTCTCTATACTATCCTCTATACAATTTCTCTATACTGGTCATTATACGAATTGCTAATCGGCGATTACTATTTGAACAAGTATTATTAGTGCTAGTATTATTTGAAGGCGTTAATACTACCAGTATTTGCGCTTACAAAGTTTCGTCAACAACGAACATTTCAGAAGCGATAACGAGCATTCGTTGGCCTAACGAAAGTTAGAACGTCACAAAAATAATATATCAAGCCAGTGTAGAAACAGCAGATAACGAGGAAAGCATACGCAGAAGAATAACCGAGGGACCATGACAACTCAAAATATATTTTAATATAGTAAATATGCGAACAACACAGCACTTTCTGAACATATATGGGAACTTTAAACAAAAAATCGAAAACTAAAACTGATTCTAAAACATTGTAATTGCAAATATATATATGATATAAAATGCAGATAAATAATATGATAAGCAAGGGAATATATTAAATAAACCAACAAATTAGATTCTTTCGACAAATTAAAGGAATAAAGAAAAATAATAAATAAATGTAAAAACAATACACATTAACGCATAAGCAAAATTATATATATTTAATAATAATTATAATAATTATAATAATAATAAGTTGTAAAGGAAATGTATAAATGGGAATTCGCGTGATGTCTAAGTGATCATTATTCTCTATACTATCCACTATACAAATTCTCTATACTGATCATTATACGAATTACTATCCGGCGATTATTATTTGAACAACTATTATTAGTGCCAGTAATATTTGAAGGTGTTAATACTACCAGTATCTGCACTTACAATGTGTCGTATACAACGACCAATTTTTGAACTGACGAAAGTTAGAAGGAATGGTCGCCTAACATCACAAAACAAAGTTAGCAAAGAAATGCGTCCATTTAAAATCTAGTGCTGGAAATTATCCTACAGGTAAATGAAGGTATTTCATGCCGATAGTCGAAAAGAAATAAGTATAGTTATGTATAGTTATGTAATAATATAATTATATATTATTTTGATCTACAAACTTGAATATTCAAGAAATCGTATTACAAAAAAAAATAAAATAAAATAAAAATAAACGCACTTCGGCAGGATTCGAACCTGCATCCCTCCAGGGCACAAATACACGTCGTTAATTTTTATGTGCCCTACACCGACCGATTTGACGAGAATAATTTCGCTGAAAGACAAAATTCAGTCTTTGAATTTCTTGGTTGATCAGTCATAGATGCATGTGCGGGAGAGAATTTACTGTGTTAGGATCACTGCAAGTGTGTGGCCCCACTCTCTCGCCGTAGGGAATCGATTTCCACTTGTAGCAATAGTCGTTAAGACAAGATACATCTCCGTCTTAGTAGTTGCCCACGACGCCTTCCGTCTCTTCTCGTGCTCCTGTCGCTGCGCAACACCCGCTCTCACCGCCTTCATGGCCGTTGGATCATATGAAATCGTCCGCCTTTTTCACTGCGTCCAGTCTTCGCATGCCATGGTAGACAAGACCGAACTCACTGAGGGTTCAAGACCCGTTAGCTACCATTAATAGGTTCTGCCGGCCTGCCAAAGCTGTTGGCCAGAATGTGACTGACTTCACATGCTAACACATTCGGAAAATATGCTATATGGGAACTAACACTGGGCGAGAACGCCAAAAGATGTTGTGCTAAGCCCTCGCAATAGAGGTACTATCCTTCTACGAATAACATATATAAAAAAGATAATGCACTTAACACATCCTGGGTTTCAAACTCACGGTATCATCAAGTGGTTTTTGATAAACAAATATTTTGTAGTGATGTATTTTTCCGTTCATATGACTTAACCTTACCGAACGCAATAAAATATAATCAACTCGAGGGCAGGGGTCAGGCAAGTGTATGTATAAACTGGAAGTGAAAAATGAATTGACAATAGATAGATAGATAGATAGACAGATAGATCTAATTTCAACTGACACAGTAGGACGTTTGTGGAAAATATAATTAGGACAGCACTGTTGGTATTCATTCACCGGTTGATGGAAAAAGTATTTATATTTTCTCAGCTCTATGTTAGTATAACATTTCTAACAATTGAGGCATATTTAACATATATGTTACTTCAGCCGGAGACTAATAGTCAATTTTGGGCTATTTTCCAAAGTAGGAGTTCAATGAGCTTTTATTATGACAAAAACAATCAAAAGTATACACAAGATCGTAACTTCCTTTAATCTAATGTGCGATATCTTGTTATTAGATTCTATCAAGGTCTCCAAACTACGATCAGTGGGCCAATACCACCCCCCAGGAATGTACATCCCACAACAACTTCAAATAATGAAACGATTAGGCTGCATTAAACTAATGTATTATTTTGTTAGACCGTTCGTTACTCTTCCAACATTAATTACGAGACTTTTTCTCACAACCATTGTTTCCTTGTAATTATGACATGTCTCTTATGCTCTAATATATCTTAAAATAATTACTGAAGAAATACTTGATCTGTCGCTCTGAATAAAAGCTTTGAATTCTGTTCTCTTAGTTGATCGGGTCCGGCATTTATGCTTTTAATACTTCTTTTTAAAAATAACCTTTATTTTGCTGAGAAGGAATTAAATGACGCCGTAATATGTGTGGTATGCAAAGCGCGATCAGTTTCATAACATTTCAGTCGAAACTGTGAGAACGGGATTCAGAACCTAAGAGGAACGATATCGTTTGAATAGATTAAATTCCGGTTCAGTCGATAATGATTTCCTCCAAGAAATAAATAAACTTTCGTTCTGAATTGGACGATTCTTTCGATGATATCAACAATCTTCATTCGGGAACGAGACTACAGTTCAAAAAAATCACATTCCTTTTGAAACACGTCTCGCTTTAGGGAACAGAAAATCATCAACGAAAATTAATTACTGAATTATATCAAGCGTGTCTCATAAAGTTCATTTGATTGAAACATATTGTGGTAACTTGATTAATGTTTGAATCAGTGCTCATAGACAAGAAGCTTTAGTGTATTGGTTAATAGTCTCATCTTGTAATACTTTTACTCTACACTAAGTAACCTAATTGATGTACATATATAATATGAATTAAAGGGAAGGAAACCATTATTTATTTTTCGCCTCAAGTAACATAAGATTCCAGGAGAACTTTCTTTACTCATATCAAATAATGAAGGAGCCGTGATCAAAATCAACATTTACTCATTCACTGACTTTTATGCCAAGCAGCGTGAAATATATTTCGTGAAATATCCAATTAAGATCATCCGATGATTTCTATATGCATTGAACTAATTACACTAATTCTCCAATATATATATATATATATATATATATATATATATATATATATATATATATATATATATATATATATATATATATATATATATATATATATATATATATGTGTATATATATATATATATATATATATATATATATATATATATATATATGTATGTGTGTATATATATATATATATATATATATATATATATATATATATATGTATGTATCTATATATACGTATGTATGTATGTATGTGTATATATATATATATATATATATATATATATATATATATATATATATATATATATATATATATATACTGTCATGGATAAAATTATGGGGTAGGTGTATAAAAGTTAAAAGTATAATAGAAACTCATTTTATCATTGAACGAGGAATAACAAAATATTTAAAGTAAATTTAATCTATAGTTAATACGTGGTGTTGGCTCCTTTTTATTTTATAAATTTAGCACAAGTACTTTTCTCGATTTTCTGCCATTCTTCATGAAGTTTGGCTTCTAATTCGTGTTTTGAAGAATATTTGCGCACACTAACTCTTGGACATAAGATGACCACAGATGTTTAATGGGATTCAGGTCTCGGATTCTTTCTTTTCAAACAAACTCTTCAAAAACTCTGGATATGTGCCATGTTGCGTTGTCTTGTTGGAATATTACTCCATTTAGAATGTTTTTGTTGAAAATTGTCTCTAATCAAAGTTGATAACATTGGTCTTACATGCTTGTGTAAATGTTGGAATTCATTCTTCCCTCACATGTGAATAAAATTCCTTTCCAGGAAGACAATATACAGCCCCAAACCATTACGCCGCAACCTCCAAATTTTACAGTTCAGGAAATAAATTGAGGTTCATATGGCTCCTCAATTCTTAGACGGACATATATAACAGCAGGGGTTCCAAAAAATGATTAAAAAAATTAGGGATACTTATCTATTCAATAATAATGCAGTCTTAAAAGGTGTAATAAAATGAATTATGCGCAAAAAATTAGTTTCAACTAATAAAGGAACTTGTTACATTGCGTGTTTAAGTAAATTCAACTTTTCCAAATTATTTAATATTTTTTTTAATTTTCCGTTTTAAACATTAATAATTTGAAAGAAAGAAATTATAAATAATTAATTATATTATTATATGCAACAATGATACAATCTAAAGACTTAACACAATTTTAAATCAACACCATCAGAGCGAGAAATTAATAACGGTTTGACGGTCACTAATTTTACTCCTGAAGATTGCAGGCTTGCATGAAACTCAGATTCGTGCTATCGGCGTGGGTTATTATGTATATTCACTGATATATATATATATATATATATATATATATATATATATAGAGAGAGAGAGAGAGAGAGAGAGAGAGAGACAGAGAGAGGGGGAGAGACAGTGAGAGATAGAGACATAGAGAGAGAGACATAGAGAGAGAGACATAGAGAGAGATTATTAGAGACAAAGAGAGATAGACAGAGAGATATATAGAGACATGGAGAGATAGCTAGGTGTATAATAAAAATCATACGTATACGCACATATACTTGCATGTAAATATATATATATATATATAACACATAGCAGTCAGTGAGTGTCCTGCACCTGAAAATTTCATATTTGCATGAAACTCCGAGTTGTGCTATCGACGTGGGTTATTGTGTATATTGACTAATATATATATGTGTGTTTGTGTGTGTGTGTGTTTTTGTATGTACATGTGTGTGTATATCTAGGCATTCACTTCTTCATTCAAGCATTTTTTCATTGAATAATATAGATATATTATGTGTATTTATATTATAATAATCCTTTCTGGTGCTTTAACTAACTTCTTGATGTTAAGTTGGAAATCATCAAGTAAAGCGCTGTATCAAGGAATGCGTCGTATTTTTTGTTAACCCAAGTACTTTCGATCGCCTCCGACATCAGCCTCAGGGGTGAACTGAGAAAACAAACTGAATGTCACTGTAATCGTTTTAATAGTGATTTTGCAAACACGCGCTCTGCTGTAACTATTTTTAAATTAAGTTTTGTGGTTACGGTGATTTTTAAACAAGTTTTCCATGTCCCAGAACAATAGAAGGTAAAACTGCATATTGGTAAGTTTCAAAAGGATGTTATGCGATGATTAACTAAAATCAATTTTAAAATGCATTTATTATACATGAAATAAATTTTGTTTAGTATCGGTTGGTCTGTTTTGATATAGAGAACTATAGGACTAAAGAATTTTAAGTTTTTGTTTATTATTTTCATGTTGTAGTAAAAAAACAACAAAAACTACCCATAGAATGTTCATATACTAGCCGCATTGAATCTAGCAGATTTTCCCTTCATACTGTCGTTCATTCTTACCTGATGAAAGCGAACGCAGCAGACGCTATTTCGGCGAAACGCCTCGTTTATAGCTATTACACTTTGTCGCATTATCTTCATTTTTGTTTCGCATAATATTATACATGCAACATACACGCCCACACATACACACACGCACGCACACACACACGCACACACATACGCACACACATAAACACAGGCACACACACACGCACACACATAAACACACGCAGAAACTTATACATATCAGTGGTACTCATTTTTTCTGTCGAACTGCATTTATGCTTACTAAATTAAAGGTAGATTTTTCTAAAATATATAAATATTGAAAAAATTAAAATAATAATATATATATAATTAATGTTAAATCAAATGAGGCACTTAACTGATTAATGTTACTTTTAGAATCCCAATTCGTAATTTCTTAGACGGGTCCTCCGACAATTATTCCGTCAATTCATTTCTTTCTTTCTCTGCAGTATCTTTTTCTTTTCGTGGCTGCTTTCCAGAACTCCTTTCGCTTTGATTGTAGTTCGTGGAGAGAGGGAAAGAAGGGGATTGCTTTATAGTTTGTCAACACATTGCTCCTCAATTGTTACACACAAAAACAAAACATAATTGATTTCGGTGCGATTCGAACTTGAGCCTCACATTAACCAGTTGGGTTTGATTTATCCACGTCGAATGAATTCACAATAGACATGCCAGTTTGCTGGGAGAGTGACGCAATTGGGATATCCATATGCAAATTTAATCCAAACACTCAGATCAAGTACTTTGCGATGCAATAAAAGAACTAACCAGATCGACACTGGGCAGAAGTTCTATACTGTGTTACTAAGGACATCAGTGTGGCTAGAAAAATGTGAGGGCGACTGAGTTTGATTTCTTTCTTTTTTTTTTTACATAGAGGAATTTGATTTTCTACAAATCTCCGTATTTCCATCGGATATCACGTTTAACCTTATCACCATAAAAACTTATCGCAAAGGGGCTTCTCTCAGTAAATAATATTTATCATCATAGTTAACGCGGTTGGATTTATTTAATTGGGGATAACATAGCGAATTTGTTGATGCAAACTATTCTTTCATTTGTGATTGAGAGGATATGTGAATCTCCTTGTTTTAACGATACTATCTTTCTTTGTTGCAGAAATATATATTTTGTTCAGCGAAATGTAACATTAACCTTCTTCCATAAAACGTATCATTTATTATTTGTTACGAAATCGTTTGATGAATTTTCAGTTAATGACGGTAGTCGCCTTTAAGGAAATGACTCGACGAGCCACGTACATTGTAGCGAACCACACTCGTTTTTTTTCGTATACCTTTGATGCGATGTATGTTAGACTTAAGAATTTTCTTCCCAGCTACACGCCTCCCCGGTCAGGACGGTTATTACATGTTCAAAACTTGGGTCAGTACTTAGCTTTCCCTAATCTCTGCCTCCGAATCTGTATCTCTCTACTTTGAGTGTCTCTTGAACCTTGTAAACATCATTGTAAATATTTATAGGTTGGATTTCTCTATTTAGGACAAATATGAAAATGATAAATTTCATTTCGTATAAAACTGAAACGTTTATTTAATCCAGTTATATTTCTTCTCTTGCAGAAATAAAATGCCACCAACCATCGATGGACAGATGACCATTGAGAAGACACCAAGTTACTTCATTACCAAGGAGGTCCCGAAGCGTATATTCAACATGTCGAAGAACATGAAGATCCTCGTGATTGTGCGTGATCCTATAACGCGTGCCATCTCTGACTATGCCCAACTGGCTAGCAAGAGAATTCACATGCAGCGATTTGAGGATCTTGCATTTGTCAATACTACTACTCGTATCGTGGACACCACATGGAACGTCATTCGCATCGGAGTCTACGCCAAGTTCCTTGAGCGTTGGCTACACTATTTCCCGCTTTCACAGATCCACTTTGTAAGCGGCGAAGAATTGATCTCCGATCCGGCCAGGGAGTTAAGCCGTGTTCAAGACTTCCTCGGCTTGAAGAGGATTATCTCAGAGAAACATTTTTATTTTAACGAGACGAAAGGGTTTCCTTGTTTGAAAAAAACAGAAGGCAGCGGCCATCCGCATTGCCTTGGCAAGACAAAAGGCAGACCACATCCGACTGTTGATCCAACTGTTTTGAAACGACTTCGAGACTTTTATCGGCCATTTAATGCAAAGTTTTACCATATGGTGCAACGCAATTTCAATTGGCCCTGACATTCATTTTCTGTCTAATCGCATTTTCGTTCTTTTATTTTCATATTTATGTTTTAATACATTTGGTGGCGAAGGCGAAGGAAAAATCGAAACATATGAAAAAGAAATGTTAGATATAAGCTTTTGTCTACACGTACTATGTGCATCATTTGTTGGTACACACACATTCGTACACATACATATATGAATGCATGTTTATACGTTTGAATGTCGTCGTGGTTTAGACTAATCTTGCGTAATTGATTACAATTATATACATATATGTGCATATCGTGTTTAAACACCATAATAATCATCTACTAATTGTATATGTTCATATATGTGTAGAAACGTACATAGTAGGCAGTTGATTTTTATCTGGACTAATAAAATATTACTTGATTAATCAATTCGAATTATTTCAAATTCAGTTCTATTGTTCCGTCTTTATGTATGCATTTAGTATTGTTTGGATAATGTTCAACATTAATTAAAAACAGTTTTAGGAAAATAAACCACTGTTATACTCGATTCTGTTCGCGTATAAATCAGAACATTTCCCGACGTTGCGAAAAGGTAATCAAATAATAAATTTTAGGTGATTCAAATTTCAAAATTTCCACAATAAAGTAAAGTTACCCAATTTCAGTTCCAAGCATTACCTTTCCATAGAACAGTTTAAACATAGGTTATATGTAGTGTACAGATTAACATAATTCAGAATGAATGAGAGAATATATTCCAGAATTTAGGGACCATTCTGTTACTGTTAAAGCGAAGTTACTGGAATATCGGTACGTTTGTAAATGTGACTTTCTTGTGTGCTAATATAAAGAAGTCGAAGTTAATTTCTAGTTTTGGGGATGTTTTAGTCTGGCGATGCGATTCTGATTAATCCTCTCGCAATGTTATCACAAAGTAAAATATATTTCGCTGTATATAAACAATTTATTTTCCATTGTTCTATAATAGAATCGATAGTCGATACATTCGTTTGTAATAATTGAATACTTGAAAATTATAAAATATAAAGAGAAAAAGAATTTATCAATTTTAAATATGTCATTGTCAATTCCTGCAATGTAGATAGCAATGAAATGCCGGTGTCTGTTGACAAAGTTTAATGCAATATTTTTTCTACTTGTGAAACCCTTACAGAATGTTCGACTGGCACGAATTCTGAAATATAAAATATATAAAATATATAAATATAAGTTTTCGTATTGAGACGTACAGATGTTATATGAACTTTCAACAGAGGAACAACTCTGTAGACTGGTAATGTGGATCAAGCACATTACACTAACCATGACCTGCGAGATTAGTGTTCTAATTCGTGTGCAATGGTTAGCGTCCTGCGTATAAATATGTCGTCTCTTACACAAAGAGGAAAATGCGGCGCATGCGCACGCACACATATATAAACTCAGAGACACACAGACATAAACTTTTCATTAAATAATACGTTTTCAATTATGCATAGGTTCAGAGATGTTTACATTTTGGACGTCAATTTAATTTCATTGAATGCTGTTCAATATATATGAATCATGGGAATTAAAGCGGCAAAATACGAATATTTTCTCAGCGAGAACTGATTACGATTCACATTTAATCATCTACGAAATGGTTATATGCATCTAAAAAGATAATGCAAAACATCTATGATGAGACACTTCCCCTGCACACAAAGTACAGACTTGTGTCTCTCGAAGTATTCAATAGTCATT
>OZ038484.1:4963442-4975942 GCA_964036315.1 Acanthosepion esculentum | reverse complement strand
TGTTGAATTTTTCAGTATATATTGTATGAAACAATCGATGACTGAATCTAGAGATGCCAGGGTATAAAACATTGCTGCGTGGAATTGTGACAATTGATCTTAATCAATAATCAAACTCACACAAATTCGATGACATTTCCATTCCTAATATATATATATATATATATATATATATATATATATATATATATATATATATATATATATATATATATATATATATATATAAAGAAAGAAAGAAAGAGGGTAGACGCGATGGATGAATTGTCGTCTAAATTAAAGAAAATGAAAATAAAACTGACATCTAATTTTAACAGATACATTTATCGAATTTGAACACAAATAATAAAAAATACTAAAGATTAAGTTTATTAAATAAATCGCCATTGGCTTCAATCACGGCCTCCAGACGACTTCGGAATCCTATACATTTGGACATTCTCCTTATTTTAATTGGTGAATGCTATTATAGTCCTTGCCTTCAGTTCATCTTTTTGGCCACTCACTCAACTCCACCCCGGACATAATAATCAAGGTGGTTGCATTCCGGGGAGTATCTAGATGTAAAGTGGGGTGTAGTTGCAAAATTATCGGAATCCATGACAGGTTTCTCCTGTTTGTGTGGCATGTTGCAGAGTCCTGTTACCAGATATAGGACGTCAAGCAGCCACCCTCTTGATCAAAGAATGTACTTCCGCGTCAAGTCACTTGACGCAGACCGCCGTGTTGTGTGCGAACCATCATCAACAAATACAGGCATCTTTTCCTGTCAGAGATTTACGAGCACCGTATCTTCGTAATTACCCTTAGACTCATCCAACTCTTTCCATATCCACTGCACTGACCTCAGATTGACATCCAAACACACTGAAATGTTCGTATTGCAGCTTCCGAAAAGAATGCCAAGCAGTAAAGTCTGCCGTTTCCAAATTTCTAGCGGAGTAAATCCCTTCATATTTCATTTTTTTTCACAGACTATGCCCAAGTAACATACTATACACTGCAGTCAACAAATTCAAGCAGCAAAAAATGCGGATGCGTGAAATTAAAATATAATATTGCGATGATTTAAGCATCGCAACCGACACACGTACACAATAATATTAGTGGTCGATATACATATATATATATATATATATATATATATATATATATATATATATATATATAATAGATTAATATATATATATATATATATATATATATATATATATATATATATATATATATATATATATATATATATATATATATATAATTCCAAGAGGATAGAATCTAGGTAGAACTCAATGTCCAGGACAGAGTAAGAATATAATTTAAAAGGCTCAAACACTAATATTCCGTGGTTATATTTTATTACCTTGGAATCGTAATCACGATCCAATTCATCAGACCAACTAATTTAAAAAAATTGAATTTGTAGGTCTTATATATATATATATATATATATATATATATATATATATATATATATATATATATATATATAAGTCAACACTGACAGGCGACAGTCTGTTTCATGCTAGTGCAATCGTCATGCCACTAGAGCACTAGTTGCCTGACGGTTGCACTAGCATGAAACAGACCGTCGCCTGTAAGTGTTGGCTTCTATGTTCACTTTTATATTTACACACGATCTATCTCTGATATTGACCACTTTATCCCATAAATATAGCACACTTCAAGACGATATTTCTTTATATATATATATATATATATATATATATATATATATATATATATATATATATATTGTAGCCTGACTTAGTGAGTTTCAAGAATCCCATTAGAAAGTAGTAAACCCCAAGAAATATCTAGCCTTTAACGAACATAAAATGATCGACGATCTGCCGTTTTCTTGTCTTTGAGTTAGTTACAATGGCAAAGACATTATTGAATGGTTTAAATTGTTAATTAGATTTTTTTTTTAAATTTCCCAATTTGGTACAACAAATTAGTCCTTATTCTACATGTTATAAAGTCCGATAATAGGTCAAAATTTGCTTATAAATGTTATATTAATTTCCTATACTTTTACATACCTTTCTACTTATATCGTAATTACTAAATTAAAACGTATGTTTAGAAAAAAAAGAATAAAATATTTATTCAACATACCAAGAATAAATCCCCCCTCTTAATTTATTAATGTACAAAACACTTTCCTTGATTACAAAACTAGTAGTGAAAACTTCAACCTAAATATATGCAATTCAACTCTGTCTTAGATTTTAAAATAACCCAAAAAACACCATTCTTATTTACGACTCCAAGTATCGTTGGAATTTTTCCCCTCCTCCCTTATCATATTAATATCTCACCTGTCCTCCTCCTCCCCTCACTCTTAAAAGACTTAGAAATGCTGTGCCTAAACGGTTGACCGTTGTTGTTGAAAAGAAATATTTCTAATCTAGCCATTACATTAACACCTCAACCATCCTTCAGCAAACTGCTATGAACAACCACAATTGTTTAACTCCGTCAACTTTTGCTTTTATGCATTTATTTTTTTTTTTTGTTTTTCAACAAATGGAAAAAAAATGAAGTGACGTTTCAGATGCGGCTTGCTTACAAACAGAATTCTTCATGAATATTTTGGTTCTGACTTGTCGAAGTGTAATGTTAAATGCACTGAAACGAAGTTGCAATTTTGTAATGAGTAAATTACTTTTTCTATATGAAAGAATTATAATATATATATATATATATATATATATATATATATATATATATATATATATATATATATATATATATATATCAATTTATTTATTTAGTTGGATTGATGTGAATTGGTGATTTGATGGAAGTGGGAAGAAAAATTGACGTCGGGCTGCCACTCATACTTACGCAAACATACATACACGCCCGTACACTCATTGACGTACGCACACACACACACACACACGCACTCTCACCCACCGTTTTTCTTTTTTTGTTCGCTGAATAATGTTTTCTCGCACGCACGTATATACGTATGATGAGGTCTGTTTAAGACTATCATACGTAAAAATTGCTATTATTTTTAATTTTTAAGGCTGTTTTGTTATTATTTTAAAGCCGGTTATTTGCCTGTTTTTGGTGATTGCGCATGTGTAAATGCTAGAAATTTCAATTTGTAATACTTATTAATATTTATGCGGTGGTATTAATTAATTGGGGGTGAGAGAAATAATTATAATTTTGGGCTGATACGTTAATATTAATTGCGGACAAATACGGCAATAGTAATTGTGATGTGGTAGTAATTGTGGCCGGGGAGAAGCTGATGATAATAAAAATTGTATTAGCAAATAGTTATTGTAAATTGGTAGAAGTGATTAGTAATGGTGGTGGAATGATAATAACATTGCAATTATCATGATGGTAGCTTGAACTAGACAATAACTGATGGCGTCAGTGGTTTCTCTTTTCATGTTTATAGGGTCAATGGTGGTTTATGTGGTGGTGTTTGTTGGTGGTTGTTTTTTATCCGTTTGGTATAAATTCTGATATAGGTATGTATTTTCATGCCTACATTGGAAATTATATCAGATCTTATGTTTAGTAAATTCTTTTGTTTGGTATGATAAATTATTGCTACCTTTTCCTCAATTTTGTTGTAATGTTGTTTAAGGCAGGTGCTTTTTCAATATTTTCCAGCTCATTCTTGGTGTAATATTTCTGTCTTTTAGGTGTCATATGTATGTGGAGAGTGTAGTGCTGTTCGAGTATTTTCTGTTGGAGAATGTAAGGTTCTGTTCACTGTGAATTTATTTAGAAAAATAAATAAATAAATTGGTAAATAAAGTTCAGATTATCATGGACGTGTTTGTTTATCTAGACATTCTTTCTATGTTATATGCTTCAGAAATTTCTTATCACTCCAGATTCTGACTGTATGTTTCTTTGTTCCACGTGTATTCACTCCCTCGTATTGTAAGCAGACGTCAGTAGAACGTAATTACAGTGTTTTCAAGACTAGCTTCCATCTGTGCCAAATGGTTAAAATATTCCGACTATCGCGTCCAATATGTATTAGATGTTTTACATTTGCTGATATGAAAGTGTGAATATATATATTAAAACTTACAAATGTGTTATGTAATATTTAATAGTACATATGAGATCCTCATACATTCATTTCTATGAATTTTATGTGAAACTTTATATATGCAAACGTATATGTCTTCACACTGTGCTTGATTAAGACGAATTCAACATAAAAAACAAGCGTAGAATAATTTGGAATATCGATTTTCAAAAGCAGCATGTTTCGAAACACCTTCATACACTTATATTAATCTCTGTACTTTGGGTGTGAGGTATTAATGTTTGTTCGACAAACAAAGATCGGTTCGTTCTCTTCATTTTTAAAATCAGCATATTTCAAAACATCTTCCTCCACTTATATTAACCTTTGTACTATGGGTTTGAAATATCAATACTGGCTGAGCACACCGATATCGTTTAGGACTCTTCATTTTTAAAAGCAGCATGTTTCAAAACATCTTCACCTTACATTAATCTCTGTACTTTGGGTGTGAGGTATCAATGCTGGTTCGCCAAACCGACATGAGTTAGAGCTCTTCGTTTTCCTTTCTTTGAATTTCTTTTAATTTCGTTTCATCTGAATTTTGATAATACTTTTATCTTCGACGATTCAATGCTTTCGACGGAGAAGTGAATTGTGACAAAATACATTTCTACATCCTCCACCAATAAACTAAGAAATTTATTAGGTTAAATTATAATCTTTTATAATCTATTAAGCTAAATTTTAATCAATTAGGTTAAGTTATAATCTTTCTATTGATTTTAAAAATCTGAACTTAATTTCAGTTTTGGAGAACAATTAGAATGATTTTGCTAAAATAACGTTAACAAACCGGGAATTTTTCATGATTCAATCTAATATATATTTTGTTATACATGCCATGTGTTCAACACTCGGCCACAGATGATATTCTCTGATCTTGAAATAAATATTTCATACAATTTCTAACATTGAAGTCGTATAGTATAAATATGATTTAATCCATTTCAGGAATTATATCTGGCAGATTATTTTCTATTTCTATTTTAATGTGAAATGATTTTGAAAGTTCTCTTATAATAATCTGATAGAAATGTTTTCACTTTAGACCAGCATGGCTTATGCTAACCTCCAAGAGTGTAAATCATTGAGCCGTCTTGGGCTAACAAACAAGTCCCCCAATCCAAATAAAGGCCGGAAGAATATTAGAATTAAGTAATAGAAAACGGTCAAATGTACATATCTTGGCAAGCAAGACATTATGCATTTTGAATATAAGATATCTGTAACGATATTCTAAGATGATACTTAATTTTTATGTCACGAAAAGAGGGAGATATTATTTTATAATCTACATCATTCTATATATAGCCTATTTACGTTTTATTAAGCCATATACGACGCATATATATATATATATATATATATATATATATATATATATATATATATATATATATATATATATATATATATATATATATATCTGGATACAATAAATGAAACAAATTTGGGTGTTTTTTTTTATGAAAGTATTTATTTCTGTGTTTTTGTATATATTTATTTATTTAATATTTCAGACCACCTAGGTCTTTCCTCAGAAATCTAATGAGATACTGTGTTTGTGTGTTTGTTTACAGCGTTTGTTTACAGGGTTTGTAGTGAAGCTTGCATGTCAAGTGATGTGCAATGCGACTTTGTTTGAATTTTTGGCGGAAGACTGATGATAGTGTCTTAAATGTTGTTTAAAAGGCTTTTCGACCATAACTCAAGAAATATTTCTTAAAATATTTTTAACTGTTAAAATATTTATGTATATTTAAAATATCCACGAGTTTGTTTACCCCTAGTTTATATGTGTCTAATTTAAGAATTCAGTATTTTTCTTTTTTTCTTCTTCGTATGTGTGTTGTACTTAAATTACTGTGTTTGTGTGTTTGTTTTTAGACTCGGAGGACACGTGGTGTGGAACGCGATTGTGTTTGATTATTTAACGGACATCTGGTGTTTTTGTTATTGTTTAAAAAGGATTTTTTCTTGAGTTATGGTGAAAAAACCTTTTAAACAACATTTAAGACACTATCATCAGTCTTCCGCCAAAAATTCAAACAAAGTCGCATGGCACATCACGTGACATGCACGCTTCACGACAAACGCTGTAAACAAACACACAAACACAGTATCTCATTTGATTTCTGAGGAAAGACCTAGGTGGTCTGAAACATTAAATAAATAAATATATACAAAAACACAGAAATAAATACTTTCATAAAAAAAACACCCAATTTTGTTTCATTTATTTTATCCAGATATTATATACATATCAAGAAAGTATACGTGGCCTCTCATTATGCTATATATATATATATATATATATATTATATATATATATATATATATATATATATATATATATATATATATATATATGTATATATATATATATATATATATATATATATATATATATATATATATATATATATATATATAATTTGGGAGCAACTTTTCTTTTAAACAGGTTGTGTTAAAATATATGCAGGAATATGTTTTTTTTTTACATTCAACACAACATATATATATATATATATATATATATATATATATATATATAATAGTTTATTTAAAAATTATAACATAAATATGTTATAAAATCACAATAAAAATAGCCATTTTGTTTCAACACCCCCGGTGTCTTATCAAGTGATGATGATGAATGTATAATAATGGGTTTTAAAAGTTTCAAATTAATTAACGATCCTTTGTAAGGGGAAACGCTTTACATAACCAGGAATTACCAATCAAAATACAAGTATACGGGAATAAAAAAAAAGTATATATATATATATATATATATATATATAGCATAATGAGAAGCAATGTCAAAACAATCCTTATTTCCCCATAGCTGATCCTTTTTATCAATCAGGACACTCATTAGAAAACTGTAAATGTGTATTGATAGATCCTGATTTCAGTTGTTCCACATACACACGCAGAAAAAAAGAAAAATACTGGATTTTAAAATGAAATACATATAAATAGGGTTAAATAAAGACTTGGGTATTGTAAATCGTTATAAATATTTCAATAGTTCAAGAAAAATTTTTTTTAGACAAAGTTAAAAACATTTTTTAAACAACATCTAAAATATTACTACATTTAAATTTACGTTAGAAATATTCAAACACAGTTGCATTCCATATCACGTGACGTCCGCGTCTCGCGACAGACGCTACTTGTAAACAAACTTCTGAAAACAGTAATTTCTGATAAAAGATCGGGGTCGATCTGAAATATCAACTATATATATATATATATATATATATATATATATATATATATATATATATATATATATATATATATATATTTAAAATATAAATAAATACTTCACAAAAAAGATTCAATTTCTTTTTAATTTGCAACTTTTCAGTTGTTTTTCATATATATATATATATATATATATATATATATATATATATATATATATATATATAAACACATATATAAAAGTGAACAATAAATTCAAAACTCAGAGGCGTCAGTCTGTTTCATGCCAGACGCAATCGTCAGGCTTGACGATTGCGTCAAGCATGAAACAGCCTGTCGCCTCTGTGTGTTGAATTCAATGTTCTCTTTTATATTTATATTTACACACGCTCTATCTCTGATATTGAGCAATTTACCCCCAAAATATAGCACACCTTAAAACTATATTTCATCACACACACACACACACACACACACACACACACACACATACACACACACACACACACACATATATATACACATATATATATACATATTTATATATATATATATATATATATATATATATATATATATATATATATATATATATATATATATGGGCAACGTCAATCGCCATCTTCTATCTTCTTGAATCGCGTTCATCATTTTGTCATATGTCAATCTTTTCTCTCACGTTCACTCCCGACAACCCCTGAGTACTAGTGGCATTTCCGCCTTGCTTGTGATGAAAATTTATGTATAAGCTTAAGCGTGTCACATATCGTATCAATATAAATCCTCTCATTAGAGATGTTGCATTAAGTTTGATATCCATGATCTTCACTTGTCTACATTCAGCATTATTTTCCAATCTTTAAATCAAAATATTTTATTAGTATTAAATCGAGTATCATCAATAAATTTAACCCTCAGAAGATAGATTGAATGATTATTATTTTTCATGTTTGATATTAAAAATAATAATCCAAGTCATACATTGGTTAGCAGGCAATCTAACATGGATTTTAGGGAAATATTTGGTGTCTTCTTGCGAAATTATATTGCTTCATTTTGTTTTTATAAAGGCAAGTGATATATAAAAAATCAAATAATTGACATTGCGTTTCAAAATGCATAAGCCCAGTATGATTTGAGAAACATCTTTAAATGTTGCAGTTTCTATGACTGCTAAAGATTAACTCTTAAGAATAAAAGAGTATGTGCTAATTTATGAGAACATATTTGATTTTATTCCACTTGGTTCCACCACGTAATGAATCAGAAAATCTATGGCTATCTTGTCGGATTCGTCCTCTTAAGCTTCCAAACTATAATGATAATAAGAGATAAACCTGAAGAATAAAACCAAATAAAAGTGAGCTAAAGTGTGTTCACAATTTGAGAAACCCTCCAAATGCTTTTCAATTTTCTAGAGTGTGTCAGAGAATCTCACGAAATGCAGTTATCGATTGTCGCTCAACGTTAAGAACGAGAAAGTAAAGAAATATTTTAAAGAATTAAAAACTTATTTTTAAAACAGCAGTAAACTAGAAAATAATATCGAAAAGAGAACAACAAGTTTAAACATCTCCTTAAACAAAATTCACTCGAAGTCGATATTTAGATGTTCTTTTTTTATTCATTATCGATTGTTTGAAGTCTCACGTTAAAATAAAAATGAAATAATCGAAAAGTAATAAGGAAGATGATGATTTACAAAATATTACATATCGCTATGTCAGCAGACCACAAGACAAAATCTGAAAAATATCTTTACTGTGAAAGAGAAATAAAAAAAGAACCTGTGGAATATGGAGTTGTCTATTCGAATCTTTCTTGAGGAGGTATGAGATTGAGAAGACGAAACGAATTGTATACCTGAAAGAGAATTTCAAACAGAATATGCCTATCAACTGATGGTCTTATGAGAAACCACCATATACTATGTATATATAAAGTCCAAAAACTATAAATTATGATTAAATCAACAAGGATCCCGTTGGAACCTACAAATCAAATCTTGTCCTAGATATTTGAATGACACGAACATTTCAGGGACTGTAATATTCAAACTTTTCACCTTTTACACCTAAGGAGACAATATAGAATTATATATTCATAGTTGTTTAATAGATATTAGAGAGGATTATTTTTTCGGGTCTTTTCCGATCATCAACGTTTATTAAAAGAAAACTAATTTCGGAGCTTCTGTGTTTTCAATTTTTTTTTCACCCTGTTCTATTTACAGCCTCCAGAATAAGGCTCTGTGAGAAAAATTCAGAATCCTCCACACATTATTAAGACCACTGCGAATAGAAGAAGGAGAAGACATCATGTCAGGTTTAATTTCACCAAAAGATCAAAATGAATTTGAAAGAATGTAAAAAGCTTGATAAAAATATGGAATACCATAAAAACTCCTATGGCGAAACACGAATTTGACAACAGTACACACCGTGGCTTATGTTGTTGGAAGAATACTGACAAAAGCTGAAGAATATATTGGAAAGACTGTATATCCGTGGGAGAAGAGAATATGATTATTGCAGTGAAAAGTGAAAATAAGAATGAGTGCTGGTGACTATTTTCCCCCAATTCCTTTCCAGTATTTCCAGTGTTTCCCCCAATTCCTTTCCAGTGTTAAACCTGAAACCCGATCCATTAATTATAATAATAATAATAATAATTATAATAATAATAATAATAATAATAATAATAATAATAATAATAATAATAATAATAATAATGATAATAATAATAATAATAAAATTCAAAATTATGTAGAAACCAACAAATGTTATAGGGACCATGAAAATCAAATATATTTCAAAATACATTCAGTAGAGGAATCGTCAGCTTAGGAGGTTGCGTCGACAACGTAAAGGAATGGTATATTCGCGTATAAAATGTCATGAGAATATTTTGTAAATGATCGAAACAATACAAAAATAAATTTTTAAAATAACACTTGAATCGAGAGGTGAAAAAAGTCGTCATTGAAATCAAGATGAAGTATTCAACAGCAACAACAGTAAAAACAACAATAACAATAATAATAATAGGAAAAAGAAAATGAAAAATACTGGTAGCAATGTCGGCGAAATTTCTCGATTTACAAGGCACAATTTTTACCTTAAAATGCAATATGGAAATCTGGATGCGATATATATAAGGGAGATTTGAATAATCGAAATTAAGTAATACCTCAAGCCTAGAAAAATCCTCAACGGAATCAATCAACGGCCGTTTCCTCCTATTTTACGACTCGTCAGCAGTGCGCATCCACTACCGACAATCGAAACCGGTCCGTTACGATATGACGCAATTGTCATACCCACTAGACCACGGGTTTCGCTGGCAAATACTTGACAAATTATACTCAATATAGCGCCTATTCTTCTCAAATTCCGTTGTCTGACTCATCCAATTCGATTTATACCAACGGATTATGCCCCCATCGGTCACGTCTTCTATCCCCAAGCCGCTCCATCCAGAGCATTAGAAGTTAATATTTTTCTTGGCTTCAAAAATAATTAAATAAAGTTTTGTATTACTATCTTTGATTATAATTTCTTTTAACATTCTTTTATAAAGATTCTTAGAAAATCAAATATTTTGCTTCATTTGAAATGAAATTTTAAATTTCTTTATGTTTTGCTATTCTCTTTAATTCAAGTTAATGAAAAGGAAAACAATAAATCGTTATCATCACACTTATACATCTCCATGGCAAACATTACGAAATATTTGACAATCCTTATGTATATGATGGACTTTCATAATATTTGTGTCTTCAAAACGATTCAATAAAACAAGAAAGAGTTTAACCTAAATCTGCAGCATTTACAGTGTGATAAGTCTTATGCGGTAAGACGTGGTAACATTTTAATTAAAAGTCTCGCTTTCATTCATAAATAAATCCTGGGGAGATATTTCAGAACAAGACAATGATACGTTCTCGGAAATTAAATTTCTTTCTCCCCAAAAGAGAATCACTCTTTGCGAACATATGAGAAAATAGAATTAGAGAGTAGGAGATACAGAAAAGTAGGTGTCGTTATTCTAATGCACATAAATCAAACTCATAAATCCAATGTCAGAAAATGCTAAGGGCGTAAATGAAAAGGGCAAAATCTAAAGCTTGCAACGTACAACTTGTCTTCATCCGTGACAAAGAATCGAAAAATATCGCATCCGAAGTCGCATTTTTTGTTGGGATTTCTTATTCCAGTCAACGTTACCTTCATAATTCGAGATCGCTAGAGAAACATTTTTGAAGTCATACCAAGTAAAACAGATGGGGCTGTAAAGGCAAATGTTAGTTCCATCCGATAATAGAAGAATATGACTTATAATGTGAATCCTGAGTAATTATTAAAATGTTATTATAGAATCTGGCAATATTTTTCGATTGGTTGTCTGCTCATTGTGAATTAGAAACTCTTTTTCCACCACCTACCTAACGTTCTCTTTATGATTGAGATCCGCTAACTGTAGTAAACACGTTAACGTAAAAATCCCTTTGCTGTTATCCATGAACCAATGTCCTATTATTTTTTTGTTTCTTTATGTTGTGGAGTTATTTCCACAATAGAACTTGTAGTCGGACTAAATCCGTCCTAAATAGGTTAAACGCACAGAAACGTTAGGAACTTGTAATAAAGTGTTAAGCAGAGTAATCGAGTTGTGGTCACTGAACACTACTCCTTCCTTCGACTACTACTGACTCCTACTTATAGTAGGTGGGAGAGTCTATTACCTAGACAAGGTGTCTTTCACTATAACACTTCATGACGTTACGTTTTCCGGCTGGATGCAGCCAAAACAAAAGGAGTAACTCGTAGAGATAATTTAAGGTAAATAGTTCGCCACAATATTAGCGTGGGCTCCGGCATTTAAACGATATTTTACTAGTATCAGTATCTTCCCAGCACATCTAATACAAGGCAGAATGTTCGTGCTAACATCCAAAAACCGCAGTATAAATCAAGACACATACTTCCAAGCAAATGATTTTTGTTTTCCATTTGCATATATTTTTTTAATTTTCAAATTTAAGTAAGAAAAAATGATTAATCCACAAGACCTTTGTCTCGTAGGACAATTTCGAATAGATAACTTGGAGACTTAATCGTAAACTGTTTGCTGATGGGAGCTCCTGCCGCCATTTTTCACGCTTGATTGTATACAGCTGTTATCACGTCTATTTATACAACATGAATAGATG
>OZ038484.1:4945942-4958442 GCA_964036315.1 Acanthosepion esculentum | reverse complement strand
ACACATACACACATACATACACACACATACACACATATGCGTACATATATACATTTTTCGTGTTCCACAGATACCCGCATGTGAGCTTGCGTGCATGTATAAGAGCGGTTTGATCACCGTATTTGGTCACTTCATAAATAAATTAAAACCGGAACTGAATAGATCATGACCCCACACACAAAAGCACACAGCATGCACACATGGTGACCAAATACAGTGATCAAACCGCTCTTATACATGCACGCAAGCTCACATGCGGGTATCTGTGGAACACGAAAAATGTATATATGTACGTATATGTGTGTATGTGTGTATGTATGTGTGTATGTGTGTGTATATGTGTATGTATATATGTATGTGTATATGTATATATATATATATATATGTATGTATGTGTATGTATGTATGTATGTGTGTGTATGTGTATGTATATATGTGTGTGTGTGTATATGTATGTATGCGTGTATATGCACGCATATTGGCGAAAGCAGGGGAGCTACTCACACAAACCCCACACAACTTAGGAAATACGTGTGTATGTATATGCGTATGTATATGTATATGTGTGTGTGTGTGTGTGTGTGTTTGCGTGTGCGTGCTGGTTCCATGTAACTTGGGAAAAATGTGTGTGTTTGTGTATGAGTGTGTGTGCGTTTGTACAGATTCCTTATGGTGGGACAATATACGTGTGTGCATGTGTATGTGTGTGTATGTGTGTGTGTATGTTTATGTGTGTGTGTGTGTGTGTGTGTGTGTATGTGTACAAGTGTGTTTACTAATTCTTCGTAGTGAAACAGTGTATGTATTCAGGGGGAATGTACACACACATATATACACGCATGCTGACAGGAACACACGAAAACGGAAATAGATCTAAGGGATCTAAGAACACACAGGGGTTATTAAAACATTAAAAGATAAGACAACCTGATTCATCACTTCTCAAACCAACCATAATTGTTTTATGACCCTTCGCTCAGAAATCTTCACCACCATTTAAAGAAAGACATTGGAATGACCAACACAAAAACAGAGAATGTCTCATATAGAGAAGATGTAACATTGAAAAGCATAAAGGAAAAAAATTAATTATTTTTAATAATTATTTTTAATAATATGTGGAAATCTCCACCCTTTACCTGAAGACGGTCGTAAGACCAGAAACACGTGTTGTAAAACTATGTAAAACTATGAAAAATAAAGAATAATATTTAAAAAAAAAAAAAACCCACATTACAACCCAAAAAGTTTGCGGTACCTCTCTTCTTTTTAATATACACACTTTTCTCTCGTTGGAACCATTATAACCTCTTCATTTCATTTTATATATATATATATATATATATATATATATATATATATATATATATATATATATATATTTATATATATATATATATATATAAATATATATATATATATATATATATATATATATATATATTTATATATATATATATATATATATATATATATATTTTATTTATATATATATATATATATATATATATATATATATATATGTTTATTATTTTTATATATATATGTTTGTTTTATTTTTTTTTTACGGCTTTTCTTCCTTAATCGATAATTTAATGCCGACAAGATTTTTATTGATGGTCATATTTTTTTCAATAATGTATTTTTGGTAATAATTTTTTCTTTCAATATTTTTTGCTGGTACTTATTTTAACCAAAATGTATTACTGGTATTATAATCTATTTTTACACATTAATACTATTTTGCCCCATTTGCGGGGGTTAACTATTTACCCATACCTGGGACCCTAATATCTGCTACCACCCAGAGTCAGGTTGAACATGGGAACAACAGCAATTAAGAGGTGATTCCACGCTACTCAAAACCTCAGAGGCCTTGCTATTGGATATAGTTCATCGTCTCATCCAGGTCGGGGATGTAAATTTATCGCCATACAAATGAGGCCCAGTTTCATTCTCCTCATCATGTTAGGTGTGATACTGGTAGTCGCCACTCACATTACAAATTATTGCGTGGAAATGGAAATGACTTAATTTTAAGCGCCTCACGAGATGTTCTATCGAAGCACTGGCGGATTATATCAAGTGTTCGATTACCTTGAATCTTATTATGCGCCTATGTTTGGTACACTTTTAATAAGATCTGAACACGTAACATTACACTCGGGAAAGTTATTAATCCTCCAATTATGGGTAAATAGCAGGACACACTGTGTTCTATAGCCTTGGATGGCACTTTATTTAGGAAAAGGACAACACTGAATTCAAAACATGCGGATGGTCGTTTGGGAACTGTATTCGACCCTTCAAAAAGTGGGGTTGATTCTGCACAAAGCTTTCACCACTATAATCAAATCTTTATTCTGGTGTCTGGGCTGTCGATTCTTGGGAACTGAGCTGGTTGAACCTCATCCGTCGAATACGACGGGTGTGTTCACCACACACACACACACACATACAAACAAACACACACACAAACACAGACACACGCACACACACACACGCGCACACACACACACACACACACATATATATATATATATATATATATATATATGGATAGATAGGCATAGTTGATTTTTTTAATTCTTAATATTATTAATATTCATGAAAATATATGACACAAATTTTAAAACCAATATGGATATATTTTGTACAGAATTGAACTGAAAAATGTATAAATTATATCATCTCATTTTACTATAGATTAATATAATAATTTGAAAATGAACATTTAAAAACATCAGATAAATTTTCAAACGTGCAAAGCTTGATGATTCATTTGTTCGTTAAATGTCTGTTAAAATATATTTCAATATTCACCAAATCTTCGCTACAGCGTGTTCATTTGAGCCAAGCATCTTTAAAAGTCAAACATCATCAATTATACATGATATAAATAAAAACATGAGAATTCCAAGCCTTAAAATTTCATATCAACATAAGGGAAAAATAATCACTAAAAAGTGTTTAACTTGCGTATAATTTTATTCTTGGAATTTAGTCATGCTTCTCAAATTCTAGAAAGTTAACATGAGCTAATAGGCGTTTCCATAATTCTCAAAAGTAAAGAATGAATTTAAATCATAAAGAAAAATTACTGTAACAGATGTGGTTAAACGAGAACACACATAAAATATGGAGTTGCTTTTCAATCAACCTGTATATACATACATATATATATATATATATATATATATATATATATATATATATATATATATATATATATGATAACAAATGCTGTAAAATCCTCAGCATCTATAAGTTGAAAGAATGATGGTAAATATAAAGGACATCTATAAATCCCACCTTGTGTTGCTAAATCTATTTATTTAAACTGATTAAATTATTATTGATATGAATTATTTAATCAAATATTCTTTTCTTTCAAAATTTCTATAAATAAAGAATTCTTCTAAATCAATAACAGTCATTTTCGAATACCAGATTTTTTAATGAGAATGAAATGCTAATACTTGTCTTTCCATTGTGGAAGTAAAGGTTTTAATAACTCTTTGTTTTATATAAATTAGGACTAATAATTCTTTTAATTAAATGAATATTTGATCTGTTATTGTATTATGCACTTATTGAATGATAGACCATGGATAATAGAATTTGTTTTGATTTAACCCTACTCGCCATCTGCTAACGAACGGTCAGACAGTTTCATGTTTCTCAAATCGTTCAGATCTCAAAGTCGAGATATTTATTTACATGCTCACATTCTTTCAAATATACGCTTTGTGTATACGGAAGAGGGGAATTTTATATCTCATATATTTCCTTATTTTATCACTCCTAATACAGTTTCCTTGTTGGCTTTGGAATATCCAATTGAATGTGTCCCTTCACATGTAATATCATCTCCGTTATTGGATATCATCAAGCCTTCCACGATTCTCCCGAGATGTTTTATTTCTTCTATAGCCTCTTTTGTATAGATCATTTTCATTTGGATAGTTGATGTAACATGAGATTGCATCATTCTTCGTGGAAAGATGTATAACTATTTTGAAGACATTCCTTGGTATGATTTGAAGGGGAAACAGCGCCATTAAATTATTTTATTCTGAAATACAGAAATATTGACATTTGTTAAAATATAATTTATCTAATGATAATGTGAAGGTGAAGATCAAATGTTCAGAGGTTTGACATAAATCAGATAACATCTCCCGGATGAGTATATATATATTTTTTTTCTGAAATAAAATTATTATTCTGATTAAGCCAATCAACACAGCATATCAATGCAATTTTTTGTTTCTAGATTTTCATTCATCTTTTATATTCATCCGATTTTTCATCCAATTTTACTCACATGATTTTCATTCAATGACTCTCTCTACATTGTTATTTATGTTACGATATTAATGTTGGACAAGTTTAATTTATTAATTTGCGTTGTCGATATGGTTTCGTCTGTCTATACACCCAGATGGCGATAAAAATTCTTGCGGTTCTTGTTTTGTTTTTATATATTTTGTTCTATTGCATTTAATCTGAGTTGCAAGGACAACAGATTCTGCTTTTATTAGAAAAAGTTATATCCTTATTGGCAATAATGAGTTTGGACTCACCATTCAAGTGTAACTAATCAATTTCCCTATTATTATTATAGGCATTAAATTTACAAATCAGCAGGAACAGGCGCTTTTAACAGTAAAAGAACTGAACCCATCAAAATACTCAGTAATTCATATCAGTTTCTAAGCTTTCGTTACTGCCTTGCATGTCATACAATTAGCCACATTTCAGTTTCGAAAACTATTGGAAACAATTATTCTTCCTAATTTTAAGAAAATTTTATGAAAAAAAAAAGTATTATTTTCACCATTAATATGCAAATTATTTCAAATAATGAATACACATTGTAGTAGATGGCATGTCATGAGTTATATTCTGAAACAGTTTTAACTAAAAAATAAGGTTTATAGTGCTTGCTTAGATTTTACCAAGACAATTATTTGGTGCAGTAAATAAAAATATTGTCAATTTAAAAATGTATATAAAAAAAATTATTACTCTATTTTTTATATCCCATGTTCTGAAAACAGATTTATAGTTCGTTCATTCGTTTTAACACTATCATGTATATTACTTACACTATTTACATTGTTTGGACTGTTGTCCTCATCTTTATAGTCATATTGACAAAGTTTCGAGCGTTGTACGCTCCGGTTATCTTCATGTGATATACCTCGTGAATATGACAATAAAGTTGATAACAAATATCTGAACAATGTAAATAGTGTATATAGTTGCATATAGCATCACGTATAGTATTACCGATTTCCTTTTTATTGTTACATACCCTCTGTCAATATAGAACTTCCTCGTCAGAGTCTTCCACAATTATTTCCATCGGGATAAGCTTTGTTGAACAAGCAAACATTTTATGAAAGCATTGAGTAGGAGAATGATTTTAGTCAGATAGTAATGAGTTTTCTTCTACAAATCTGATAGAATATTGCCGAATATAAATATTTTCTTCGTTCTATAGAGTGTTGTTTCTTTGTTAAACAAGTCTATATGTGTGTGTCTAAATGCCCTTGCTACAGATTGATTTGCGTTTAATTCCAGCAGCGGCATGAGGATGAAAGTCAGCAAAAGGTAATTAATACACAAGTTTATATGAAGAATCATACAAGAAATGATGTGGGACAGCCTCTCGTACATCGCATACGAGACAGTAAGTTTTTTCTGTATCGGAGAATATCTTCTGTAGCACAGTCACATTCACATTGGCTGAAAGCAATTAAGGAAATAAGGAGGTGCATAAAAATCAGTGTCAATATGAAAGATCCAAGTCGTGTGATCTTCACTAGTCTGCAAGATTCTATCATTTATTCGGTACACCCACCTCATAATATTTATTTACCAGGAAATCTATGGCTCGTAATTTTAACATCTGTAATTGTCACCATACGGACAGTCTTTTTTATCTCTTCTGTTTGAATCTATGTTTGTTACATTCATTAATTTCTTTCACTGGCTACAACTTATGTTTATTGGAATCTGATAAAACTTCTCTTAGCCCTATATATATTCTTAGGCAGCCATTAAGAAATTCTTCTTAATTATACTCTCTGTGAACATATCAATAATTTTCATTCACGATATTTGCTGACTGATACATAAATTCTTTTCTACATTATATTTCTTGGCCTACATATTTGCTATTTTAGAAGTTTTGGTTTCATCTTCACATTTATTTATCTATTTCCAATTTGGAATTTTCACGTAGTCCTCGATTCTCATAATACACCTACTACTACTACTTCTACTTCTACTACAACTACTACTACTATTATTATTATTATTATTATTATTATTATTATTATTATTATTATTATTATTTGTGCATGTTATGTTTCCTGCATTGTATCCTGTAGAGCCGGGTTCAAACTATGGTCATAAGAGAATTGTTATTTAATGGATAGCCATGTTCCTGTTACCTGGGACTTCGTTACTAAAATTGCCCATTCCTTTTCTAATGAATCCCAGAGCCCATATTACTATTGGTCTTCATTCGCTACATCCTGTTCATCTCGATTTCCAGGTCCCTGTATTTGGAAAATGTCTCGATAATTTTCATGGAAGTGTTTATCTCAGATGGTACTGCTATGTCAATAAGCATACACTTCATGAATTTCTTGTATTTTATGTTAATATCAGGTCTGTTGGCTTTTATTTCCCTGACAGTTTGAATGGGAGCGTCCCAGAGGATAGTTAGATCATTATTCATGAAAACTCTGCCTGGTTGGTGCTCATACCATCTTTCGGTGGTTTCGATTTTATTCTTTTTGCTCCGCTTTACGACTACTCGGCCTCACATTGACTGCTGACCTGAGATGGAACAAATACATTGAGTCAATAGCTCCGTCCACGGCAAGGAAATTTGGCTCCGTGTGCCACGCCAGGGAATTTTTCTCGCCGGTGTCGATCCTTCAAATCTACAAATCAACCATTCGCCCTTGCATGGAGTAATGCTGCCATATATGGTCCGGTACCCCTTATGTTTGTCTCAAGGTTCTTGATAAGATCCAGAGAATGATATGCAACGTAATTTTCCCGGATCTGGCATCTCGTCTGCAGTCACTCTCTCACAGAGGTGCCGTCGTTTCCCTCTGTCATTTTCACAAATATTTTCATGGTAATTGCTCCAAGGAGCTGCTTTTTCTGGTTCCCAAACTTCATGAATTTAAGCGTTCTACTAGGTTGGCATCTCGCTCACACCCATTCACTGTGAAAACTGTTAACTGTTGCCGTCTCTTCTACTCAAATAGCTTCATGTCTCGCATCTCTAGCCGGTGGAACTCCTCCTCTCTTCCTGTTTCCCTGATATCTATAATCTCTAACGATTCAAATGTAATATCAATCGACATCTCCAGATGCCCTGATCTATCCACTATCCTTCTCTTCATACTTTCCTCTATCACTCCTATTTGCTCTCGCTCCAACTCTCTGTATCCCCTTGCGTGCTAGTGGCTTCCCGCCTTGCTTGGGGTGAAACGCTTATAAAAAACAAATCTTCCAGTGCACATATGCCGCTACCTTGTTATGTCTGTAGGTATATTCATTTTTTGACAGTTCCGGACATCCTGATTAATATGGTCGAGAGTTTCATTATATTTTCACAGGATCTTTCATTTTGGGCTAGTTCTATCCTTGTTTTTGTGACAGTGATAGGATCTTGTTGAGAGTCTGTTCTTGAGCTGCACTAATAATAATAATAATAATAATAATAATAATAATAATTATTATTATTATTATTATTATTATTATTACTGTTATTATTATTATTGTAATTATTATTGTATTATTATCATTATTATTACTATTATTCTTTTTTTTTCCTTTGATTTCTGGCGTTAACACATTTCTTTCCGGATCCCGCCCAGGAACATAGGTTAGAAATGGCACCATGACATTTTCCACTGACAAAAAAAAAAAAAATTACATAGACAAAGCCATTCGTAAAGTGTGGGCTGTACTTGTCAGAACAAATTTTTTGTATCCCTTTGAGGCATGGAATTCCAGGGATCCCTTCAATTAGTCTACTGGAACCTTTTCCAACCAATCCTAGTGCTCCAACTACAACAGGGATTGTTGATGTTCCCATGTGCCACAGTTTTGAGATTATTTCAAGGTCCTTGTATTTTGACAATTTTTCGAATATCTTCAAAGATACATTGCAGTCAGCAGGGACTGCCATATCAATAAGGAAGCACATTTTTTGTTTGTGGTCTCTAATAACAATGTCAGGTCTGTTGGCTTTGATTATTCTGTCAGTGTATATTGTGTAGTCCCATTGAATTGTAACAGGTCCTATCTCCGTAACAGGGTCTGGGTGGTGTTTATACCAGTTTCTTTCAGTTTCCTTCCCGTAGAAGTTGCATATTTTCCAGTGCAGATATTGGGCCACTCTCTCATGCCGGGTCATTATTATTATTATTTTGATAAATTTAATTTTTTTTATTTTATTAAAACTTCTTTTTATGGCTAACTCTTACAGTCGTCTTTAAATGGCGAGTTTAAATGCGTGAAAAGCCTTGGAAAATTCGGAAGATATTATTAAGAGAAGATGCAAAAACGAAGAATGCAAGATTCAATTTGAAGGAATAATAGAACATTTGAGGATAGATAGTAAATAAAAAGATAACCGAAAAATGGTATTGTACGAGGGTCAAAAGTAAAAAATTGTCCATAATTTTGCAAATGACGTATCTTTAGACAACAGTGCAAACAAAGTTTGTCTTTCCTCGGTAGAAAGGTGAGAGCTGAATGCAGAATTTAATAATAGAATTAAAAAAAAACAAATACGTACATGGATAGATAGATATGTCAAGATAGACGAATAATGAAAATAATGAAATGAAGAGGAAGTAAACGATTTTCAACATAAAACGTAGAAATAAATGCAGCTAACATGTAAACGGAAAAACGAATCTGATACAAGAATTGACAAACGAAAACTGAAACAAACATGAAAGCAAAAAGAAAATATCGGAATTCGAGAAGAATATATAAATAAAATAATTTTGAAAAGTAATTACTTCATATCAAAAGAGAAAGATTATAAACAATGAACTGAGAAAAGGGGAAATCGTTCGCAAGAAATATAACAAAAACGGTGCAGACGGAATTGAAATGTTACAATAAGAATAGGAGAATATGCCAAGAGAAAACCAGAATTAAAGCAAAGTGGAAGTGGTAGATAAAATAATGGATAAAGTTAAAACGAAAAAAAAAAAAAATTCAAGAAAAGGAATAATCTGCAATTTCGAAAAACAATCTAAAAGTGTATATGTCTATATTTCTGAGATGAGGTGTTATGTACATTATTTACATTATTCGGACTATTGTCCTCGTCCTTGTCGCCATGATTATTAAAACGTTTCGGCCGTATTGTACGCTCCGGCCTTCTTCAGGTGGTTGGAATGTCGAACTGGACACTTTATTTCGTTCACTAGAGTAGACTGTTCTAGTTCCAGGTGCCAAGTTTAATGGATGTCAGTTATCAGTTATCTCCTTTCAATTTTTCTCGGCCTTAAATGAGTATTGTACTCACTCTTTCGGTTCTGACGCTGGATCTAACCAACCCCTTTATCCACTGTACCATGTGTCCTTGACGGCATCTGTGCATGAATTTCTGGGTATTATAAACCTAATATCTGCAGCAACCATTTTTACCAGTGTTCATATTGCAATTTTGTTTTTGCTGTTATTTCAGTTTTACCAGTGCATATATTGCAACTTTGTTGTTATTGTCGCTTTTCTCAGGCCGCCCCCTTAAGTTGAGGCTTCAAGAAGACCAGAAAAATCAGGCGTGGCTGACCACATATGGAGAGAGAAGGGAGATCACCGCCCTCTGTGGGATCAGGTTGAGATCATAGACAAGGAACGCCATTGGAAAATTCGTAAGCTCAAGGAATCAGCACATATGTTTGCTCACAAAAATCTCCTGAGCCGACCAAGCATGGAAATGAATACAATATGGGACCCAGTAATAAGGAGTGCCAGAGAAAAGCGATAATAACAACAAAGTTGCAATATGATAAAAACCAGATGTAACAGCAAAAATTGCAATATGAGCACTGGTAAAAAATTGTTGCTGAAGACATTAGGTTTATAATACCCAGAAATCCATACACAGTTGTCCTCAAGGACACATGACACAGTGGATAAAGGCGTTGGTTAGATCCAGTGACAGGACCCAAAGAGTGTGAGTTCAATACCCGGTTAAGGCATTGGAGAATTTCAGAGGGAAAAATTAACAGGAGATAACTGATAACTGACATCCATTAAACATGGCAGGCGGAAATAGAACGGTCTAACCCAGTGAGCGAAATAAAGGGTTTAGTTCAACATTCCAACCACATGAAGAAGGCCGGAGCGTACAACGGCCGAAACGTTGTAATAGATATGGCGAAAAAGATGAGGACATTTTCCCGAATAATGTAAATAATGTACGTTCGGTCCTCTGTGTGCTTTCTACTTTCAACTGAATAAAGAGAACACGAATTATATTAGTCCGAATAATGTAAATAATCTAAAAAAGATTTGAGAAAATACGGGTACAAGTAGATAAAGATAGAACAGTGAAATAACATTGAAAACTAAAGATACGTTTTAGAAGAGAATTTATACAAAAATAAAACAATTAAAACGAAAATTCGATGGAAATAAAAAAAATAGATATCCTGTAAAAATATTAAATGAATGTAAGGAAAAGAAAGAAAGAGAATGAAAGAGCTAAAAGTTGAAAATGTAAAAATACATAATAAAAAAGAAAGAATATCGAAATGAAACTACAGAAAAAGAATATTAAATGGAGGATAAAAAAACGGAAAAAACTAAAGGTCTGGAAATTGTACTTAAATCCTGACAAGAAATCACGAAGAAATATTGGATAAGAGGAATTTAAGTCAAAAATAAAAACCGTGAAATGAAATGGTATAATTAAATAATATACATTCATTTCCATCGTACAATTAAACTAAAATTTTTGATTACTTCACACGAATGAATCTGAAGACTGAACGGCACACGCACCCATTTTTGATTTTACGTAAAACTAAATGTATATGTTATATGCCTGTGTGCGCATGTATATATTTCTTTCTTCGCCGGTAGCAAACTTCAGGTAAGGATATGTCAATCGTCATGTAAAGATTGTGTCCATAAGGAAACTCAGATCTGTGATACCGTTAGGGACAAAATGTATATTTATTAAAAGTAACTTTCATCTAAATATACGGGTATTTCTGCCTCGGCTTTTGCGTAAAACACACACGCACGCTTGCGCACACACACACGCTTGCGCACACATACACACGCTTGCGCACACACACACGCTTGCGCACACACACACGCTTGCGCACACACACGCACACACACACACACGCTTGCGCGCACACACACAGGGGCATTCCTATACATATACATATATATATATATATATATATATATATATATATATATATGTGTGTGTGTGTGTGTGTGTTTGTGTGTGTGTGTGTGTGTGTGTGTGTGTATATATATATATATATATATATATATATATATATATATATATATATATATATATATGTATATGTATATAGTGCCCGTTTGGTCAGTGCATTCAGAATGTTTTGAAGATCAGTTCTAGAGTAACACATGACGGCCAGATCATCTGCAGAGCTAAGATTTGATGATAGGATTTGACACCCTTTTTGATAGCTAGAGGAATATTCTTCTTCAGTTTGGTAGATAAGAGCGGCTATAACGACGCAGAAATAAGTGCCGATAGGACATCTCCCACTCCTTTATTCTCTTCAAGATGTATACACAACCTTTAGCCCCCTGATCTGCTTGTATATATGATGTTCAGTTGGTGTCATTTTCTTTCAGTAGATTGATGAATTAGTTGAGGTTTTGCAAAAGAGTTTCCACAAGCTGGGTAATTTCCCGCTGTCAAAAGCTTTGGTGAAGTCAATGAAGGTGATTGCTGAATTCTATTGATTTCTCAATGATTTGTTTAATAGTTAGGATCTGCTCAACGGTGCCTCTTCCAGGCAGATACACAGCTTGTGTTTCAGGAAATGAGGCGTAAAGGTCTGTATTCACTCGTGCTGCAATGATACCCATAAAAAGCTTGTAAACATGACGCAGGAAGCTGATAAGTCGATAGTTCCTACAATCAAGTCTGCTGCCGATTTTGTAAAGTACAGTTACAAATATGTAGACATGATTTCATAAGTTGTTAAGCCCCGGCATTTATGTATTTTGAGTATGTGTTGCATACTCCAGGGGATTTTTCTCGCTTCAAGTTGTTGATGGCATGACATATCTCGGGAGTTATGATACATGGAATAGCATCTGATTTCACGTCACCAATGGCTGTTGCTTTTGAGTTGCTGAGGTACAGTCCTTCATAGAACTGTACCCAAATTCAAGATTATTATCTTTGATATTCAGAATGGTTGTTTTAATCTTTGAGACCCTAG
>OZ038484.1:4928442-4940942 GCA_964036315.1 Acanthosepion esculentum | reverse complement strand
GCTTTCTAATTTGACCGCGTCAAATGTTATTGACGTCTGTCCGCCAAAGGTTGCCAAATCAATCACAGTTGAAAGCAATCGGCATAAGGAGGTTTTCTCTTTTTTACTCTCCAAAAGCGTGTGATTCAATAACAAAAAGAAATATTATCAAATTTAGAGGGATAATGATTGTTTCATTGTGCTTATAATCCTATTTAGATTCCAATGAATTTAATCATCGATAAAATCGAGGAATATATGTGTATTCAAAACATTAAACCATGATCAGGTTTCTGTTTTTTCTTTGCTTTTATTCAAAGTATTACGGTGACCAATTTTAGACGGATTTTTGATAATAAATTATTACATATTATTAGTATTCCCGAAATGTGTATAAAATGAAAAAAAAACGAATAATCCTGCTTGGATTAATCTTATGCAGTTTGGCAAATCCCCTAACAGCTTTGGTCTAGTATAATCGGAGCTGTTAAAGAGTTTTGCTTAAAAAATGATCCGTTATACATGATCCTTTTTACATGACATTGCAGAGATAGCACAGAGGAGCGAAGCGAATAGGAAAGTTTTAAATTGGAATTCTAAAAAACATGTTCCGAAAGTATTTCTTGATATAAGTTACTCTATTTGGCGTCTCCAGTAACTTATGAACTCATGATGTAGAAAATGCACAATCATTAAACTCGAAATATGGAATAAATCATTGAAGTAAATATAGGCAGACGTTTGTTTAAATTGTTAATAGAGTCTTGGTTATCGATTATGATTTGACTCATAACGAAATGCCAGAATACAGGTACGAATTACAGCAAACAACAGAATATCTAAGTATTCGTTTGTCGTGGCCTAATTAACGACATTTGTAAAGATCAAACAAAATGCATAATTTCCATAAATATTAGCTGCAATTTAATCAGAATATATTTTGCATAAATATTATTTTGTGAAGGATATTTTTTTAAATTCTGTATCACGATACGTACAGTCCTGTCTATATTTCTGAGATGAGCAATTATGTACATTTTTGAATTACTCGGACTATTGTCCTCATCTTTGCACCTATATTTATAACAACGTTTCAGCCATTGTACGCTCTGGCCTTCTTCAGGTGGTTGGAATGTCGAACTGACCCCTTTATTTCGCTCACTGGGATAGACTGTTCTACATGGCACAGTGGATAAAGGCGTTGGTTAGATCCAGTGATAGGACCCAAAGAGTGTGGGTTCAATACCCGTTGAAGGCAGTGGAGAACCTTCAGATGGAAATTAACAAGAAAATAACTGAAAACTGACATCCATTAAACATGAAACGTGGACCTAGTGAGCGAAATAAAGGGTTCAGTTCGACACTCCAGCCACCTGAAGAAGGCCGGAGCGTACAACGGCCGAAACGTTGTAATAAATATGGAGACAAAGATGAGGACAATAGTCCGAATAATATAAATAATGTACGTTCAGTCCTCTGTGTGTTTTCTACTTTCAACTAAATAAAGAGAACACGAATTACTGTTCTCAATGACAGCAGACAAACCGAATGATATTGTCGCGTACATTGATCGACATATTAATATATAAACAAAAAAGTTTTTGCCATACTTATTATTGTAGGGCTTTCCCCTTTTACACAAGATGGACTCGCCTAAAGTATACTTATACGGTCAGAGTTGGAGATACAGGAAGATACGTTGAGACAAGGTTGAGATACGTAGAGTCCAGAGAGAGAGAGACAGACAGACAGACAGAGAGACACAGAGACACATAGAGAGAGAATTACGGCTTCACTTACAGAGACTTGTACATATACTTTTAACTAACCCGCATTCCTGGACTAATAATCTTCATTTCAAGATTGTACTCTTAAGGTAAATACACTTATTGTCCTATTTCAATTACTGGCGTTGTTTATTTATTTGTGCAGGATTTCATCCCCGGAATCTCCAACAACTTGGCGACGCGTACTTCGGACCCAAACGGAAAAAAAATTATCTTGTCACCACAACAAATTGGGGACGAGGATTTTCACTTCTCGGAGACTCAAAAAATTTGCCGTTTCCAGCGTCCAAAACAACTGGGCGACAGAGATTTATGAGGATTTCCGAGGATTTTACGTGACCACCGTTATTAAAAGGTACTTCCTCAAAATACGGAAAATTGAGGTTTTCATAAGACTCTTATCTTGGAGGATTTTAAAAGTATTTTGGTAGAACTTGTAAAATGCCAAAATGAACAGCAACTAAAACTCCAAGAAAGAATGGAAGATAAGTGTAAAAAACAATTGCTCTCTCAACAGGAAAAAATGGAAAATGTAATCCTACAAACACAGAAGGAAAATCAAGAAAGACAAATGCAACTTTAGGAATTAATATTAAAAGTAACGAAACAAACAAAAGAATATCGAAAAAGAGGCGACTTTTTCTCAAGACCCAGTTTAGAACACAATAGAAATATTTAAATACTCTCTAGGAGATGATAAAAATTTTGGGGAGTATTACAGACGTCATGAAGACATTTTCAACATTGATTGCCAAAATTGGACGGAAGCTAAGAAGCTACGTTTATTACTCAGGAAATTTGGAACGGGGGAGTACACAAAACTTGTGGACTATATTCTACCGAAAAAGACAAACGATTTGACGTTTGACGAGGCAGTTATATGCCTTACAGAGCTCTTCAGTCAAAAGACTTCACTTTTTCACAAAAGGTGGGAAGGTCTCAACCTCGTAAAAAGCGAAAATGAGGACTACTCCAAGTTCGCCACAATGGTGAACAAATATTGCGATGACTTTAAGTTGGCAGAATTGACTCCGGACAATTTTAAGTGTCTTATTTTCGTACAGGGATTATTCTCAGCTAAGGACATATAATCAAGGAATGGCCGAATACCAGATCCAGATAGGGCACCTGCAATAAAAAAATATGCCTGAGCCGAAAAATGTCGCAAAGTTGCAAAGCTTTCTTGGTCTAGCGAACTATTACGGCGAATTCATTGAAAACATGCACAAATTGAGGACTCCCCTGAATGAATTATTGAAAAAAGAGAACAAATGGAAATGAACGGAAGATTGGCAGAAAGTTTTTAAGGAGATCATAAAGAAATTAACGTCTGATCTAGCACTGACGCATTTTGATTCCAAACTGGAAATTATCATTGCTATTAACGCAAGCTTACACGGAGTGGGAGCTTGTATGTTACACAAGATGCAGGATGGCACAAGGAAACCTATAGCTCACGCATCTAGATCGTTGCTAACCCGCAGAGAGAAATTATTCGCAAATTGAGAAAGAAGGGATAGGCATAATATTCGCCATAACTCGCTTCCACAGATACAAATATGGAAGAGAGTTTACTTTTCAAACTGACCATAAACCTCTTCTCACTCTATTCGGATCGAAAAAGGACTACCAATTTACACAGCCAATAGACTTCTGAGATGGAGAGATATACCTTATTGAATTATAATTTCAAACTAGATTTTCTACCGTCAAAGAGAATTGGTCATGCGGATGGATTATCTAGATTGGTAACTGCGAAATGCGAACCTCTTGAAGACTTTGGAATAGCGGCTTTGCGAGCCGAATACGAAATTAGTAAAGTGCTAAACAATACTGTAATGGAATTACCAGTGGCCTTGTTAGAAATCAGAAGAGAAGCTGAAATGTATGAATTCATACAAAGTACAAAGAGAAAAATAGAAGAAAAAGAATGAAATCTAGCGGGCAGTTTTTTTCAATTTGTGATCACTTATTACTTTCTAATGAGAGAGTGGTCATACCGAAATCTTTACAAAGACGAAGAGTTTCATCTAGGTCACCCAGGCAAAAACTGGATGAAAGCGTTAATGAGAAGTTTCGTGTACTGGCCTAATATGGATAACGTCATTTGAATTTGACTTTTGCAATCATATGTTTGTTTGTTTCTTTATCCGTTCTCAGTAAATAAAACGGCCTTTAGTTGAATGATTAATAGTTTTGATCAAACCTATATTAGTACGGCTATATATATATATATATATATATATATATATATATATATATATATATATGTGTGTGTGTGTGTGTGTGTGTGTGTGTGTGTGTGTGTCTTAATAGGCGTGAACGTTTGAGTGTTTAAGTACCAATATATACAGATATGTTTTAGATGTTTATGTATCTTGCTTACGGCGTATTCAATTTGTATATTCTTTTTCCAATCAGTTATTTAAATTCAGGAAGCCGATTCTTAGATTTACAATTTTTATTCAGATTGTCTCGCAGAATTCAAATGCTCGGATAACTCACATATTCACTTGTGTCTACAGGCCTCCGGCGATGTATCAGACAGAAAAATTCAGTAAATCCATATATTTCAGATACCTGTTGTCAATCATTCTATAATGACTGATTTGACAAAGATGTCCGATAGAATTCTTTGATGTGATTTTTTGTTCGGGATTACTGACTTGAAGACTTGATATATTGAAGTATCATTAGTATAAAATTGATGCATGATTGTAAAGATCTAATTCATCAGGAATTCTTCATCGTCAAACTTTTCCTATTATTAAATAGAAACAAAATGTTGAACAGCAAAAATAAAAACGTTGGCATCTTGAACAAAACTATTTCTCTATATTTCCGCTCACTAACCCCAAACCAATTTTCTCCATTTGACTTTCTTGCACCAAAAGTCTTTAGGGAAATCATAGGAGGAGATTTGTTGAAAATTGTACTTGGCAAGTGAAAATGATAGGGGTAAGAAAAATATATAATATTAAACGTTGTTTTTTGGAGATTTCAACTGTTTTTGAAACAAAAATATAAACTAGGTAGTTGAATATTAATTCCCATTTTAGATTCCATTAATAAGCAAAATATTTTACATAAGCTCAAGTTTATAACAAGATCGACGTCAAAAATCCTTTCAAAGCAGAAACACTTACTTCATCTAAGTGAAATGATGCCCATCAAATGTTGTACTATATATATTGATTATAATCAATCGATCCACTAATAATTATTACTGCAAATGTTTGCGTATTTTCGGTGTGTTCAGTTATTCCATGTCTAGAGATTAACTAAAAATTGATCTATTAACAAATTATGCAATAATCAATACAAAATATTAAATTCAAATATTAAAACAAACAACATTCTTCCCTTCTCTCATGTAAAATGACATGGTATTAAAGAGAGCACCCACTCGTTCTGAATGCACCCAAAGGAATTTTTAATGTTTTCCCAACGTTTACACTATGTAAATTCTTACAATCAATTGTATATTTTAAATGTACTCGGCTTGACTTGTGATAAAGATTTTTTAATTTATTCCTCAGCCTAACTATGGAAATGAATGTCTACTTGAAAATAGTATCATTGTAATCTTAAAGACATATTCAAGCCGCACTTCTACTATTCAAATTGGAATTCAGGACACTCATTAATGACCGACATCATCTGTTTAGTAGATTGTAATGCTGATGTACAAAACCGAGGAAGATCTGCGTTATATGCGTAGAAATCAGATTTCATATCACGTGCTGTCTCCAGTATTCATGGAACTGCCAAGTCCATATTTTCCAGTTTCGAGTGAAGCTAAAAAAAGGCTTTTTACCTGACCATGTGTTTGATTAATATTTTCCACCCAATAAGCCCTATGCCACAGACGAAACGTTGCTAGCCTGCCCATTCGATCTCTATTCGTATTGGGGGCAATTCCACCAGTCTAGACGTTCGATGCTAGGACCCACTATACCAACATACTCATCGCCATTCTCGTCATTACTTCATCATCCTTTGTTAAGCAGCAAGTTTCACTGGGATAATTTGTACACTTGAACAGTTGCAATAATGAACAGGAAGGAGAACAGCTGATAGCGTTTGATTTTTCATATAAATTTATGAACTTTAAAGTTGGAAAACAGGAGAGAGTTCCTCAAGCGAGAAATGCGTGAATAGAAACTGTTTGCATAGAACTTACTGCTTTAAATTGCTGAGTGCTCGACGCCAGTCTAGTACTGCGTTTAAATTCATAACATCTAGGCACCATAGCAATGAGATCATCCGAGCAATTACCATGAATGTCTGTATAGAAAAGACACAGAGAGGCAACCTTACGGCGGTGGGAAAGTAATTTAAGCCGAGACGTCAGATCAGGACCAATAATGTTGTTTCTTCTTTGGATTTTATCAAGGATCTTTAGATATGAAGAAGGGGACTGGACCATATGTGGCAGCAACAGTCCGAGCATATAGATATGAAAGATAGATTCTTGGGAGAAAAATTGTCTAGCACATGGATTTAATATATTCTGTCCATTTCATGTCAGTTGAGAATGTTAGTCTGAGAAAGCGCAAAGAATCACTCACACGGAGGTTAGCATCAGCCATACTGAAAGAATGCAGAGAGGGGTCTCTCAGATTATTAACAGATATCAGATAAGTTTTAGATGCGTTACAATAAACAGGTTATCATTTGACCTAGTTAACAACAGACTGAAGATAGTTTTTGATATCAGCCACCAATTTAAACTTATTGAACTGATCAGATTTTCTACTGAGGCTAAATTAAATAATTATGCATTCAGCATAGATATCAATTTTAAAGCTGATGTCGTAGGTAACCTCGTTAACGAAAATTAAACGCAAAGTAGTACCAAGGAGTGATTCTGGGGTACATCGGTATTAGTCCAAAAGCATCTAGAAGAATGTCTGTTCGGGATTACTTTCATTTCCTGATTTGATAAGAAAACCTGGATTAATTCAATTCTCCGGAGACACTGTAAAGTTTCAGCTGCTGGGGAAGACATATATGCCAAACTGTGTCTACATCTTTCGAGATGTCCAAAGAAACAACACGAGTTCAGATAAATCTAAAGTTTGATAGACTGTTTCCGCAATTCTCTTCAGTACATCAGCAGTTGACCTAGAGAAACGAAATCCATATGGCTTTCTAAAAGAACGCCCTGCGATGAGAGGTGGTCAATTGATCAAAGATTAGGGCATGTAGTAGTTTCGCCAAACGATGTATAAGACTAATAAGCTATTAATTGAAAGGAACAACAGATGAAGATTTCCAACAGGCAGGTAATCAAGTGGCTGCGAGGCATTTAATATACATTTTTAAAGAGAACACATCCGGTCGGTAGCATACTTCATAATGACTATTAAAAGGATGCCATTAGGTCCGCATGATTTGTGGGGAACCAGATTAAATATGATATAATGTTATTATATTCATATCACTCAACTGATACACGGTTCTAAGTGGAAATTTGGCAAGAATACGCCAGACGAATCAAGAGAACAGTAATGAGAAATTAGGGTTTAAACATTCAACTATATCAACAAATTATGTTAACACCAAATTGATTGAAGAGAAATGGAATAGAAAATATAGTGTTATTTAAAACATTATTAGAGAGCCGCCAGTAATCACGAGAGATAAATTCGTTAGATGAAATACGCTGCATTATTCTCTCATCAAACAGTGTCTTGGCTCCTTCGAAGACACGTTTATATTTATTGCGTGCAGACAAGAATAGGCGCCTGTTCTTATGGGAAATGCCATGCTGGTAGAACCGGAAATACTTGATAATGTGTGCTATAACAGTAGAAAATGTTGGTGGAAACCTTGGAGAATATTGTGGTTAAGCCTGGTAATTCTGAGAATGAATGAAAGCATTCTACGATAGCTTTGATCCAAGAGATGGCCTCACTGTCGCAACTCTGAATATGAAAATTGAAAACATCATACAAAATTACAAAAACAAATAACTTTAAAAGATTTATCATCGACACTTGCCAACATGAAGTAAACTCCACAGAATTTAAGTCCTTTTCTGAAGCTTAGTCAAAGATGCACAGAAAAATTACTAAAATTTTCAAAAGAACTCAAAAAAAAATAATCTTATTCGCCACAGATTATTGCAGAACAAATTACGAATACCCAACAAACGGTATTTGCCTACAAAATAACATAATATAAAAAATTAAGTCATATATAGTCATACTATGACGTTTGGATTTAATATGGATAAGTAATATTATTCTTTTCACACGAAATGGAGCTTATTCATCCGGGTTCCATATTATAAAAATCATAACACACCATGTCTTTATATATATTGATGTAGGCCTCCTTGATGAGTTTGAGACCCTGATCAATCACTTCGGGAGTTACTTTCTTATCAGAACAATCAGAGTGAGTTTTCCGATCTGCCATGCCTTCTACACATCCAACTCTATCGAAATCCTATGCACTGTCATCAGATTGACAACCAAACTCTCCGAAATGTTCGTTTTGGCAATGCCGGTGCGAATGCCAATCAGAAACGCATGCCGTTTGCAAATTTCTGGCAGCGTGAATTGCGTCATGGTGCACTCTTTCTGTCAGACAGTACACAACTGACTCTCCTATTCTGATCATTCGACACAATCCAAAACCAGCAACGCGCATGCGCGAAATGAAAAAATATTATATGCGACAATTTACCATCACACCCTATATATGTATGTGCGTGTGTGTTTCATAATATAATATTCATATATTATCATGAGTAATATAAAATAAAAATGTTTACCTGGCATAGAAATATAATGTTACTTTGGAAAATTTATTTTAAAAACGAAAAACACTTATTTAGTACTTGAATTTCTTTCTGTGACTTTTATTCTTTATCTTGTCTTTGTTTGGCTTCTGATTAGAAAGTTTTATCCTTTTTTCCCTCGGGCAAAAATGAGTTCGTTTAACCCTTGAAGAACTTGCCTGCTTGAGTGAGTCCAATTTACGAAAGAACACCCCTTTTTAGAAGCAAAGGGCACATCATTAGCGTTCTTCTGTCTGAAACAGACATCTGCGACGTGTTCTGTTTTAACTAACACATCTTATCTTCTTTGACATCTAAGTCTAGTGCTCAGTTAAGAAGAGCCCCACCAAAATATGTAAAATTATTGCTCAGATTAGAAATGTACATTGTTATCTCTCTCTCTTTCTCTCTCTCTCTCTCTCTCTCTCTCTCTCTATATATATATATATATATATATATATATATATATATATATATATATAGCATTAAAGTAGAAAAAATATCTGTGATGGGGGATAAAGCGTGTATTTGCATGGGGATTTGTGTGTAAGTAAGTATCTATGACTGGAGATAAAGCTCAGAGTAAAATGTAATGTTGCTAGTCTCATGATTCGCACATTATCTAACTATCTATCTATCTATCTATCTATCTATATATATATATATATATATATATATATATATATATATATATATATATATATATATATATATATAATATCTGGATAAAATAAATGAAACAAAATTGGGTTTTTTTTTACAAATTAGTGACACAGCAATGGGCACGAAAATGGCACCTAGTTATGCTAATACCTTTATGCACATTCTAGAAAGGAAATACTAGACAATTCAGAATTTAAACCATTACACTACTTTAGATATATTGACGACATTTTCTTGCTATGGACTCATCGATCAGAAAAACTAAAAAAATTTTTCACTTTCTGCAACAACTTCCACAACACAATTAAATTTACCATGGAACATTCATACACATCCGTCTCTTTCTTAGACGTTGTGATAAAATTAAACAAACACACACTTTCCACCAGTTTATACAACAAACCCACAAACCATCACAAATTCCTTCACTTCAAAAGCTGTCATCCTCTTAAATTAAAAAAATCTATCGTATACAGCTCATTTCTAAGAATCAAACGCATATGCTCAGACCATCTAGATTTTCTACACAACATTAATAACTTAACAGAACAATTCCTAAAATGTAAATATCCAATAAATATAATAAAAGAAGCACTTAATAAAACTATCCATATAAACCGTAACACACTTCTCACATACAAAAAAAGTAAAAACAACAATCGGATTCCCATGGTTTTTAACCACAATCAATATTTCCACACACTTACTCATAAATTAAAAAATGACTACAAGATCCTCCAATTAAACAAAAATATCAAATACATTTTCGCCAAACCACCCATCAACGCAAAAAAACAAACACCTAACTTATCAGCTATCCTCACCTCCACCAAATATATAAATAATACAAACCAAACAGGTAATTACAAATGTAACAAAACTCGTTGTCTAATTTGCAAACACATAATAACAGACAGTGAATTTCTCGCACCCAACTCCAAAATCACAATATATCCACCCCGCCTCACTTGTGATAGCAATAATATAATTTACTACCTATTCTGCACAATATGTCCTAATAGTGGATATATTGGCGAATCTGGAACTAAATTTAGGCTTCGTTTCAACAACCATAAACAAGACATACGACAAAATAATTCATATTCCCCAGTAGCAGAACACTTCAATAGTCCACGACATTCGATAGATAATTGCAAATGTATATTGATAGACTCAAATTTTAGCACTACATACATACGAAGAAATAAGAGAAATACTGGATTTTAAAATTAAACACATATAAACTAGGGTTAAACAAAGACTTGGGTATTCTAAATCTGTATAAATATTTCAATAGTTAAAATATTTCTTCAAAAATTTCTTTAGATATGGTAAAAAATCCTTTTTAAACAATAACCAAAACACCAGTTGTCCGTTAAAGAATCAAACACAATCGCGTTCCACACCACGTGTCGTCCGAGTCTAAAAACAAACACACAAACACAGTAATTTAAGTACAACACACATACGAAGAAAAAAAGAAAAATACTGAATTCTAAAATTAGACACATATAAACTAGTGGTAAACAAACACGTGGATATTTTAAATCTACATAAATATTTCAACAGTTAAAAATATTTCTTAAAATATTTCTTGAGATATGATCAAAAAACCTTTTAAACAACATTTAAGACACTATCATCAGTCTTCCGCCAAAAATTCAAACAAAGTCGATTGCACATCACGTGACATGCACGCTTCACGACAAACGCTGTAAACAAACGCTGTAAACAAACACACAAACACAGTATCTCATTTGATTTCTGAGGAAAGACCTAGGTGGTCTGAAATATTAAATAAATAAATATATACAAAAACACAGAAATAAATACTTTCATAAAAAAACACCCAATTTTGTTTCATTTATTTTATCCAGATATTATATACATATCAAGAAAGTATACGTGGCCTCTCATTATGCTATATATATATATATATATATATATATATATATATATATATATATATATATATATATATATATACATATATATATATATATATATGCATGTATGTGTGCGTTAGCATGAGTGACATCACGACGACGATTTACCCCCCTACTTCCATAATACATCAATACACGCAATCTACATAAATCCAAAATTGTTTAAAAAATTTTCTGACGATCGCAAAAGCGTGAAACCTAGGGTTACAAACTCACATCAATCCAACCAAATAATTTAGATCTACCTCTGATATTGAGCGCTTTCTAATAAGTATCGCGGATAAAATACGTGTAAATAATAATATATATAATATATTGCACATATACTTCACACCCATATATATATATATATATATATATATATATATATATATATATATATATATATATATATATATATATATATATATATGCACGGGTTACATCACTTATCTTTCTTTTTTTCTATCTATCTATCTATCTATCTATCTATCTATCTCTCTATCTATCTATCTCTCTGTTTCTTCCTCTCCCTCTACGTCAATATATATCTCTCAATATCAATCACGATCTGTTCTTATCTATCTATCTATCTATCTATCTATCTATCTATCTCATGCATATGCATCTAACAACGTAAATCCTCGATTCCCTTCTGTTTTTAAAAAACATGCTCTATTTGAGTTTAATAATATTTATAGATCCCTTGGCCTTCATAATGAATATTTAAATGAAGAGCATATGCACCTTCGCATGAGTTTTCTTCATTCATTTTGATGGGAATGGTGCATAAATACAATGTATCTGAAAAGATCCACTTATTCTTATATTATTGGAAATCGATGTTTATACACAGGGATCAACGTTTTAAAAACACAATTTCTGTTAATACGATGCCCGATAAGAATTCAGATTAGAAAAGTCCTGTTAAAATAATGATATCAGTGAAAGAAGAGTATGTGAGGATAATTATCATAATAGGAATACATAACGATATAGCACTTTAAATGAACAGGTAGAAGACGGAAGTTTTCAGTTTTCAGGAAAGCATCCACAAAATAGTCGTTCTTGTACAAAAGCTGAGGGGAACATTCTGCATACATTTCGAATACAGCCGAATTGAGTAAGATTCGACAACCTCAGATTTGCATGGTACAACCTAACTATAACTTTCTGAACTAATCGATATAACGAATGGAGTTCATCTGAATATTTGTCAGGGAATAGAAATGTCGTGCCTGTGGAAAAGATTCAACAGAGTGAAGAATCCAATACATATGTGGCAGTAATAATCCAATGCTTGGCTAGTCTGTCTCTTACAAAGAGAAGAAAATGTTGCAGATAGATGCCTCGATA
>OZ038484.1:4920942-4925942 GCA_964036315.1 Acanthosepion esculentum | reverse complement strand
AAAAACTGTCGTCCTTTAATATACCATTTTACGGTGACGTAATTATACATGCACCAGGAGGAGAGGAGAGACTTAATTTTTAAATTTATATTTTTAAACGATAATATTTCCACATTGTCATATATTTTTCTAAAATTATTTTAATATATATAAATATATATATCTTTTTTTCCCATATATAATTTTTAAAGTAGATTCTCTTAATTTTAACATCATATTTTCCTCATAACAATTTTATGGTTAAAATATTACCTTGATGATTTCTAGAATGATAATTTTATAGAGGATTATATTTTGTTAAATAAAAAGAAACGAATACGTTTGTTTTTATACTGTTGTGATCACCAGTACATTAAACATTCAAATACAACGTATAACAAATATCCATTAAATTCTTTCATATGTTCTGATCAATTAATATTTTATTTGCAATTATATGACTGTCAGTTGTTGACTCTCCTGTTATTAGGTTCTAATTATATTTTCCACAGCCAAGTAAAGTGATATGCTTCAAATTATGACGAACAAAAGTAATTTATTTCAGTTGTATATAACGATGTATTTAAGTGATTTACCAAAACTCTCTAGAGCTAATCTTTATTCCCAAGATTTTAGGGAACCAAGAAATAACTTGTTTTTCCTGCTTATAATATTTTCGCCACATGTGCAAACATTGGTGAATATTTAGTGTCATTCATGTCGACCATTGTGAATAAACGAGGTCAAAAAAGAAACAACATATTTTTTAAATGCCATACATTTTCAGGAGACGGCTAGGAGAATAAATTAGGTAAAAATTTTAAAAACACATCATAACATTTCTGTACATTCTTTAGGAATAAGAAAGAATGTAAAGATACAAAAATATTAAAAAATAAAATTGCAGTTAAATTTCAATGAGAATTCTGTTCATATTATATACGTGAAAACTTATCAGAATAATGTGACTGAAAATTCAATAAATAAAAATGTATGATCGTTTATACAAGATGGTATAATTTATTCTAGAGACGTAAAATCATATCGGGGAAAACCTAAAAATCTGGTAAATTGCCTCATGTGAAATAGACAAAAATTCTATTCATGATAATCCCTAAATAATGATTTCAATGAACGAACGTGTGTGGAAAATTTGTAAACTATACATATTTTAACAAATCTGGGCATTTGCCAAACTTGAGATTGACTTTCTTCATTGTCGTGATTATATATATATATATATATATATATATATATATATATATATATATATATATATATATATATATATATATATATATATATATATATATATATATATATATACATATTTTAATCGTTTCACACCAAGCAATTCAGGAAGCTATTAGCCCGCAAGGGGTTACAGAGAATTGGAGTGAAACCAAAAAGGAGTGATAGAGCAAAGGATGGCAACTGGAGACGTCTATTGACATTACATTTGAATAGTTGGAACTTATAGCTAGCAGGGAAACAGGAAAAGGAGAGGGAGTTCCACATGCGAGAGGTGCGAGACATGAAGCTATTGAAGTAGATGAGATGGCTACATTTAACAGTTTCGACAGTGAAAGGCTGTGAGGGTGTGAGCATATATATATATATATATATATATATATATATATATATATATATATATATATATATATTATTTTAGAATATTGCACCGAAATCATGTTTAAAAAACGCTACACCATTGCAAACGTGTTTCGATGCAAATCATCGCACCTCGTCAGGCGTTTGTAAATGACTGGTAGGTGAACTTTGTTTTTTAATTTAAAAGCAAAATACGACAACCTTTGACGAGAAAAATTTAAAAAAGAATGAATGAAAAGAGAGGATGTGTTTATAGGATTTGTGAGATTTACACAGATAACCAAACTGGTCTACGTTAAATTTAAAGTGAGCATAATTTAAGAAGCTGCCTTTCATAAATGTGCCATGAACCGCAGATTTAGATTCAAAGACAGTGATCGGGCGCCAAACCCGAGCTGCTGTAAATGGCTACAATATTGTACACCAGACACTTGAACAAAAAAGCACCGACATTTTGTTTATAGTTGATAAATAAACGACTTCTTACTGAAAACTTGGAAATTGATATACATATATTGTACAACACGGTTCAACAAAAACCTAAACAAGTGTAATAGTCAAATTTAAATCTAGCATAATTATACGGTAAAAGTTAGACTGTGTTTACAATTTACCGTTAATTCACATCATTGAATACGTAAATGATTCTTATCAAAGAACTTGATAATCTGCAATTTATCCTGTAGACAAAATCAAAGTTCATATATGGATCTACATATCCTTGTCATGTATAAAATCTTTCAATTCACTTTGGGAGTCTTATTTTCGTCTTTCAAACTTCAAATACATTTCGAAAGTGACGTATTATTTAGATAAGTATTATTAGTAAAGGAAAAGGTATTTTGATAAGACGCATCTTGAAAGAATTCTTAGTACTACTAATTTAGAACTTTTCAACCCTCGGATTCTCCATTGTAGTGATAGAACAAAGATAGACAAGAGATTTAATTAAAAATTTGTTCGTTAATGAGCATTTGTCAGGATTCCTACAGTCACATTGGCCGTTATCCTTAACAATATCCTTAACAATATCCTTAACAGTATATATGTATATATATATATATATATATATATATATATATATATATATATATATATATATATATATATATATATATGTTGCAGAGTGAGAATGTATTTTTAATTATCAGATGGATTTATGATGTCAGTGTTCTTAAAAATTTGTCCAGAATAAATTAAGTGTTAAAAGGAATATTGAAAACAATTCATGCAAGAAAATTCAGAGTGAAGACAAACATAATTAAAAGTGTAACAATAACCTTGATTTATATACAATTGACATATACAATTGGGTTGAATATTTTTGCATAAATGAAGATGGTTGAATTAGATTGTGTAGAGTATTTTTTGAAGTTTCAGCGTGTGTGAAGCTGTTATTAAGATTTGTTCCTAAAATTAAACTAAGTATTTGGTTATGTACAAAAATGTCCTTTGTGTGAGTTCAATCAATAGTGTGTGTGTGCGTAAATTTGTTTAAGTTATTGTTCAAACTTGGTAGAAGTTGTGTACCTTTTAGTTGTTTGGATGTTTCATTGATTGTTTACGAATACTTATTTAGTAGTGAGTAAATATCACTTTCTAAGTATTGTAAGTAATTGCTAGAAATTGTTCCTGAGAGAGCGTGGTTGTTGTTTGCTGAGTCAGAGAAGATTGTGCGGTAAAAGTGTAGTTGGTCAAGGTTTTGACTTGCGTGGATTAGTTTGGCATCTCTCCAGGGGTGAAAGTCTGACTGCTTGAGTCGATTCAGTTTCCCCTATTTATAAAGTTTTGGTCAAGAAAATAGGCTCCAGAGCGCTGGGCACGAAAAGACATTTTCACGGGAACTTGTTAAAGTTCGAAAGGTCTGAGCCAATGAGAAGACTCGCTTGCTGAAACTAGAGTGTTGATTGGTTGATAGGTGATTTTAGTGTAAAGTTGATTATACCGGGAGAGTGAGAGGTTAGTATGGATTATTCCATCATATATATATTTGTATTTTTAAATTGAAAGATAAACTTTAAGTAAATACTTTGTATTTGTTTTTTTCTTTCTCCAGGCTCCTCACTGTCGTGGGTATGACGATAAATTTCATCTGCGTCCTGGGTATAATTATAAACTACGTCCAACGCCAAAGCCTCTGAGCAGGAGTTTTTGAAGATCATGTAAAGACCTTTTAATTGCTGGTATTCCCAGATCCACCTTGACTCGGGTTGTTAGTACCTGTTAGCTATGGGCAAATAGTTTACACGAAATTTCTATGAAAGCGTAAAAATAGGTTTTAATACCAGAAATAATTAGTTTTATATTAATACCAGCAATAAATTTTTGAGGAAAATATTATTACCAGTAACACATTTTTGAAAAAAATATTACCAGCAAGAAAAATCTTGTCGGCATTAAATAACACATTGAGTTTGATATGCCGTAAAACAAACAAAATCAAACGAGGTTCCTCCTTCTGAGAGACACATCAAATTTGGATTTGTCTCTCAAAAATGCAGTTTGCCAAATTAAGAGTATTTTGTATGTGTAAGGTTATATTTTGTTTTCCTCATTAAGGCGTATGTATCCGTTTCGGGATTAGCAACATTTACTACGAAATTAAAGTTTAATACAGTTTCTAAATGTTAACTGACTCATGCTGTAATCAAAGCGTTTATCTGTCTCTGTCTTCAAGAAATGTAAAGTTATGGAAGAAAAAAAAATAATAATTATCTACATGAATTCAGACAGATAAAAATAAAAGAAGTCTAAAATTCCGAACCCTCCTCCTTTCGTGCGTATGTGTCGTCCTAGCAACATACCAAAATGCAGCACGATGAAGTTTTGAAGGTCGACACGCGTCACAAATAAACTTTTTTCACTTTGTCATACAATTATTCCAGTACTGTTCTTGATATATATAAATATATATCGTTATCTTCAACGCTGTCTTAAAAACGTTTCTAATAACTTGCCAAGAAATCTTATTTTTGGCAAGATTACTGTTTTTGTGATGAACATGCAGACAATGACAGAATATCTATAACAATTTTGAGTGCCAGATATATAAGAAATTAATGACAATGCAATATGTCTTTAGACCTGTTCTGCGTTCCATTGGTTGTCAGACAGAAATGTACTCGATGAATCGATCGCTATTCCATGGATCATAAGTTAGGTCATTCTGAAGTATGTTGGTGAATCTGACCTCACTATAGCAAAGCAGGTACTGAATAAATCAGACCTGAAAGCACACAGCTCATGTGTAACGCTTCTCACTCATAAACACAAAACACCGCTGAACTATTGCAATATATCAACTGCAAGACTGATCGCTTCTCGGCAAAGTGTAGGATCTGTTCTAAGATCGATCGCTTTATCGGCCTTTTGGCTGAGATTCGATCACTTGATACAGGCCTGTCACAGGG
>OZ038484.1:4860942-4915942 GCA_964036315.1 Acanthosepion esculentum | reverse complement strand
TCAGCACCTCATTTGTTTGCTTATTATACAAACATATTCGCTGATAGAATGGCTAATATAGAGATTATATGAATATCGATTTTTATTTGGTGTAATTGTAAACATTAATGGTTTAATTGAGGGAATATAATTGATTCGTTATTCCCGATTGAATTCTAGAAATCCATTCACAAAATATTCTATTAAATCAGTAATCACTTTTGAACACAGGCTGCAAGTGATATAAATTATTTCTACAATAATAATCCCTAGATGCATTTGCATATGCTTCGTTGTCGTAAGTTTATTACTGATTCGTCAGAATAAGTATTGTCTTTCATTGCTTTGCGTAAAAGAGGGAATTAACACTGCATTAACGATGTTCGTTTGGTCACAAAAAGTTATGTATTTCATATTCGTTGTCAATTAATCATTAGATATTGAGAAGCGCTTGTACCAGTTAATCCTTATTATCTTGAACAAATTCATACAATCTAAATCGATTTCCTGGCTTTAAATAACCATCACAGTGTTGATAAGGTGTATAAAAACATAGCTGTCCATATTACGCGCACACCGACTTGACTCAACGAATGAGGAAGGTCGATATGATCATTATGGAAATACCGAAAAATCAGCATTATTAGGGGAAAGAAGATACGGGGAAATATCAAAATAATGCTGGGAAATTGCTCAATAGCATAGGAAATATTAGGACCTCATCTAAAGAGCATAACACTAAAAGCAATAGTGTGTGTTTCTGTTTGAGCTTGTGTGTGTGTGTGTGTGTGTTTATACGTGTCTGTGTGTATGTATTTGTGCCTGTGATATGTGTGTGCGTGTGTCGGTGTTAGGGCTTTCAGTTTTTCGTGTAGGGTTTCAATTTTCATTTGTTGTATTGTTGATCGTATCTTACAGAGATATAGATGTCGATCCTTGTTAGAGAAATGTCGTTTGTTTTCCGGTGAAATTTTATCAGCGTAATCAATAATTTCCATGGAAGAAGTTGTTGTTTACATTTTCACTCTATATAAGGAGTTCAATTTGTGGCCAATTTTTGTGAAGACATCAAATCGCCTATTTAAAACGATTTCGTATAATTTCTTTTGAAATTGTTAGGATTCAATCTCATCTATTGTGTATGTGTAGATATGATAAGTTTCACTTTTCAAACTTTTTAGGTATTATGTACTCTCGTCTCTCTTCCAACCTGCCCAACACTTCAGGCTTTGGAGATGAACAGTCAATCTACTCGTACGTAATTTGATTATATTTGCAAAGCAGGGAATCATCCACATTTTCTGGAAGGACAGAATACAGAGAAATGACGCGCATAATGTATTACACTTTCTTCAGATAGTACGCCCTCATTTTCTAGACTCATTGTTTAGCCTTTCCTAGACAGTCTGGCAACTAAGGATGAAAATATTTATCCGCCTTTTCGTTTCGTAGGGCAGACTGATGCAGAGTATCGGATGGCAGTTTTATACATTGATATGGCGAGAAAAGAATACACGCGTATCCCCTAGGGTATTTGCGTAAAAAATTAATTGTAACAAACTGAAATGCGAATTCGACCCCCCACTTTTTGTTTCTGCGTCTTCAACCATTAAAACATATTCGCACGCTGACGCACGCCTACGCACATATGTGTGGGTTGAATTGCAAAACAGGCTGGGGTTATAGCCTTGGTTGTCAAGCGGTCTAGTGTGTGTGTGTAATTTGGCAGCAATTTTTCTTTTAAACATGTTGTTTAGAATGTTAAAGACAAGATAGTCCTGCATATTTTCTTTTGAATTTTCTCATATTTTCTAATGAGACTTTTTATTTTTATTCGATATCATTTTCAAATAAAAAGTTTCATTAGAAAATATGAGAAAATTCAAAAGAAAATATGCAGGACTATGTTGTCTTTAACATTCTAAACAACATGTTTAAAAGAATATATATATATATATATGTGTGTGTGTGTGTGTGTGTGTGTGTGTGTGTGTGTGTGTGTGTGTGCTAACAAGAGGTTTCTTCTTTACGAATCGAAAGGATGATTTGCTGCGTAGCAGAGCATGGTCTGAAAGATAGCAAGTGTTGTGGAAAGAGCGGCTGATTTTAAAGTCTTTCGCATCATGTTTCTAGGTGATAATGTAATCAATCATATGACAATTTTTGGATCTGGAATGCATCCAAGTCGTTTTGTGATGATGAGAGTGCTGATAACGTGTATTGGTGATGGTGAGATCGAATTCATGACAGAGAGAAAGTAGTGATAACCCATTACAATTTATTCTCCCGACACCGTCAGTGCCAAGAACACCAGGCCATGATTGATGGTCAGAACCACAACTCGTGCATTAAAGTCTCCCATAAGGACAAGTTTTTCTCTATGTAGAACTTTGGGAACGGCTGAACATAGTTGATCATGAAAGTGTCATCCGAGAGAGCGGTGTTCATAGTCGGGTCATAACAGCTCACAAGAGTGGCAGAAGAATTATTGTCGAGTTCTATGACTAGAGTCATAATGCGATCATTTATTCCTTTCGGAAGAGATCACAAGGATTTAGCAATGGATCCTAAACGAATTAACATCTCATCCCTGAATTGTGATGTTAAGAACTCTCTTACACAGTGGATCCGAGGCTTGATTCAATTGTGATCTCAGAAGACAATGAATACTCCTCGAAATCTCTCAGAGATGCCATTTATTCCAGCTCCCTTGACGTTCTACAAATTTCCATAAGGAAGCATCAGGACTGGTTCGATGTAAATGAGGATCACATTCAACGTATCATCGAGAAGATGCACGATTCGCACAAAACTTTATTGAACAACAAAAACTGTCCATCATAAAAGCGCATATATAACCAGTGTAAGCGGGAAGTTCAAAATGCTCTCAGAAAAATGAAAGCGTGCTGGTAGTCTTCTAAGGCTTTTGAACAGAAAACAGAAAAAAAACCCAAAAGGATTCTATGAAGACCTTAAAAAGGAGTACGGCCCACAATGAAATGGAATTTCACCTTTTCTGTCGTCTGACGTTAACACATTCTACACAGACAAGAAGAAAATGTTATCACGATGAAAAGAACACTTTGAAATTGTCCTTAACTCCACCTCTGCCATCGAATGACAATGTTATTGCTTCATTTTATCATCAACCAGAAATTATCCAGTTGTCTCTTGAGTCATGTCTAAAGGCAATCCAGGATTATGTCAAGCAATTGTCCTCGAACAAAGCCCCTGGAAAAGATGCTATCATCCCACCGTTTTTTAAAATATGGTGGGAAGACACTAGTTAGCATACTCCCTCATATTTTTAAAGTCATATGGAAGGGTGGTTCTGTTCCACAGGACTACAAAGATGCTGGCATAAATAAATCTGTTCAAGTACAAATGCAAAATGGCTGTAGGTGATAATTCCCATCGCATTTCACTCCAAAGTATCGCTGGCAAAATCCCCGTTCGTGTTATTCTCAACAAAATAATCAAATACCTCATTGATGACATCTATGCCAAATCTCAGTGTGGTTTTCGTTCAGGTCGTGGAATCATTATGAATATGATTTTTTCAATTCGTCAGGTTGCTGAGAATTTTCGCGAGAAAAAACCATGAACTATATACCGTCTTTATCGGCCTGACCAAAGTGTTTGATACTGTAAACAGGTATACATTCCGGAATGTACTCAAAAAGCTTGACATACCTGACATATGCTAAATGTCATGATCACATTTAAGGAGGGAAGGAAAGCATCTGTTCTATCTAATGGAAAGTTTTCAGAAGCCTTCGATGTAACCAAAGGCACAAAACAAGTGTGTGTCATGCCTTCTGTAATTTTCGCTAACTTCTTTTCGGTCACGCTACACCATGCTTTTAGGGATCTTGACATGGGTGTGGAATTCGAATTCTGTAAAATGGCGATCTCTTTAACTATCAATGTCTTAAAGCAAAATCGCTGATTCGAGTAAGCATTATTCGTGATAATTTGTTTCTCTACAGCTTGCAAAGCATTCGGATTACCTATAGGTATCAAGAAAACTGAAGTTGTCCATAATCCAAGGCCTACACATAAGCAGGTGTAAAACAAACGCTTCCTTCCATAACTTTCGAATCATTCCCATTACTGTTGGCAACAACAACCTGAAGTATGTGAAATCATTCACGTACTTAGGACATATAAAGTCAATTCAAATGTCTCTTTGGATGACGAGATTGTTAACCAAATATCGAAGGCAACTAATGTCTTATGGAAGCTTAAGCATCGTCTATGTGTTGTTCGTGGGATTTCAGTGAAAACCAAAATAAATGCATATCGAGCAGTCATTCTCACCAGAATTCTTTATGGACCACAATCGTTGACACCATACAGAGCACACATCAATCCACTTAACGCTTTTCATAAACGATATATTCGTTCAAGATGCGGTTATACACTGCAGGGAAAATCTCTCAACCTGACCTTTTCATCAAATGTGGCGCCGGTTGCATCGAATCCTTTGTGATGCAATCACAGTTCAGATTGGATGGTCATGTACAGCCAACCTTTTCATGGTAAGTGTAATGTAGGCCGTCCGTGGATACGCTTAAAGGACAAAATTAAATATAATTTAGATGCTACAAACATTAACAGAGAAGAGTTCGAACACGCTGTTGAAAACCGAGCAAAAAGGAGAAATATCTGTACAGTTATACCGAGGTATAATTAACTTTGAAAAGAATCGTCTCAGACATCTGAGAGAATGAAGAACCAAGGCTAAATCTAGGGCTAATATATCAGTCCATATGAAGGTCAGCCCTTCAGCATGTCCCTCGTGTGGAAGTGTTTGTAAAACGCGTGCTGGATTTTTGTATGATAGGACACATAAACATAAAAACTAAACTAAAAGAAGCCCATGCGTCGAAAACGACGGGATAATTCATTATATATATATATATATATATATATATATATATATATATATACATATGAAAATAAAGACAAAAATTGTCAAAGATTTGTATATTTTTTTATTGAGTTGGTCCTTGATCTAAGTTTTCGGCTCACATTAGCCAGCTTCAGAATGGTTAGATGGAAATTTTAACAACGATATTCACCATCGAAGATAATATTTTGTTATTTGGACATAGAAGATTGATTGATATGCGACGATAACTGCCGGGGAACAGCAGACGCAGGTCGTAAGTTGAAGATGCGGTTCTATGAATTCATACAACACAAGAGACCGAAATGTTAACAACAGAACCATGTGTCTAGATGCAATGTAATATATTGTGACTAAGTTAAAACGTAATTTTGTTGAGTATGGGTTGCTTTGTTTTAATGAAGGCTGTTCTTACTGTGTGTATATATATATATATGCGTATAATTGTGTTATCAACTAATATCTGTCGAATATTATGTACATAGCTATGTTTTTTCTGTGTGTGTGTCTAAAAACTATTTTAGATTTGTGAATATTATTTTTTGTATTAAGCATAAAGTGGGTTTGGTGGTTCTTTTATGAAAAAAAGCATAATTAACGTTAAAAATTATTTTGTTCAATGTATTTCCGCAGATATTTGTTTTCATGTCTACATCAATTCCTTTCTCTTGTTTAATAAGCTATTTTTATTTAAGTTTTTTTTTATAATAAATAATTCTTCAACATGGCATAAAATACCTCTATGGGCTTTCCAATTATATTTGGCTTTACCTATAATATCCCATATAATAACGGGTGTAATTTAATGTTTCTTATCTTCCATATAATAACGGGTGTAATTTAATGTTTCTTTAATTGCCAGAAAAGTTTTAAGAAATCAGTGCTGTTTGTGCATTCGATAATGGTAGAAACGTAATGTCAAATGATTTTCAGTGGAACCCAAATAGCATCCTTACTGGAATTTATATGCTATCTCCGTATACAATATTACCATTAATACATTGGCCGCTTAAGGGGCAAATCATGTTTTTGGCAGTTGGATTTAATGTTTAAAAAGTTAACTTTGCTGGACATGTATCTGATTAATATTATATGATATTGAGATATAGATTTATCGATATTACTAAAGCCGTTACGACTGATCTTAACTTTGTTTTTCTTAAAAATCTTTTATGGTGATGGTGAATGATTGAAGTCCTTGTGAATTAAATTTAGGATATTTTTACCGTCATTCATTTGAGTATTACGATGAAGAGTTGGCTTAAGCCATATTATGCTACGCCTCCAGTATTACTGCTTAGTTTACCTGTTTCTTTTTTCTAAATACTCTAAGTTTATTTCAAGGTTGTTTAGTTCTAAACCTTTTATATATTTAATTTTATTATTATCAAATATATCCTTATTTCGGGAATTAGATTAACTTGGACAGATTTATGTAAATTATATAGAATGTTATAAGAATGGTTTGATTCATTTCTGAAGTTTCTATGATTATATAGATCTTTATTATATGATAATCTCTATTCAAGTTCACACCGAGAAAATTGATCATTTTAGCATTCACGGTAGTAGTGATATTCATCTCATGGTCTTTGAAAAAAATTATCAGTTCCTTTTTTAATTGGTCTATATATCTTGGATATTTTTACGGAGGAGATTTACACCGCCATCTCTATAGAGCCCAGTGTTTTTAATGTCGAAAATGAATCTTAGTGGCCACAATAACAAGATTCCAACAATGTCACATACCTCCGCTGTATCATATGCTCCCATTGCATTCCTGTGTTATTTCTTTTGTTTCAGAGATAAGAAGTATGGAATGATATACATTTTTGTGCTTGCTTTATGATTTTGATTGTGTGATCAGTAATAGAACAATAATGTTTGGCTAAATTTATAGCATTCATTTGAAAATTCTCGGTGATGGACGGGTAAATATTGAATGTTCATTTTTTGTTTCTCTTTATATTAGTAAACCAAACTATATTTTCTGCTGTTTTATGCTATTAGTTAATTACTAGAGTATCTTTCATGTATTCTCTATGCCCTTTCAAGGATGTATTTGCTGATCTTACCGATATTATTTTTAGTTGGGTTTAGTAATCGATATTGGGGGTTGTTTAAGAAATTTGCTTTTTAGACTTTAACTGCAATGAATGCTTATTTGTGGAAATTTGTAAATCCTGTCATCAATTTATAATTCAGTGGTTATATCCTTAAGTTCACTATCGATGTTATTTTCCCAGTTATTCGGTGCCTTTTTTATAAAATGTATTAACTTATTAATACCTTTGTGGTATATATTCATATCGATTTCGTAAAGGTTATACGTCTTGCTTGATTTAATAATTAATCGATCTGAATTTTTTATCATAAAAACGGCCTTTTGCATTTTTTGATATAGATCGCTCGTAATTTTAGCGAATTTAATTTTGTCGAAGAATACATCTTTTTTTAGAAATCCAATAATAGTTTGTCGTATGGTGATGTCTTTTGGGGACTTAAATCCTTAAAGTCCGGCATCTTTTAAGTTGTGAAACTCGTTCTTGTCTTTTAAGAAGAGTCTCCACCTCATTATATTTATGACACTCTTGATCTTGTGTAAAAGGTTCAGTTTATAAGATATTTTGTCAGGAACCATGATATTTGTAGTTGAAGGTTTTAGTACAAGTTAATTGGTTCCATATTCTCATAAGTTTAGAATACAAATTATAAGCAATGTTATTACACATGTAACAGTGCTCAACTTAAAGATGCAAAATATAAATATCGCATACATAGTGCTAGGGTTAATAAACAAAATTGCCCGATTTAATAAACAGATTTATTTAGTATATATTAATAAATATGCATATTATGCTTAACCGGTTGCATGACACTGAATTTCATGCACAGCGGAAACTATTAATAAGCAGAAAGAGAAACGATTTGTGAAACTTCAATTTGTGACCGTTTAGTCCGCACGTCTTTCACAGCACAAAACTGTGGTAACATCCAAGGTTAGCTGTGTCTGTAAATAATATGTTCACTGGTTTGTCTCGGCTGTGATCGAATTGAACAAAAAATATCGACAAATGTTATTTAAATCACTCTTGTAGGGAAATAGAAAAATACGAATTCTCGGAAAAGCGCCAATGTTTTGCTTCGTCTTCGATGGTGAACTGATATCGCTTTACTTCCGGCCACGAAAAGCGGGGACCCTTATATTTACGGATCGTCTAGATGACTGCTCATTTCTCACTCGACGCTGATCGTCTACTAACTCACTGTTGACTTCCTGCCTCTCTCTGCTTATATGGATACAGGGATGGTTTCCTACTACTTGTCTATTCAATTGTCTTCCAAAAGCTAGATGGTGGTCCTTTTTTTTCAGAGGACTTAATTTTTAGGATCATCTAAAATCATTAACAAAATTTTATGTTTGACAATTCAAAGGCGAGCTGGAGACAATAATCGTAGAAATTCTGGCAATTAAGTTGAGAGAACGATGAAAGGCAGACAAATTTCCGAGGAAACTCTTGTTGTCAAGTCACATAAATATTAGATAGTCAGAGTAGACTTAGAATGTCCTACCCATTTTGTTTGAGATGACAGTATTTCTTGTCTTCCGTATATTTCCAGTGGGTTGGTTAATTATATTAGAAAACATCATTGAAATGAAATTAATTTTATTGATTATGCCGATCTGATGAATGAGCGTAAATTGGAAACACACACACACACACACACACCCACACACACACACACACACACACACACACACCTTCTTTATACCTGCTTAAATGTGTAGGAACAACTCAACAATTTCCGCCAACATTTATGCATCAATCTATGCACCAATCTAACCTTGCTTTTTCATTTTTCTCTTCATATATATATATATATATATATATATATATATATATATATATATATATATATATATATATATATATATATATATATAAAGCCCTATCTACATGAAACATGAAATAACGATATTATGGCAACGTGAAATAATTATATTTCATTTGCTTGTTTAATCGACGTTTCGTATGTCTTTTCTTTTCCGTTTATTTAAATGTTTTACACCAATTGTTATTTGTCAATTATTTGGCATTGCCACTCTATTGTCTCAATCATGTAAACATTACAGAATATTTACATGTTTTTTCTCCTCTTTCGAGACAGTCGCTATTGCAAAAGCGTTCATATTGTTGTCATTAGCAAATATTTGTAGCGCAAATGTGTTGCAGCTCTTCTTCATCTATGTTATTGTGTGTGATACTTTGTCTTCCAAAATGTAGAAATCAGAAAACTTATTCGATGATTACAATGGCGGAAACATCAATAGAAACTTGAATCACGATACTAAAAAAAATCGACCAGACTTGCTTTCTACTTTTTGATCAACGGTACCCTTCCTGAATAAACATAAATTTATTGCAGTTAATTCAAAAGACTCATTTTATTTTTTGTATATGAATTACTATTTACATTTGTATAATAATATTCGCTAAAAAATTAAAATATTTGACGAATAATTTCCTTTGCGTGAAGGATGGGATATCAATTAAATTTGCCATCGGCAACTAATATGTTTTTCACCCTCATCAATATATCTCAACTCCTTCCTACAAAAATCTATTTATCTTTTTATATATATATATATATATATATATATATATATATATATATATATATATATATACATGTGTGTGTGTGTGTGTGTGTTGGAAATTTTGACTCTGTGGTTGAGGCCATGTGTGTGTGTAATATTTTATTTTATTTTGATTCTTTATAGGAATGCTCACTTATTCCAAATGTATAGAGTGTATATTGTTTTTAAATACTCCAGGGAAATTAAGAGGCACTTCGAAGACATAAGAAAATGTTGAACTGCCGAGAATTTCCAAATATTTCATCAGACATACATATAACATATACAGATATATATGGAAAAATATATTAGTCTGGAAATTCTTTAAGTTCACAAGATATGTCAATAATTTTACCTTATAAGAAAAAAAAGAACAATTGCATTTGAAACAAAACCTACATTTCCATCACCGACACCAGACCTGAACTATGTTAAAACGTCTCAGCGCTCAATTCTCATATATAACTTTATGGTTATGGAATTCATTTTTTAAGAAATTGCACTTAATTCTGTTATGATTCTAAATCTACATCCACTGGTTATTTAGTATGCCGTTTTTTATAAATTACAGAAGTGTATCCTTTTCAAAACACACACACACAGACAAACACACAAACACATACAGATACACATACACATACACACACACATATATATATATATATATATATATATATATATATATATATATATATAGAGAGAGAGAGAGAGAGAGAGAGAGATAGATAGATAGGAAAAATAGGAAAAGAATTAGATAGATAGATATATAGATATATATATATATATATAGATAGATAGATAGATAGATAGGTGTGTGTTTTTGCGTGTCTATCTGTGTGTGTTTGTCTTCCGAGAAAATATTGATATCATCAAATATAATTTCCAACCAGGACGAGACAGGAAGTGGATAATAGTTGAAAATGTATGAAATAAATATACCACATCATATGATGAAGTAATAAAGATTTGCCAGTGAAGATGACACGTCTTTATTTAGCAACATTGTCTGTGTCTAATTTTCATTTTTGTTAAAAAAGAAAGCTTTACTTACTGACCAGATCCTCCAATTAAAAACTTATAGCAGATGAGGACGTGTAAAGTTAATTCTTTTAGGAAATGACGGAAATCCGGGTGGTATAATAGTCAGCCAACTCTACGCTTCCGAAGGGATACCTATTCATGAGTACACGTTCCTCCGTAATTACACCAGTGTACGTATGCCAAAACATGAAACATTTAATACATGGAACAGATCCGCTGCATCATTATGAAAAGTAACTTAATCAAAATCAGACATCTTTTCCATATTCAAATTGAAATCTAACAAATCTCTTTCGGGCAACAAGATGTAATTATTTTCTTTTTCTCTTGGAGAATATTTTTGTCATTGGTAAATTATTATTCAATAGGTAAATTATTAGTCAGAGGGTAAATTATTATACAATAGGTAAATTATTAGTGAATGGGGAAATTATTATTTAATAGGTAAATTTTTAGTCATAGGGTAAATTATGTCTTCTAAGTTCCCTGTGCATTTTCGGAACAAATAAACGTAAAGAAATCGGCTTTGCATTCTCTAAGGTTTCGAAACCGGGAATGAATGTATGAATAATTTCGTTTATTTAATGCCAATTGCTTCAATATTTTGGCATGCTTGTTAACCTCTAATAAGCGTAATTTACATTCTAATTCTTCACTAAGTATCCGGATCTTTGAAATTTTGAAACTTGTTTGTAAATGGCCTTAATGTTCTGTGAAGTAGCAGAAACTGAATTCAATCTTTGAACAACACTTATGACTAAACTGTCACAATGTTTGTGTAGCGGTAAACGTAAAAATAAAAGCAAACAAAATATGTTACAATTGTTGCGATAATTAATGTTTTGTTCCGCGTATTTGATGATAGGCCTGATTACGATCATTTATTAAAAAAACACAAGCACCGCAAATTTGTCTGGTGATATTCTATATGTTAGAGGTCGGGTAACGACACGGAAACATAATAGGGCTTCCTCTGCGTTTATCGCTACAATGTTTCTCTGAAAGATTTGTCTTACTCGAAAGCGTGTAAAATGTATTATTTGGTTAATGGTATATCAACTCCTGGGCCATTTAATGCTGAAATGTATCTTCTGAGGAAGATTTGAAGTAATAACAATATTATATATGTCCTACTTTCTCAATTTATACATGGTAATCAGATTTTGTGTATATGCCAGTTTGTGTGGACATAATTACTAGAGGTGGTGATAACTGTGTTTTATGTTGTAGTTTTGATAAGTTATATTTTGGGGTACAATTTGAGTAATTGTAGGATATGATATGAATTAATTTGATGAAAGAGTTCTTTCATGTTGTCAGTTGGATTTCTTTCGTTGTATACCAATCTCCCTGGGTTTTTAATGACGGAATCGAATTATTTCGTACAATTTAATAGCTTCACTACAAATAATTTGAACGGAATTTTATGTCCTCAATTAAAGAATGGATTTATTGATGTAATGATATGTATTTATTGATAATTCTCCTATAAAAATGCATTGCTGGTCATTTTGTTTAAAAATATATTGTTTTAAAAAAATACATTGCATTTCATTTTACTATAAATATATACTTTAATACTTTCACAGTGTTTTATTGTGTTTGTGTGTGTTCGCCATCTGGGCATAACTGCAACGCTGACAGGTGCCTCAAATCCCGGTCAGGGTATACCTGGGAACAACAGCAAATAATAGGTTGTCCCACGATCCTCAAAGCCTCCAGTCTACTAGCTGCTTGTTGGATGTAGCTTATCCAGGACAATGTGGTGTAGGCTAACGTTGGTTACCATACAGCGAAACAATCTTGTAATCTTGTATGTGGATGACTATCACACACACACACACACACACACACACACACACACACACACACACACACACATATATATATATATATATATATATATATATATATATATATATATATATATATAGGATGCTTATTCCTTACAGTATCTTCCATTTACAAGTAACTTAGTAATTTCGAGCAGTACTGTGATATTTACGTTTCAGTTAGGGTTATTTGAATATATTCAAATGGTACTCAGTCATTAGGATTTTTGAGTATCAAACGTTGATTCAATATTTAGTTTCGTTTTATTCTTTCAGATTTACCTCTGTTTTTTACATCCTGGAATCACTGTACACTTTCCTCTCTCTCTCTCTCTCTCACTCTCTCTCCGTCTCTCTCCGTCTCTCTTAATACACACGCACATAAACACGCACACACAGAGAAATACTTCGCGCGCGCACGCGCACACACACACACACACACACACACACACACACACACACACACACACACACACACATATACACACACACACACACACACACATATATATATATATATATATATATATATATATATATATATATATATATATATATATATATATATATATGTATCAATTACCAACTAAAACGAAAACGAGACAGGTATTCCAATAGATTTGATGATTTATTTAATATATATTCCATAAAACAGGATGGAAATAATAAATGTTTGCCAGTGCAAAAAGGAATGACTTTGGTTATCAACATTGCTCCTGTCTAATTCTGCGTTTTTACCGAAGAAACATTTAATTACTGGCCCGTTTCTCCGATGAAAAACCTATAGTAGATGAGGACATGTGAAGTTCTTTCTTTTACGAAATGGCGAAAGTCCTGTTGTTATAATAATTAGGCATCAATCCGCGTCTGAAATTAATGTAGAATACCTATTTATGCGTATCTATCATCAGCATTTCAAGACAGTTCCTGTGGCAAAATTATCCTACTTAAAACTGTTCTGCTGCATGATGACGAAAAGTAAGTTTGTAAGAATTGGTCAACTTCAGCCATATCGTATTATCTTTCGGTCAACTCGATACCAAATTATTTTTTATCTCTGGAAGTATATTTATCAAGTGGCAATTTTTTTCAGATGTGAAAAGAAAATAAACCTGCAGAGAAACTGGTTTAGATACTCGTTATATACCTACCAATGAACAATAATGGGTATGCCCCAATCCTTATAAATACGTTGGACACTATTCTAAGTCGGGGAAATATGCTGTCTAAGTAGTCAACCACTAGCAGTGGTTTACTTTCTTCACGCCGCTGCGGAGTATTTTATTTTGTTCATGTCATAAAAATTACCATTTCATTTTTATCTTTCGTTTTGGTTATTCCTCATTCAGTAACCTTTTCTAGGTTACAACAATACTCTAAGGTTTTTGGAACAGGCAATAAATGAATGAATAATGTCGGTTCTTTCAGGTAAAGCTCTGCTTCCATAACTGTTTCGGAACCTTTGAAACATGATTATAAATGACGTTAATGATTTGTGAAGAACTGCTAATACGAAAATGGGTTCAATGTATGAAAACTCTGATTACTAAACATTCAAAATGTTTGTCTATCATTCGACGTACAAATTCACCCATGCAGAAATGCTTTGCTTGCTGTTTACTTAATGTTTTCTTCTTCGTATTTGATGATAAGACCAAGTTCTGTCGTTTTTTGAAAATAGGGTGACACAACAAATTTATCTAATGAAATCCTGAATGTTAGAAGTCGAGTAATCATCTGACAAAATCTGGAAATCATCAGCGTTTATCTTCACAATATTTTTGAAATTATAAGCGTTTAAATTCGTTGTTCACATCTTACTGCATATGGGCGAGTTTTGCACATGGTATTTTAGATGGTATTACATATAGCCGAATTGTTAGATCGTTGCCTTTCCGACGAGAAAGACCCGGGTTCGAATTTCATCAGGAAGATGACTTCTTGATGATATCGACCTGGGGAGGCTATCATAGCTTATCGCAACTTTGAAAAATGCTTGAGAAACATACCACCAACCATTGACAGTGGAATTGGGTAGCCGGAACTATTTAGGAAGACCGTTGATGGTTAAAGTAGTACGAAATCGCCTGTCAGCTTAATCGTGTGTTTGGGTGTATTGGACAACTTCAGACTATTTATCGCATCAGATAATATGCCCTTACCCAGAAACTCTATAGTTGCATTATAAATCAGAGGTGCGCTTTGTGGTTGTTGAACACACATCTGAGCAGGGGTCTGTGACAGGAACTGGCTAGCCAGCCTTGTAGACAGGCATTCTCGATGAATGGTCTGTCACCACAACAGACAAGAAGGCAACCACAAACATTCGTGCGTTTATATTGGAAATGATAACGATCCATGTAAAGTCCTGGGTTAACTATTTATGTTTATGTGTTGATGATAGAATCGTTTAATCTACGTGTAGCAAAGTTTTCCTGAGTCTTCAGTTTATCTGCAGAAGGACCTGACATTAATTGTAATCTTGCTCGACTGCCGACCAATATTTTCATGACGGCATTTCTATGTGCAATATGTACTACTGTATAATGCCCCACCGGAGAAAACTTTCTCTTTTTCCTGGGAGAGTACAAGACTCGCCGAATCTTCTGTGGTACCAGCTGATATCTCTACACCTTCATTATTCTTCCTTGAATCATTTTTTCACTCTGGGAAAAATACAGTCGAAGCGTATTTTTGTTTATTCCAGCAACATTATCAAATATTTTATTTGCATTTCGAACGGAGTTAGGTTACATCATTAGTGCACGAACATCCTCCGCTCGAGAGAGTAGAATTTCCTGTGGTCAGAAATCCATTAACTTTGCCAGATCAGCCTAGATTTGTATAGGTTCATCATCTCTCAGGGAGATTAAAAATATTTATCACTGTTCTCGTCAAACTGGTATTGGACAGAATCTGGATGTGACTCAGCTGTTTTTTTCTTATTATTTTTAATGAATACGAGAATTACTTCTTTAATATTCGTTCTACCTTTATTGTGCCATAAAAGATTCTCTGAGGTGATTTTTTTATTACGTCCTCGACACTGTATCCTGTGGTGGCGATGTAACGAGAAACACGATGGGACGAGAGACACACAAAAATTGTTTTCATCTTAACGATTCCTTCTAGTTATATGAAATTTTGTCGTTGTTTATCGTACAGCGCAGTAATGTGTTCAGATAACTTTATTATATCCCATACTAGAATTTTGAATTAGCTATCTTTGTTCCAGTCCTTCATAGGTGATTCTGCTGTTGACCCATAATATGCAATCATTGGCAGACTGTGCCCATTCTCATTATTGAAAGCAAGATTTCCTGTAACACAGTTTCACCTCTTGAGGTTACGATACTTGGTAAGGTTGTCACGGTCGATGCAGAATGAGGATTAATTAATTTATTTATTAATTAATATACGTAATGTTCACCTATTCGACTTTCTTGTAATAAGCCCTGGTCCCGCACATCTGTAAATACAATTTATCATGTATATTATAAACAACAGATTATCATAAAATGGCAGCTACTGTTAATATATATAACTAAGAATTATTTTTTTATTATATCGATAATATTTTAAACCGATATGTACTCATTTGTTTTCTAAATTAATTTTAACAATATAAACATAAATACTATTTACATTATTAGCATTATTCGGACAATTGCCCTCATCTTTGTCGCCATATTTATTACAACGTTTCGACCGTTGTACGCTCCGGCCATCAGGTGGTTGGAATGTCGAACTGAAACCTTTATTTCGCTCACTGGGGTAGACTGTTCCACGTGCCATGTTTAATGGATGTCAGTTATCAGTTATCTCCTGTTAATTTTTCCCTCTGAAAGTTCTTCACTGCTGTAACCAGGTATTGAACTCACACTCTTTGGGTCCTGTCACTGGATCTAACTAAAGCCTTTATCCACTGTGTCATGTGACCTTGTGTATTGATTTCTGGGTAATATAAAACTAATGTCTTCAGCAACCATTTTTACCAGTGCTATTATTGCAATTTTTGCTGTTATCATATCATGTTTTTACCAGAGCTCATACTGCAACATTGTTGTTATTATTGCTTTTCTCTGACACTCCTTATTACTGGTTCCCATAATGTATTCATTTCTATGCTTGGTCGGCTCAGGAGATTTTTGTGGCCTAGAATATGTACTGATTCCTTAAGTTTACGAATTTTCTAATGTTCTTTGTCTATAATCTCAACCTGATCCCACAGAGAGCTGTGATCTCCCTCCATATGTGGTCAGCCACGCCTGATTTTTCCACATCCCCTCGTGTTACAGCTTTCTGGTGTTCTTGAAGCCTCGCCTGATAATACCCAGAAATTATAATACCCAGAAATTCCTACACAGATGCTCTCAAGGACACATGGCACAGTGGATAAAGGTGTTGATTCGATCCAGTGACAGGACTCAAAGAGTGTGAGTTCAATACCTGGTTAAGGCAGTGGAAAACTTTCCGAGGGAAAAATTAACAGGGGTTAACTGCTAACTGGCATCCATTAAACATGACACGTGGAACTAGAAGTCTACCCCAGTGAGCGAAATAAAGGGTTCAGTTCGACATTCCAACCACCTGAAGAAGGCCGGAGCGTACAAAGTTGAGGACTATAGTCCGCATAATGTAAATAGTGTACATAATACCTCATCTCAGAAATATAGACAGATACTGAAATACTATTATTTATAATGTGCATAAACTTAAGTTTGTTGGTCAGACTTACACTTAATTTGTATTTATCTTTCATTCGATGCAATAAAATAAAAATGTAGAAATTCTTGATTTATCAAAGACCGTCAATTTTTGTGCCAACGGATAATACTTTATTGAAATTGGTCTCACTATTCTCTTATATCGGTAGGAATTAATTTTCCAAAAGTGAATTTACGAGGAGGAGGAGGAGGAGGAGGAGCAGCAGCTTCTTCTTCTTCTTCTTCTTCTTCTTCTTCTTCTTATTATTATTATTATTATTATTATTATTATTATTATTATTATTATTATTCTTATAATAACATTTCACTACAAGCAAGACGGGAGTGCCACTAGCAAGCAAGGGGTTTACAGAGAGTGAGAGCAAGATTAACGAGGGTTGTTCGAGGAAAGGATATAGAGAAGGACGTTCATCAGAATCAGGTCATCAGAAAATGTCGATAGACATTACATTTGTATATTTGAAGATTATAGCTATCAGGGAAGCAAGAAGAAGGGAGTTCCACTCTCGGGAAGTGCGAGAGAAGAATCTGTTGGTGTAGAAGAGGCCATTACTATTATTATTATTATTATTATTATTATTATTTATTTGTTTATTTTTATTACTATTATTATCCGTAGTAGTAGTACATAGTAGTACATAGTCGACTAATTGAAGCCAACCATACGCGCCTCTTTCGAAAATGTCACTTCCCAAGCTTAAAAACTCGCAAATATTTCGCAGTTATCTTTAACTTATGTAAATTTCATGGTACTCTGAGCGAGTCCTATCGACAATGGAACATTTCAGTCTTTGTTTTACTCTGTGATACTTAATAGGACGCCCGAGGTAAGTCTTGGCAATTATTGATATTTTATATAGAGTGTCATGCTAGAATAGCTATAGACGATGAGTAGCGACAGAGTATCATTAACTTTGGTAGGCGTTCGTGTACCCGCGAGCAATAATGCAATACCCGGGTGACTACCGAGGCCATTTTTTCACTTGTAGACATCGCTTACATACTGGATTATGGAAGTCACTTCATTAGGAATATTTCCCCGAACGTGATAGATTCACGGTTTAATACTTTCATATTTCCAAGTTTCGACAAAACTGAAACAGGTTATCGCGGAAAATATTAATATTTATTTTCTAGAATAGGCGGAAAGAAATGTTCTTCAACTTCAATTATAAATTTATTTTGAAAATTATGGTAATCTGAATTATTTAATATTTTCCAAGACCCTAATTTTAACCCACATCACAACATATAGTGCATTCCTGTCATACCCATGAACATTTCATTTGTTCAATTTGTTGTTGTTGTTGTTCTTGTTGTTGTTGTTGTTCTTGTTGTTGTTGTTGTTCTTCTTCTTCTTCTTCTTCTTCTTCTTCTTCTTCTCCTCCTCCTCCTCCTCCTTCTTTCTTCTTTTTCTTCTTTCTTGTTGTTGTTGTTGTTCTTCTTCTTCTCCTTCTTTCTTCTTCTCCATCTTCTTCTTCTTCTTTTTCTTCTTCTTCTTTCTTCTTCGTTCTTCTTCTTCTTCTTCTTCTCCTCCTCATCCTCCCCTTCTTCTTCTTCTTCTTCTTCTTCTTCTTCTTTCTTGTTGTTGTTGTTGTTGTTGTTCTTCTTCTTCTTCTTCTTCTCCTTCTTCTTCATCTTCATCTTCTTCTTCTTCTTCTTCTTCTTCTTCTTCTTCTTCTTCTTCTTCTTCTTCTTCATCTTCTTCTTCTTCTTTTTCTTCTTCCTTCTTCGTTCTTCTTCTTCTTCTTCTTCTCCTCCTCATCCCCCCCTTCTTCTTCTTCTTCTTCTTCTTCTTCTTCTTCTTCTTCTTCTTCTTCTTCTTCTTCTTCTTCTTCTTCTTCTTCTTCTTCTTCTTACGGACGCAATGCTTCAGGAATTTGGCGATCAAGGCTCTCCATAATTTTCTGCCCTTTTTAGCACTAAATATATTTTGTAATTTTGTATTTTCCACTAAAAACTGCTCTACCATCAGTTTAATCAAGCTCACTATATAGATGATGCGTCGTTTTCCTCTGTCTCTCACGCATACAATATGTCTTGTGAATATCAAATTTCCCAAGTCCTCTTTCCTCATTACGTGCCCTAGAAATTTAATTTTTACTGTCATTTTCGTCGTTGCTCACATATTCTCAGCATCCTTCGGTAGAAACATATTTCTGTTGTCTGAAGACTCTCCTTTATCGGAGAGGAGATTATCCAGTATTCATTGAAATATAAGAGGACTGATATCACATAATATTTCACTACTCTTTTCTTTGTTGCTAATGAAATGTTCTGTTCCTTATTACTTCACTTAGCTATTCGAAGGCATCTTTCTTTATACCAATGCGCCTTCCGATTTCAGTCTCGCACTTTCCGTTGTACTTGTTTGTTTTTGCTATCTTAAAATTCTACTGTGTATGTGGGATTCTTATTTACTGTCTTCTAGGAATTGGTGGTTATTCCATTCTTATAACTTTCCTTCATTACCTTCTGTACAAATTCTTGCCGTTTCCTTTTTGTATTTGCTATCAACCTGATTCATCTACATATATTATGTTGTCTAGATTGTGGCCGCCAATGATGAGTCCTGGTAGGACTTCTAATTCTCTCAGAATAACAGCTATAAATGTTAAATACCGTAATTTCCCATGTATAATACGCCTTCACCCATAATACGCACCCTTAAAATTGTGATGAAAGTCTGTGAAAATGCTTCTACTTACGCATAATACGCACCCTTGCTTGATAATCAAACACTATAAATTGTACCTCTCCAATTTCATCGTGGCCAGCGTTTCCTACTCTTAATAAAATGATTTTAAACATAGAATAATATTAATTTAATTTAGTTTTATGATAATCCTCATTTTGTGTAATATTTGTAACTATTGTTAGGGACATATGATTGTATTTGATATCCATATGGGGTCGCAATCACCGAATGTTAGTGTCAAATTGTTGTATGTCTGTGGTGAGCAGTCATCTTGCAACTGAAATCGACCTATGAAACGGCAATTTTATTTTTTGTAGCTGTGTATAATACGCACCCCTAATATTCCTTGTTATTTGTTTTAGAAAAATGCGTATTGTACTTGTGTAATTAAAATAATTTCGGTGAGAGGACTCATTCTTGTCTTACACTTCTTTCTATTTTTGTTTATTTACTAAATGCAATTTCTGTCCATATGCAGATGTCTTGCTGCTATGATTCTTGAATATATCAAGCTTATCTATCATTTTCAACAGTTCATTGGGACGCACATTATCAAATGTTTATGAATAATCTATAAAATACGGGTAAAAATGCCTCTGCATTTTATTGATCTTTCTGATAACATTCTGATTATCACATTGCTTGTTTCCGTACCTTTAATTAACGCGCATTTTTCATTTCTTACTTCCGGTCTAATTATGCTGCTACTTCCGGTCTAGTTCCGCTGCGCGATCAATTCATCACAATTCGAATTATATGTTTTGTTTATAACTCATTAGACTGATAAAAATACGATAAATATTTAACTTTGAACAATGATTAATTCTGAATTTTCATTATTAGGCAAATACTGCAATGAATATCCAGTTCGCGTTTAAATTCATTTTCATGATAATACAACGACTAATTACTTGATATTTCTATTTATTTTGGTGTTAGCTAATACGATTGATACTTTCCTTCTGCCATAAGTCAAAGTGGAAAAAAAGGGTGTAGATATGTCGAGGACATATAAAATAAAATACGTTTGTAAAAATCTCTCTCTCTCTCTCTTTCTCTCTCTTTTTTGAGAATCAATTTCCACAAAAGTATTTTCCTGGGATTTGATGAGAAGAAAGAAAACCCAAATAAAAAATTAATATACAAAGTGAAAACGAAGTATTTTTGAACGATAGAAAGCAGCGAAGAAAAATTCAATTTTGATGACTGCACAAATTAATATCGCTGGAGATCGATGTTTTTTTCCTTTGCTGAATTAAAAAGAATAAAAGGAAATATCTGCACTTAGTGATTCATTTTTCTCCTCATGTTTCTTTTCGACTTTTTTCGCGTATAATATGTGTATCGTGCTTAAATTCGTATCCTAAAAGGCATATTACTGTGCGTTTTATATGAAGGTAAAAACGTAACGGAATAGTCATAGAAAAAGATAGTTAAAATAGTTAAATGCCTCTATTTAAAAAAAACGAAGATAATTAATTATTAATTGTTTCATCAGAATGGATAATAAACACCTTCTTGAGTAAGAGTAAAAATAGAGAAATATTTATAAGGTTGATATAAAAATATGATCTGAGATAATAGATTAACAAAAGAAATAAGGAACGAAAAGAAAAGTAAGAAATTATTCTGAAATATCCGGCTCGGATATTTAGATGAATCAGAATTATTTAAATGAAACATCAAACATTTTCTCGTACAACAGGGAATACATAAATAATGAATATTTTCTTCTATAATGTTTTCTGTATATCTCAGTATATATATCTTTTCATTTACTACGAAATGTCTCCTGAGCAAAGAAGATGATAATATCTCTTAAAGGCACGAAACCGCGTTTCTAAAGACGTAATTCTGAGAAAACTACGCTTCCACAATATTGAATAGTTAACGTCTGTGATATAACGACAGAATTCAGTTTCCCTCAAATAAATGGAGTGACGAGAAATCGTAATAGAGTAGAATTCCTCATGTCCGGAATCCCTCATATCTGGAATCCCTCATATCCGAAGTACGTCATATCCAGAATCCCGCATATCCGGACATCATTTTGATGTGTGTATTTTAACTATATGGGTGATATGTCACTGATTTGAAATTTCTGTTTTTCAAGAAATTTACTTTAGATAATTGTCTATGCTTATTTCACTCAAATGGCTTGTATTGGTGCAAAAGATGATGGGAATAAGAGGAAAATATGACAATGAGATATATCAACAACAAAATAGCGATAAGATGCATAATTGTGTTGAAACCTGAATTAAAATTGAAATAATCTAATGAAAAGGTTGTCAGTTTTATGGATAGAAAACCAGCATTCAGCTATGACGTTTGCAATAAAGCACGCAGAGTTAAAACGTGTATTCCGTTTAAAGAATTTCAAGAACTAAAGCAAAGTGCAATGCGTAAAAAAAAGTTAAAAATGACATTAGAAGAGAAAGAATCATCATGCAACAGCGATTAAAAACTCCTCGTAACATTATTTGTTTTGCATACGTGGCATACTTAATTTAATAAATTTGCATTAAGATTACATAATTTATTTCTTTTTACTTAAAATCATTTCCGTTATATTTCACTTACCATCAGACGATTTTGTTTACTATAAAACATAGAAAATAAATGTTAAACTTGATTTCAGTCCCTTTAATATAATCTTTAAATTGCCCTCATATTCGGACTTTGTAACGAATTCCTCATATCCGAAAGGCCTTCATAGTCATGTTGTCAGGGATTCTACTGTATTTAGACGTTTGAAATGCTTATAATAAAACATAGCAGTGAAAAACAAATACAATATAACTTGAAAATACGAAATGCTCACAGTTTTCCTAGTCTTGAATTTTAAATATGTTTTCGGTTAAATATGTTTGAGAATTCATTAAACTATCACTTATTAGGAATCTCGATTTAAGAACTGGGTTTTGTGGTTTTACATGTTTATATTTCGAAATCGAGAGCAGCCATTTGTCTTCATATGATGACAATTTGACTTAGTTTAACAGAAAAGCTCAACAAACTTAAATTTAACTGATTAAATTTAGTCGGCCACTGCTTTAATATTCGACATTAGTTGCACGAGTTAAAATAATTGCTGCTAATTCCACAGAGCAGTTTTCCCGCCCAATTCTTCTGAAGGAGAAACTTTCACTCAAAAATCTTTTAAAACAAGAACTGCTATTTTAAGTGACAAACTCCCGCGGTGATGTTTCCCTATTAGGTTTAATTGTTATCCTCCATATCCATAACATCACAATATCTTCAGGTTTAATCATATGTTAATTCATTCATCATCATAACCATTTAAACAGTAATCCTCCACATTGAGAGCCTCTTCAGCATTTCAGTAGGTGAACTTTAGTTTAAAAATGATCTGGCGACTAATTTGTGTGAGCAATCAACGAAAATTTTATCGGTTTTTAATGATTCTATCAATTCTCTTTAGAAGCAGTAATGTGTTACCATTTGAAAGAAAGGATATATATATATATATATATATATATATATATATATATATATATATATATATATATATATATATATATATATGAAGAAATATAATCTTAAAGTGTGCTATATTTATGGGATAAAGTGCTCAATATCAGAGATGGAGCGTGTGTAAATATAAAAGTGAACATAGAAGTCAACACTTAAGAGGACAGTCTGTTTCATGCTAGTGTAATCGTCAGGCAACTCTGACGATTGCACTAGCATGTAACAGACTGTCGCCTCTAAGTATTTACATATATATATATATATATATATATATATATATATATATATATATATATATATATATATATATATATATATATATATATATTAAGAATTTAACCCCAAGCAAGGCGAGATGCCACTAGTATGCAAGGATTTACAGGAGATTTGGACCGAGAGCAGATAGGAATGATAGAGGAAGAGATAAGGAGAAGGATGAGGAGAAGAATAGTGGATAGATCAAGGCAACTGGAGATGTCGATTAACATTATATTTGAATAATTGGAGATTATAGCTATCAGGGAAACAGGAATAGGGAAGGGAGTTCACAGGCGAGTGGTGCGAGATATTAAGCTATTGGAGTTAACAGTTTCAACAGTGAAAGGGTGAGAGCGGGATGCCAGCCTCGTAGTAAGCTTGAATTACTGAGGTCTTGGAACCAGCGCAAGCAGCTCATCGGAGCAATTACCATAAAATTATTTGTAAAAGAGACAGAGAGAAGCGACGGCACGTCTGTGAGAGAGCGACTGCAGACGAGATGCCAGATCAGGGCCAGATACATTGTATATCCGTCTCTGGATCTTATCAAGAACCCCGAGGCAAAGAGAAGGGAGTCCTGACCATATATGGCAGCACTAATCCATAATACATTCCTACGATATACGCTGTCGTATGTGTGGTGAGTATAGATAGAGGATAGATGAACGTGCATTTTAAGTTGAAACAGCAATTCAACTGAAAGTCACACTCATAGTATCCTTCATATTTTGCATGGAATTGACTGAATGAAATATATTAAATATTTCATGTTTCAAAAATTTTCTGACATCTTGTTCCATTTCATTTCCTGCGCGTACCAGTAACGAGGAACGTTCATATAAAGTGTACGATGCATAAATTGTTGTGTAAATAATGCAAAAATGAAAATAACACAGACATCTCATATTAACAGATATATTTGTCTGAAGGTCCCGTGGGAAAATGAATGGAGCCATAATTGATCCCTAATGATCACTCCAAACACTGTTTTCAACTGGATATGTCATCCAAATCTTTCCGAATCCTATGCACTGTCCTGAGATTGACACCGAACCACTCTGAAATACTCATATTGGAGCTCTTGACATGAATGCTGAACAGTCTAGACGACAAACTCAATAACAAACAACGCGCATGCGCGAATTTAAAAATATAAAATGGCGACATCACACCCCGTATACAAGACATGGTTTTGTGATATTTGTATCCCAGATTTTATTTATAATAAAGACCTTGGCATATTTCTCTATCCGTGTCTAACACACATCACCTCCGGTGAAATGGTTGTGTACCACAGTACAGCAAAGAGGGCGACGATTTTGATAGAGTTAGCCTAGCGTTTCCCATGTGTTTTCAGGAAGCGCAAAATGAGTCTGCTTCGTGACATCAAACACTCCCTCTCACTTCTCGGCAAATCATTTGCTGCCTACAGTTCGTATTCTTAATATATTCATACTGTGAATGCTCATCGCATTAACAGTCACCATCTTCTCATACAGCTGGCATTTTTCTATATTTGTTTTCTGGGCCCACATCTTTCTGAAAATGATAAAAAAAAACAAAAAAAAAAACTACAGACTCAGAAGCCTCAAGCTTCTTTTCGAATTTTGCCAAACGTTACTGATAGATATTTCCACGCAAAGGTTGACACGTAGAAGCAGGAAGCACAATTTTTGATAGATTATCATCCTTCAACATATTTAAAAAAAATACCAATAGATATTTTTAAAGTCAGTCAACGTAGATTTTACTCAAATTAATTCCAAAATTTAAGTTAACCGGTGAATGCTTGTTCAAAATATTTCTTTCCTTTTTTGTTTTTTATTTTTGGCAGCGAGGTTCAACTTCTACGATGCCCGGGTGCCACTCATGATCGAGGGTTACAGAATAAAAGGCAGAGTTTATTTGGATATAGGGAAAAGATAACGGTTAACCCTAGATATTGCTGCGGCAACTTAAAATGCAAGTCCATCTATTCTCTATTTATACTCACCACACATACGACAGCGTATATCGTAGGAATGTCATTAGGTTAAGATTGTAGTGATCGGGTAAACACCCTCTTGGGAGTCAATTTCACAGAGCATTGGTTCGCGGAAAGAAGCTGGTCGAGTGGAACTTACTTCTCATCAATGTAATATGGATGGACTACAGGTGGTTTGCTACAATGTGAGTGGCATGGAGGGGATACTATAGGTGTGGTCGTTACAAATGGCGGAACCAATGAATTCATTTCCTCTCAGCTTTTTCCATGCAAGTAGCGATATATGTGTGAGAGGCCTGCCACAAGGGGCTTGTGGGATGGAAATTAATTTGTCACCCACAAGGATGCGAGGGCGAAATAAGGTCGTATGATTTATTTAGTAAATATTCTATTTGAGAACGAAATCTTTGACCAAGCCAATACAAACCTTTCATATCCCAGACTTTTACCGAATATAAAACATTTCGCGATATTATAATCTAATCGGTGTCCCCCATACACATTAAAATGTTAGCTACACAAACTCTGAAGGATTTTATAATATTGAAAGTATGGAATTTCAAATAGAGCGAATCTGACTCAAACATTAATTGTAAAAGTTCTGGCTTTTATCTGTCCCGAACACCGATCAGAGACATCGGTAGAAAATATGCAATTATTTCAATAGTGAAAGGGCTTTCTATCAAGACACATACATAAAAACAAAAGAATAATTTGATACATTCTTCATCTGTTGAAACTTTCACGGTTATTAATCCCTGTGCGCTTAACTAAACATCTAAACACTTGAGAGACGATCATACTTGAATGAACATAGTCACAATAAAAATTTTCTGGTTTCCTTCATTGGATATTTAAATTGTTAAGATAACTCAGTACACCTGTGTTGTTAACATTTTATTTATTAAAGCGTGGGTTAATTGTTAAATGGCCCTCGCATAATATGTGTCCAGTAAAATTTTGTATATTTTGGGAGTTGTGTCTTTTGTCTTTCTGAATACTAAGACTTTAATTTTTCTTGGGAATCTGAGTAATTCATAGAATTCATTTGTCATAAATCTATGTCCAAAATCTGGTTATGGTGATGAGAATTATTGGTTGATTCAGTCGATGAACAAACAACAGGAGACAAGTAGAATTCCGAAAGACCTTAGCTTTATACCTGATTTAATCAATATGTCCTCGTTTACATAGATAATAATATGAGGATTTTGATTATATTCGGGGGTGGGGAAGTTTTTCAAGTAATTTGAACTGTTTCAAATTATCGGAGACACGGCAAAATTAATTTCGGAAACTTAAACTCCTTGTTTAACACTCTACGGCCAATCTGGAGATCAACAGCTCTCTCACTTTACAAGAAGATCCGGATCTTCAACACCAAGGTCAAGTCGGTCCTACTTTACTGCGCATATACCTGGCGGGTAACCAAGACCAACACCCACACACTTCAGACATTTACTAACCGATGTCTAAGGAACATCCTAAATATCACGTGAACTTAAGTCATACCGAACGACCTACTGTGGGGCAAGAGAAAACAAGCGACAATCGAGATTGATATCAAGAAACGGAAATGGGGATAGATCGGCCACACACACTGCAAGCCTGCTTCCAGTGTCAACGGGCAGGGCCTTGGCTGTAATTCACAAGGAAAGCCAAAAGTATGTCGACCAAAACAAACTTCGCGCAGAAGTGAAGGCAGTCGGGACGACTTGGACCGACCTTAAGAGGTTCGCCCGGGATTGCGTCCGTTGGAGAGGTGTTGTTGAGGCTCTATGTTTCCAAAGGAATCAGGATGCCTGATACAAAATAGCTTGCTGCCCACTTTCTATAAAGGTTTCTAATGTTTTGTTAAAACATATAACATACGATAGAACGGAGTTAAGTCTATTAAACGTATCTATCTAGGGCACATAATCCAAGGATGTAATTCTAAGAATCTATTCTACTTTTCGAATTAATATATAATTAAAATAAATACATTTCATAATTTGAAGTAAAGCATTAAAATTATCAAAATAAATTACAAATGCACATATGAAGTATGAGTCACCAAAATTATATATATATATATATATATATATATATATATATATATATATATATATATATATATATATATATATATATATATATATATATATATATATAGGTAACTATACTCGTCTCGAAAAACCTTCGAATTCTTGATTTAACAATAGCCAAATCAATCTCGAAGGGAAAAAAAGGTTTTAATAAAGAAAGAGCCAGGAACATGTAAGTCTGTCGAAAATAATCACAGAGATACAGCCCAAAGAAAAAACCCCGATACGAGTAAACAACTAACTAAAGAGCTCGATACAAACGTAGAGCAAACCTAGTGAAACCTAATGAGCCAGACAAACCTACCAAGGTTTCACTTAGGAAGATTGTCAGGGTCAACTGGCCCTGACGATCGGTCTAAGTGAAACCTGGCTAATTAGGTTTGAATACAAATGTATATATATATATATATATATATATATATATATATATATATATATATATATATATATATATATATATATATATATATGTTATTATTTAATGGTAGCACTTTTTCAGTTCTGATAAATTTGTTATCGGGATGCTATTAAAATTATTCTTGTAATTACAAAGCCAACAAATTCAATATATTTCGGAAATGCACAGCTAAACGTTGCGTACAGAAGCGAATGAAATAATTCAAGTAAATAGTTGCAAATTGCGCATGCAAATCAATCGTATGATTCAAATGCGTGTATATAATATTACATTATATGTGTGCCGATCTATGATTACATGTCTTTGATCATTGTTAATTATTCATACAAGCATTCCTAATCTCGATATATTGAGTGAAAACATGTACTTTGGTCATTTTCGAAGAGGCTTTTGAAAATATCACTAACAAGCTGATAAGATTAAACAAATGATATACAATTGGTAGCATTTATACAAATTCCTCTCATAATTCGCTTTATACATATTAAGTATTTGGGGACTATTTTCATAAAAATACCCTTTTTATGAAACAAACCATGATTATAAGAAATTACCCCCTGTTTAAGTGGATATACACATATAGATAGATAGATAGATAGATAGATAGATAGATAGATAGATAGATAGATAGATAGATAGATAGATAGATATACCGGGTGTAACAGCAAAATTCTACAAATCGTATAACAGTATATTTATCTATCACACAGGTACCAACATTCATACCCTGGCTTCCATCTTCAAAGTTTATTCAAGAACCATCAATAAAACAGTGAATAAGTTTAAAAACGGTTGAACAGTAGAGGAATACTGGATCAGGAAGTCACAAACAAGAAGAGGGATAATCATTTCATATTAGATCTGAAGATATCAATGACAAAAGATCCATCTCAATCCACAAATCTTTTCGCTCGTGAGAGACAGATTTCAGTTATGACAGTACAAAAAGCAGGGAAAATGACTTGAAAATGAAATCGTACGTGAAACCTGTTAGACAACTTGTTACCCTGGAACAGAAATTCGGAAGGTTAGAGAGAGCGATGATTGTCTTGAATAATTTTGAAAATAATCTAGGAAAATACACCCTCACACACACACACACATATACATATATATATATATATATATATATATATATATATATATATATATATATATATATATATATATATATATATATATATATATATATATATATATTATTTATATATATATATTTATATATATATATATATTATTAAATACATATTACTAGCATTATCCGAGGTTTTTATATCACTATTGGACAATAATTTGAGCAATATGTATATATATATATATATATATATATATATATATATATATATATATATATATATATATATATATATATATATATGTATTAATTTTACTTCTGTTCAACATGATGTTCCAATCTTTAGCTATAATTAATTAATGATGAAAATGTTAATTTAATTTATGACCGATTTCATTACGATACTCCTGTTTAATTTAGAGAGCAAGTATACATTCTTATTGCTCAAAATAGAGTCCAATAGTGATATAAAAACCTCGGATAATGCTAGTAATATATCTTTAATCATTTCTAATATATAACAATTCGGACCATAATCAAACAATTGGATAATTTTGCTGTTACACGATTTGGACAAATTGACAGTAATACTCAGTCCATTAAGAGAGAGAGAGAAATTAATATTCATACATTCGTATTGCATAATATATGACAAGTAAAAACGGGAATTTTCTTCAACAGTTTTAATTATCATGGATGAGGAATGATACAAGCTATTAAAAATTATTAGATTAATCACTGTATTAAGCAACTATGTTCAACCTGACCAACTTTGAAAACAGTCTCTCTATAACTACACATGGTTTTGTTTCAATTTTATAATATAAACTGGAATAATATTCAATTATTTTCAATCCATAATAGAAACTGTTTTAAAAATCGCGTTTGTGCCCGTTGTTTATCAATTTTGCTTCATGCAGATCCCAACATTATTCATTTCTTTTTCAAAGGATCAATGATTACTTATAGAATTAATGGAAATGTTTATAGAAGCACCTCCAAAAATCTAGAGGAATCTGACAGCTGATCTTTCCGCTGACGGAGCCCTTTTGACGCAATGGGAGAACGGCTGGTTTGTACCAATCAATACGCCCAAAACCAAACTAGTAACGTTCCAACATCACAGAATACCCTGAACTTTCACTTTTATCATGGATTGGTGATCTGTCAAAGAGGCTTCTTGCCTTGCCCGCCTATTGAGAGTCAAGTTCAGCCTACATCTCAAGTGGAAAACCTACACCGCTGATGATACTGGAAATTTGATGGACTGCTCTAAGTATTTGAATCCTCTCGCCTGTAATATAACTTTACAAAGACCAGATCAAACTAAAAATAGAGTATTGCTACCGTGTCTGGTCTGGAGCTGCCCGGTTCTCAGTAGACCGCCTCAACAGGCTTGCTCCTACTGATTTATTTTCAATTCTTTCCGACTGATAAAACGCCGTAATTCACTCGCTATGATATCGCTATTTCCATGACAAATGATCTGGCGAGCTGAGTTCTTCATTTCCAACAATCCTGCTTTGGCAGCTACAACCAGCGACGGCACGTGCACAAAGGGGGAGAATCATCCATACTCCTTTCGTATGCCATTAGTAAGGAAGAATTGTCTGCTACATTGTGGAACCGACTCCGAACACGAAGTTTACCCGGTTACAACAAGTTTAATCTCTTTGAATCGAGGTTTAACCGTTATTCTTCTTACCACCACTTCCTACACTCATACAGTATCGTTATCTTTACCTCTACCTTGAATAACTCTTGGGCCTGTTTTCAGCACATATTTCGTAGTCACTCTAGAATTTTTCAAAAATGGCAATGGAAACGATATTGCGTCATATGACGTGTCTGTAGCATTTCAATTTTATGTTTATGAGGTCTTCAGCCAGACCTGATTATTGCTTGATCGTGTTTCACATTATACCATTTGTGTTGCTCAATATGCAGGTGAGATTTTGATATATATATATATATATATATATATATATATATATATATAATGGCCCGCCGTTGCTGTTTGAATAAGCTCAAAGTAACGAAACACTCTTATTTACGAGCCAAGGAAGAGAAAAACGCGTTGTAGCTCGTGACGTCACACATGACCACGCGAGAGGGAAAGCGAGAAGTATTAAGTATGGGTATTAAGTATATATATATATATATATATATATATATATATATATATATATATATATATATATATATATATACGTCAAAACAATCCTTATTCCCCCATAGCTGAACACTTTAATCAATCAAGACACTCATTAGACAACTGTAAATGTTTATTGAAAGATTCCGATTTTAGTTCCACATACACACGCAGAAAAAAAGAAAATACTGGATTTTAAAATTAGACATATATAAACTAGGGTTAAACAAAGACTTGGGAATTTTAAATCTGTATAAATATTTCAATAGTTAATTTTTTTTTTTTTAGATATAGTTAAAAAAAACTTTTTAAACATCATCTAAAATATTATCGTTAGTTGCATTCCACATCACGTGACGTCCGCGTCTCACTAGGGACGCTACTTGAAAACAAACTTCTGAATACAGTTATTTAATTTATTTCTGACGAAAGATCGGGGCAGATCTGAAAAATCTAATATATATATATATATTGAATTTGAATTTAAAAGGATTTTAACGTTTTTAGTTTGTAAAAAAAGTAGCAATATGATTACGCTACAAGATAATTGGCAAATGTTTGTTTAAAATTTTTGACTAAAAATATTGACCCTGAAGATGAACAATGATGTTCGAAAGCGCTAGGTTATCGTATGGACAATACATATTTCGAAATCATTTTCAAATAAAAAGTCTCAATAGAGAATATGAGAAAATTCAAAAAAAAATATGTAAGACTATGTTGTCTTTAACATTCAATACTACATGTTTAAAAGAAGAGTTGCTGCCAAATTACACACACACACACACACACACACACACACATATATATATATATATATATATATATATCTATATATATATACTTTCACAAAAAAATTCAATTTTTTAAAAATTTGCAACTTTTCAGTTTATTTTAATTTGCAACTTTTCAGTTGTTTTCTCCATATTGTATATATATATATATATATATATATATATATATATATATATATATATATATATATATATATATCCATTAGCTATATAAAAGAGCATTATAGCGCCATAGATCCATAGAAACTTGGTTCTTACTGAGTGGATTTATACATATTTTAATGCAAGAATGTGATTATATTTTAATTCCAATGCTTGTTTGTTTTTGTTTTTGTTAATGTAACAGTGCATTTTCTCCCAACCAATATGATACTTTCTTGCCAGAAAGACCTTTATATAAAACTTGAATATACGGTTGATATTGTACTCTGTATGATTATAATCTAGCTGTTATTCATTTTCTAGAAGGGATGAATTTTTTAGTCGAACGTAAGAAATACAAGACACCCATCAGTATGAGTTTTCCTTTAGGACAAAGTTAATTCAGCGTTACAGAATATTGTATGCTTAGACATATATGCTGATAAGTCTTCCCTGATTAACTCATCTTCCTTTAGATGATTTTTCGAAAATCATTTATCCATAATCAAGACGGGAGTGCCACTAGAACGCAAGGGGTTACTTAGAGTGGAAGCAAGTGTAAAGAGGCGCGATTGAGGAAAGGATAATGTAAAGGACGGGGAATTAGTTCAAGATCATCTGAATATGTCAATTGACGTTGCATTTGAATAATTGACGAATGTCGCTATCAGAGAAGCAAGTAAGAGGAAAGGAGTTCCACAGACGGGAAATGCGAGACATGAAGCTATTGGAGTAGAAGAGACGGCCACATTTAAACGTTTCGACAGTGAAAGGGTGGGACTGTGATGCCAACGTAGTAGAACGCTTAAATTCATGCAGTTTGGGAACCAGCGAAAGTAGCGCGCCGGAGCAGTTACGGTGAAAGTATTTGTAGAAAAGGCAGAGAGAAGTGACGGCAGGTCTCTGAGAAAGTGATTGTAGACGAGATGCCAGATCAGGACACATTACATTGAATGATAAATTTTATCGCTTGATAATCTCTAACATCGAAGGTATTCATTAAGGACCTATTCGTTTAATGAGTGATTTGAGGAAAATATACCAGCAACGCTTGAATAATTCTATCAGATTATGTGGGTGTAAGATGAGCTCGATAAAAGACAATATTATAGTCAACAGGCATTCATAGAACCTAACATAAAAATGTGTTAGATCCTTGCACAAATTCCCAGCTATTAATATATATATATATATATATATATATATATATATGGGAAAATTTATTCACACTTTTCATTATTTGCTATGTTACATTTGTTTGTACGGCAACAAATAGTTGTCCGAGTGTGATAAATATGGAAGATACACTGAAATTGGATGAACCTACGACGCTGATCAACGGCATATTTTTGGACTGTTGTCCTCATCTTTACTGCTACATTAAACATATGATATTAATCCGAATAATGTAAATAATGCAAATAATTACAATACCACATCTCAGAAATATAGACTGATCACTGGTAATATAATTTCTCACATTACCATTGGTCTAACTTCGGCTTTGGCTATGGTTAGTGATTTAAAATCGTCATACCGCTTCACCAAAGTCATTTACGATTTAATTTTCATGGCATGTCATTCTGCGATGAATGTTGAGTTTTTATTGCTGCGCAAAATAATTGAAGAGCAGACTATAATGGGGATTTTTCAGGTATTCTTTTAATTCATAGGCTAAGCATTTTGCCAACTTCTTCAAATTACCAATTCAGTTAATATTTACGGAAATTCTTCCATTCCTTAAATCTAGAACGCTTGCAAGCTCTCGAGATGTTGTATGTAGATTAGCTTTCACAGACGCTTTTAATTTATTGTCGTTAATAAGAGTTCACGACTTTCATTTTTTCTAGAGTGAATTCACTCAAGTGGAATTTTTAAAAATCAAAGTTGCATTGAGTCGACAGATACATGTACATGACTCCAAAATTCATTGTATTTCTATAGCTGCTTATACGTCGCGTCGACCATGTTTGATCTCATAAAAATACATTTGACGAAAAGCCCTGTTGATAATTCTATTTTTAATTATTTTAAAATACCCAAATTTATACTTAAATGAATTAAGTAGAAAAACGTATGTAAATACGCTTTAATAAAGCATAATTTTATACATCTTGTTAGATTTTTATTCTTCACAACTTTTGACACCACAAAGAAACAATTTTTAAAAAATCTATTTAGATTTTATAGATACTTCTCATCATCTTTATTGTCATATTCACAATGTTTCGGCCTTCTTCAGGTGATCAGGATTTTAATTGATTCCACTGGATAACTCAGTTCTCTCACCCACTCCTTTGTGGCCAGATATTTAGTATATAAGTTATATGATAATAATTAATAATGTTAGACAATAAATTTCCACCTGAGATTTGAAACATGAAATTTTGTGTATTAGATTATGATATTAAATTAATAATATATTATTATATTTTGGCTTTGTTGAATTTTTCATTCAGCGCACAGTTTATTTTATATTTTAAGCTTTTAAGATATTTTAAGTTTCGCATATATATATATATATATATATATATATATATATATATATATATGTGTGTGTGTGTGTGTGTGTGTGTGTGTGTGTGTGTCTGCAGGTATGCAGAAAAATAGGAAAGAACACGTTAGGTAAATAATCCGGAGTTCCTTAGTATTTTTGATTTTATTTTTAAAAAGACAGTGCTCCATACAGAAGTAGAGCTTATATTATAATTGTAATATATTTTTTTAAAAATATGATTCCTTCGCTACATAAGAGTTCTCATGTTTCAAAAGCGAGAGCCGAGACCCCTAATATAATTTTTGAAATTAAGTTGAATTAAGGTGTCTGTTCACGCTTTCTCGTCAAGCGAGAATTTGGGAATAAGCTATCTTGTGGTTAGCGCGTGTAAAAATTATATTAGGGGTCTGGGCTCTCGCTTTTGAAACATGAGAACACTTAAATAGCGAAGGAATCATATGTTTTAAAAAAATATTATAATATATATATATATATATATATATATATATATATATATATATATATATATATATACTTGTCGACCATTCGATAGAGCCCTCTATAGGAAAGGGTAAATTTAATAAAAAGCGGTGGCTGCTGCTGCTCCAATGAATGCATTACTCTTCAGGTACGAATTGATTTCTCTTAGCCACTGGCCTATATCGTATAGAAATAGAACCGCTAAAATTTCCCTTTCTCTCTCCCGTGCGCCGACAGATTAGGAGTAGGATCTCTGATGCCAAATCGGTCTAGATTCTATCTCGACTTGAAGAAATCGGATATATATATATATATATATATTACCATTAATATGATCTCTCTCTCTCTCTCTCTCTCTCTCTCTCTCTCTCTCTCTCTATCTATCTATCTATATATATATATATATATATATATATATATATATATATATATATATATATATATATATGTATGTATGTATGTATATGTATATGTATATATATATATCAGGGACGTGTCGGACTGGAATAAAATAGACCAGCAGGTACATTTTCCTTCTCTGGCACAATCTACACCTAGTCCAACAAAAATGACGATTGCCCTGATTACTCTGCGTATTTCTTGACGGTAATCTCGGGGCACACACACACACACACACACACACACACACACACACACACACACACACATATATATATGTATATATATACATATATATATATATATAAATATATTTATATATATATACATATATAAACATATATATGTACATATATAAACATATATATGTATATGCATATATATATGTGTATATATATATATATATATTTACACATATATATATCTATCAATATATATATATATCAATATATATATATATCAATATATATATATATACATATGTCTATATACATATATATATATATATGTATATATATATATATTGATATATATATTGATATTGATATATATATTGATAGATATATATATGTAAATATATATATACACAAATATATATGCATATACATATATATGTTTATATATGTATAAATATGCATATACATATATATGTTTATATATGTATATATATATATATATATACACATATATATAGGTATTCATATATACATATACATATACATATTTATGTATATATACATATATATATATATATATATATATATATATATATATGTATATATATATATATATATATATATATATATATATATATATATATATATATATATATATATATATTACATACACAAAGAGACAGATGAAAGGAGCGTTTCAATTTTAATCGATTTTCTTAAAAATAATAATTATTAAATCCATGATTATTCTCTGACAAAAAAATGTGTCTACTGTTTCGGGATAGTAACGTTTTCATTACCTAATCGGCCTAGGACACTCACGATATTTTCTAAGTGAAAAACAGATCGACTTTTCTCATTCGGATAACAACAATCTTCAAAGTTCAACCGCCATTGTAGCCTTCTTGTGATTCTCTGCATTTGCATGACTCTCCACGTTTCTCTCCTTCCATCATTCCATCATTGTCTTTGTCAATCGATATCTTCACGCAATCCTGTTAACGGGGAATGAGCAAGAGAGACGTATTGTCAGTTGAACGGACGGACAGTGAGACCAGAGATGTTACTCCGTTGCCTTCAACTCTTTCCACGATTAATAATGTTAGACTTTAGCCGATTTCTCGCAGACCTCATCTGCTTCGCCAATTCCTGTTCTCCTTCCAACCTTGTTCCCGGACACTTGTCTAATTATTCACGGCCGATCTGGGCCGATTACACTAAACGCTCTCACCGGATTATCGTTTGGAGTGGATCAGAACTTATTAAAGACTTGTCATGACATGTTTTCACTTTAGGAGGGACCGCATTAGTGCGTTGTGACCCCTTCTTGGCGCCAAGAAATTGTGTGGTCGATTGAACCGTTAACGCTAATATTAGCGCATCTGATCCTGCTTCTTTGAATCGCACGTTAAACGCTGATCTACGCCGACTTGACAACATCTTGCAAACTATTGTTTTCTTAAATTGATTTAACTCTGGATTTGCGTCAGGTAGGATATTTATAGTTTGACTGTCCGGAGTTAAGCAAGATCTTTGCAAAACTATATGCATTAAATTTTCTAATATTTCTTTTTCATACGAAGTGTTTCCGTTCTAATATTTTGGATAATTGAAATATGCGAATAAGACTAGAAAACACTCTGAACTGAACATTATGATAAAAAAAATATAAAACATGAGGCAAAGAGTAAACTTAATGCATTTTATTTTAGGAACAACAAAGTTATTTCTTTAGGATATATATATTTTATGGCTTCCGTGGAAAATACGAACATTAATTGCCCTATGTCATTTAAGTGTTTTCATACTCCATTATCAAAGAGATTTACATTGATAAGCTGACTTAGTTTTCGTTTGTCATATTTTCTTTCATCGTTTGCTGTTACCGTGATATCGGAAGTATCACGTTATCACCGTTAATTTGAAGATTTTTTCTTATTATATGTGACGTATATTTAATATACAAGTGTCCCCCCCAAAAAAAAATTGATATATTTTTAAAAGCTAATATCTTAAAAACCTCTGAGTCTAGCTCAAGGAAATTCAACCATTTTGGTTTTGAACATCATAACTTTATCGTGGGACGATTTCATAAGTTTTCAATATTTGCGACGCCCGTGACACGTCACACGTCAAGTCGGTAGTTAAGCTCATGTCAAACACGCTGTAGCATGTCTCCGGTAATATTATCCCGTGTGGAATCGATTTTCTGCTTGAGTACATCAATGTTAGCCGGAAGAGGTGGGGTATATACCATTCCTTTCACATATCCCCATAGAAAGAAATCCCACGGGTACAGGTTCGCTGACCGCAGTGGGCATTTCATCAGAAAACTGTCTTCATCTCCACTACACCAGCTCCATCTCTATGGCACATTCTCATTGAGATAAGCATCAACTGTCCTCATCCATTAAATATAGAAATTTGATGTCATTTCAACAAAAACTCCCCAAATTATTCGCCTGCTAAATGATGTCAATTTTTTGCGGAGATTATATACATATATATGTATATATATATATATATATATATATATATATATATATATATATATATATATATATATATATATATATGTACACAAACACATAAATATATATATATATATATAATATGGAGAAAACAACTGAAAAGTTGAAAATTAAAAAAAAATATATGTTTTTTGTGTGAAAGTATTTATTTATATTTTTATATATATATATTTGATATTTCATATCTGCCCCGATTTTTCGTCAGAAATAAATTAAATAACTGCATTTAGAAGTTTGTTTTGAAGTAGTTATTTAATGTATTTCTGACGAAAGATGGGGGCAAATCTGAAATATCAAATACATATATATATATATATATAAATATAAATAAATACTTTCACAAAAGAAACATTCAATCTTTTTAATTTGCAACTTTTCAATTGTTTTCTCCATATTATATACATATCAAGAAAGTATACGTGGCTTCTCATTATGCTATATATATATATATATATATATATATATATATATATATATATATATATATATATATATATATATATATATATATATATATATATTCAGTGAATAAATCAATAAAGTTAATGTATTTAATGGGGAATTCTCCTCGCTAACTGATTAAGAATACATCAACTTACGGACCACACGCTGAACGATGCGATCCTTGTTTTAATTGTTCGATCCATATTGTTCGAATATCTGACCTATTGTACAATTAATAAAAAACAAGGATCGCATCTTCCAGTGAGTGGTCAGTAAGTTAATGCCTTCTTAAACTGTCAGCGAAGTGAATTTGACATTAATTATATTAACTTTATTGATTTATTTTTTGAATGAGTATTTTATAAAATCAATTATCTGCATTATATAAATATATATATATATTTGTTTAACTATAGCTAGGAATAAGCACAATTTATATGGCATTAAAAAATGACATATAAATTTTGCTTATTCCTAGCTATCGTTAAATTTTTTACCATAAAAACGTATTTAAATATATATGTTTATATTTATGTATATTCTGACAGGATAGACAGATCTATGAAGACCTCGCTGGCTGGGATCTACGAGAACTGATAATTTGAATTCCAACCATGGAAAAGGCCAATTGAAAACACTATTATCTCTCCTACGTCATCAGTAAAATTCACAGATATTAAACAAAGGATGTGGAGAGTCATATGTGCGTGTATCCAAACGAAATATGACATTTAAAAATTATTAAAATAAACAGAAATACGAATGAAACAATGAATTACGACCAAAATCTAAGTGGAATATTTTATCGATTGGCTTCTTTCAAAGGAGATTATGCCGTCGGAAGAACTAAGGTAATTATAGAAGAATGAATTATCATAAGGTTCATTGATTCAAAATCTTTAAACGAATGTATTTTCTTGTGACTATTTCATGAAAATACTCCGGGGTATCAATAATTATTATACGGAATTGCATTATGTCAGGTTTATTCTCAAAATATATATTTACATTGAAGTCAGATGAAATTTTATATATCCAGATAGCTATATTTCTCTACGTATATCCATGCACATACACATGCACAAAGGCATAGTTCAACGCTTAGTAAGTTTTACTAAGTAAAATAATATATAGAAATGATATACGACTCTACAGGGATGACGGTCTTGTAATGTTAAGAAACTATAAGAAACAAAACACAAATATAAAAGTAATAATAAAGATTTTCTAAAATATGGCATTCGATATAGACATAAAAAGTTGACTAAATGATGTAGATTTTTTAGATATCAACTTCAAGCTAAGAAAAGGTACAGATATATCATACACAAAACCCAATGATAAACCACACTATATGCACACATATTCCAATCACCAGCCATCGATAATCAAGCGGATTAATCAATTAACCCTAGGATTTCCGACAATTCTTCCAAAGAAACCATATTTAACGAATCTAGGAAAGTCTATGAAAAGCTGGTGGTTTCCCGACAATAAACACATACATACCACAGAGTACAAAAAGGCAACAGGGAGAAACACATCATATGGTTCAATCCACCGTACGACAAAAACTTTAAAACAGACGTAGTTAAAATATTCATCAAACTCTTCACAAACACTTCGCCGAATTAAGCACTTTCCACAAAACCACAATAAAAATCTGCTACAGTTGCACTGATAATATGACACAAATAATAAAAATGTATTAACAGGAAAACTATCAAAAAACCACCAGAATAAATGAAACCCACATGTAACTGCTGAATAAAAACGAATGTTCCTTAAACAACAATTGCTTACAAAACAATGTAATATAACAAGTCACGGTAAAATCGTCAGTTGACGAAGAAAAATATACATAGCCGTAAGTGAAGGATCCTGGAAACAAAGAAACTACGCACACAAAACATCTTTCACAAATAGTAAATACGCGAACAGCACAATGCTTTCCAGTTATATCTGGGAAAGTAAAAAGCAAGAAGCAAATGACACCAAAAATATAATGGAAAATAAAGTAACGAATCATAAGCCTTCAACAACCAAAAATTTGCATAGAGGAAAAAATAGCAATAATTACCATCCCAGACCAAAACAAACTACTAAATAAACGAGCAGAACTAATCTCAAAATTCAGATAGGAAAACAAAATTTTACGTTACCTAAAAATCGCAAACTGAAATCATTAAATAAAAATAAATAAGAAAAAACAAGTAAAATAAAAATAAATTATCCAAATAAATAAATAATAAACAAAATAACAAACTACTCCCGCCAAAATAATCGTTAAAATAGACTACCCACTAAGCAGTAGACTACCCACAATGCACCACTGACTCGTATATATATAAATAGGCGAGAGAAACAGAACACATGTGGTCTAATGATTGCGTTTAGCATGAAACAACCTGTCGCCTCTGAGTTTTGACTTCAATGTTCATTTTTATATTTATTTACATCTACATACGCTCTATCTCTGATATTGAGCACTTTATACCATATATAGCATAATTAAAAACTAAATTTCCTCATATATACATATGTGTGTGTGTGTGTGTGTGTGTTTTATTACTGTCACTACTGTTTGGGGGCGATAAAGAGAAATGAGGAATGTCAAACCATGGATATGTGCTAACGAAAAAACGTATATGGGAGATCAGTGTCCTCGTTTTTTGCGTCCCTGCCACAATGAAACCCTCTTTTAGGCTTCGAGTCATTGGCCGTGGCGATTTAGGTGGTGCTGTTTTGTTGTAAGGGCTGAATAGACCGAGGTTGTGAGCTCTTTTAGTGTTTTTGATATCTGTTTCATACAGAAATAGCAAGCCGGTTTTTGACTGAAGAGGATGGTGTTCCTCTTCTGGAAGTTTGGAACGTAGACCCCTCACATTGTTATATTTGGTGGTATACCAGCGTTTTACTTTTTTTCGTTTGGGTTAACGATATAACGTGAGGATAGTATCAATCCTCTAAGATATTTGATCAAAGATAACTGCCAAAGAGGTATGTAAAAATGTCAACTCCATGTATCGCTTCAATAAGTACCTGGCATCAAATGCAGTTTCTATATTTACAAGAGCCAGATCAGAGCGGAAATGAAATATTCTTGCCATATATTAGGAGGAGATGGCCAGGCTTCATTTTCTAGTCTCGGTAGAGTTCAAAGCGTCTCTGAGTCTTCATTTATGACAAAATAAATCTCACCCTTCAATATCTCTCTCACAGGTACAATATTGCAAACTTCAGTCTGCTTTATCGCTAGTACCGTTGAAAGTTCTCGAAAGAAGAACATTCTGTGTTTGCGCCATGTCTAAACTTCACGGCTAAAACCCGCCATGTCACTTTATATTGTAGCCTAACAATCACATTCCCTCCGTATTTCATCGTTGTGAATTAAGTTCCAGTCGAATATCTTCCGCGAACTACAGCGCTGACGAACCGAATCCCAAGATGATGTTTCCTTGATCTCTATTACCTTCACCTGTTCAAGTAGAGGGTTAACAGCTATCTTCCCCTCCTATTCATATAAGCTGCCTCTTAATGCAACCCTCTACCACGTGTGGATCCCGGACCTTGTACAGCGCGAACCGTACTGTAAGTAATATATCTATATATTAGATAAGCATTGGATCAGATTAGGTAATTAAATAATGGATATTTGTGTCGCATAGAAACTAATAAATTAGCTAACATTCATGTATTGAGGATTTTTTATAGGTTAAGAGAGATCCAAGCATATTTATTGATCAGAAATAGGGATTAAAAAAGAATAACATAGATATGAAATTTTTAAAAATCGTTATATGCGAGCGAGCCTCCATCACATATAATCATGCACTTGTCTATCGTCACGATTCCGGATAGAATTTGGATCGAAACTTGACTCTCATATTTCGATCCAAAATCTCGCTTCTTCTCCACTGTATTTAAGAAAATAAAATCCTCTATAATTGTGTGCTTTCTGTTTAAATTGCATTCAACCTAAACTTTATCTCGACTCGTTTGTTTTCTGTTATAAAATTGAGTAATAAAGTCAGCATATGGTTTTGACACGAGTTCCGATTTTCGCAATAGTCAATATTCTGTAGCAAAAACAGTTGTTTCAGCAGTAACCATAAACATGGTGCTTTGCTGCTACAGAAGTTAAATAATTTATGAATTGGTTCGCAAGTTTATTCTGTCTTCATTATTTCAAAATTTCTCGACATTTCCTTACATTATCGTAACTTTCTTTTACCTTTTACAAATTATTTTTCTTTTATGTCCCCGCAGTTTTCTTTATTTTATTATTTCCTAACCTGATTCTTTCTTTCTCTTCCTACAATGATGCTTCCTTTTCTTTTTCCTACACTATTCTTTCTTTCTTTCTTTTACTAAATTGATTATTTGTATTCTTACAAGGATTCTTTCTTTTCTTACACAAATATGCTTTCTTTCATTCTTTCTTTCTTTATTTCTTTACATTGATTTTTCTGTATTACCACACATTGGTTCTTTCTTTCTTTTTTTTTGGTTCTTTCTTTCGTTCTTTATTGCTTTCTTTCTAACTTTCCCAATATTGATTCTTTCATTCTTCTTTTACATTTGTTCTGTCTTTATTTCATTCCCTACATTGATAATTTCTGTCTCATAGTACGTTGTTTTTCCTTTCTTACTTTCCTAGCATTGATTTTTTCCTGTCTTATTTCACATTGGTTCTTTCTCTCTTTCTTTCTTTCTTTCTTTCTTTCTTTCTTTCTTTCTTTCTTTCACTACATTGATTCATTCAGTCTTCTGTTACATTTGTAATTTTTTTGTTTCTTTCTTTAATTTGATTCATTCCATCTTTAATTATATTGGTTCTTTCTTTCTTTTTCCTTTCTTTCTTTCTTTCTTTCTTTCTTCTTACTTTTTTCTTTCTTTCTTTGTTTCCCTACATAGATTCTTTCTGTCTCATCGTACATTGGTTATTTCGTTCTTTTCCTACATTGATTCTTTCTCTCTTATCTTACATTGGTCCCTTATCCTTTCTTTCTTCCTTTCTTCCTTACTTTCTTTCACTACATTGATTCTTTCAGTCTTATCTTACTGTTATTGTCCAGGTTAGGACCAAGGAAGAACAACACGAACACAAGAGTAGAAATAACGAAGATATCTTACACAGAATAATAATACAAGATGTGGACGGTGTTAATATGACTGTCAGTCTGGTTTGGAGTGACGTAGTATACATAGTGTTAGGAAGAGTTCATTCTTTAGTTATAGGTGAGGACCCATAACACCCCCCTCCCAAGCTTTTACCTCGCAGGGATATTTTTCCTCTTCGGTTAATCATCAAAGGCTCTGTAAATTCTCTTTTTCTGCTTGATTTACGCGGTTTTGAAAGTGCCTGAGACCACTGCATATTGAATGTGTCAAATATTGTGTCTACTACCTCCTCCTCTTCCTGAGGTTGACCGTTAGAATCCTCTAACAGCCTCTTTCTCATCTGATTTAAGTCCATTTTATGCGAGAAATTCGGATTCTGAATTCTGTAAATCACGTTCCCGATTCGTTTCTCAATTGTACCTGGCTCCCAATAGGATGTGTTGTATTTGAACAGTTAAAAAAAAAACTTTCTTCCCTGGGTTAAATTTTCATTTTGATACAAACGACGTTGGAGATTGCTTTGTCTGTTTTGGCAGTAATTTGTCGAATACCGATCTAATTTCTCGGGCGATAATGCCGATGGCGTAGTACTGTTCAGTGTAATTCTATACGCTTGCAAGAATTGTTGTAAAGCCTTTTCTGTTAGTAAGTCATAGTGCTCTTTTTAATGTATCTACAAACCTCTCAGCTTGCCCGTTTGATCTTGGGTGATATGACGGGGATTTGATGTGTTTCACTTGAAAAGTTTCACAAAATTCTTGAAAATCCGCACATGTAAATTTGTCCCATTAACGGTGACTAAACAATCAAACACTCCGAAACGAGCAAACAGCTCATGAAGGCAATTTATTGTAGTTTCAGAAGTAGGTTTTCTACAAGGAAATACATTTGGCCATTTGCTGTAACTCTCTACTACAATCAAGTAGTAGAAACCCTCTAATGGACCTGCAAAATCTACATGGATTCTCGACCACGGTCGATCTGTCTTAGGCCATGGCTTATGAGTGATCGGATGTGTCTTGGCTGCTAAGGAACAGCTCTTGCATTTGTCCACAATATGTATATCTTGATCCATGTTTATCAGGACACGTAACATCGCATTAAGGATTTCATCCTGTTTTTTCCTGAGTGGCCTATGTGAAAATCCTTGACGATTCGCCTTTGTAGTGTTTTCGGGGTTACTACTCTTTCATTATATAGCAGAAGATTATCACATAATGAAAAACTGTCTGATATATGCTTATCTTTTCCTACAATTTTTGTTTTCGTTTCCTTTATGAATTCGTCATTCACTGCTTCGTTTCTTATTTCCTGTAATGTGACGTGGAGGTCTCGTATTGTACTACATAATGATGTTCTAATATCTTCCTCATATCGTAGAGCTGCAATTACGGAATCTTCTAATGGCTCCGTTTTCTTTGGTATTAGTCTCGTAAGACCATCTGCATGCCCGATTTTGTTTGAAGGAAGATACTCCAATTTAAAGTTATAGTTCAATAAAATCGTCCCCCATCTTAGCAATCTATTAGCAGTGTAGACAGGTAGACCTTTCCTTGATTCGAATATTGTCAATAACCGCTTGTGGTCCGTCTATAAGGTGAAACATTTAACGTAAATATATCTGTGGAATCTCGTAACCGCAAAAATAATCCACAGCCCTTCTTTTACGATTTGCGAGTAATTTTGTCCGGCTGGTAGTAACGTTCTTGACGCATGCGTGATGGGTTTTAGTGCCCCATCTGGAATTTTTTGAAGTATACGTGCCCCAACACCATAGGCACTCGCGTCACTCGCGACTATTATTTCCAATTTTGGATCATAATGCGCTAAAAATAAATCTGCTGTTAGAATCTTAATGATTTTGTCGAAAGTTTTTTGGCATTCATATGACCATTCCCAAACTTCTTCCTTCTCAACAGTTCGTTTATGGGTGCGCGTAATTTGTGCATGTTAGGAATAAATTCATGATAATAATTTACTAAGCCCAAGAAGTTTGTAACTCGGCTAAAGTTTTTGGAGCCGCCATTTTTTTTTATTGCCGTGGCCCTTTCCTGGTCTGGTCTTCTTCCTTCTTCGTCAATAATATGGCCCAGATATTTTCTCCTTCATAAAGAAGTCACATTTATTTTCTTTTACCTTAAACCGTAATTTCGTATCTGCCTGAAAACCTATTGAACGTGTTCCCAGTGTTGTTCAATATTTTTGCTATTTTTTAGGATGTCATCAAGGTATGCGATCGTGAAATCCAGTCCGCCTAGCATAGTGTCTATTATTTGCTGAAATATCGCCCGCGCGACCTTGAGCCCGAATGGTAACCTCTGGAACTTAGATAACACTTTATGTGTATTTATGCACAAAACCCTCGAGCTTTCCTCATCGACTGGTACTTGTAGGTATGTTTCGCTCAAGTCTATCTTTGAGAAACATTTTCCTACGTTTGTATTTTTCGTATGTGAGCGACGCCAGACTCTTCTATATCTTTCGAGTCCTTTTTTACGCTTATACATCTCTGACAGTCCTCAGCCAATTTTTGTAGCGTCAATTCTGGTTCACTCTCAAGTTTTGTTAGAATTCTCCGTCTGATCTCCGCATCTTTAGTCGAAACCAGACCTTGGACGAATATCAAACATTTAAAATTGTCAGGAATGAGTTCAGATAACTTAAAGTCATCGCAGTGTTTGTTTACTGCGGAAGCGAATGTGATATAGTCTTCGCTATCCTTTTTTGTTAAATTTAAACATTTCCACCTTTTGTGGAATAGTGAAGTGTTCGGACTAAATAATTCCGTTAAAAGTCAACTCATTCATTTTCCTCGGTAGGATGTAGTCTACGAATTTAGTGTATTCGCTTGACACTAGTTTCCTCAGTAGTAGACGTACTTTTTTCGCGTCTGACCATTTCCCGCACTCAAACTCATATCAATCTTCATATCTTCTGAAGTAGGCCGCGAAGGTTTTGTCTTTGTCCGCTGCATAAGGGAAGTCTTTGATAGAGTTTCATATAGCATTTTGCGAGAATGCCGGTTCATTTCCAGAATTTTGTCGTTTATTTGTTACTGCCCATAATATTAATTCTTGTTGTTCGTGTAGCTTATCTTCGTTTTTCTGTTGAATTTCCAATTGTTTTTCTTAGAGCCTAGTCTGTCTTTCCTCATTTTTTTGTTGCTGCTCGAATGGCATTTTCATTAGTACAAATATGGTTGCCTTAAAATCTTCCATGTATACACCGTAATTTTGTGTCACGAGGTATTTGTCGCCTGTTTTTCTGGAACCTTAATACGAATAGATTTTCATGCGTAGAATTCTATTCTATTCTGGCTGACAGGTAAAATTCGTGTCTCCCAATATATATATATATATATATATATATATATATATATATATATATATATATATATATATATATATATATATATAGGCATTTTAATATCTGTTTATACGTGACTTTTTGGACAAAACAAATTTGAGTAAATGTTTTCTTTTAAGTAAACAGTATTAATTACATTTATCGGCCTCAGAAATTTAGTAGAAAATATGCGATTACACACACACACACACACACACACAAACACACACACACAGATATATATATATATATATATATATATATATATATATATATATATATATATATATATATATGTAGATCCGGGAACTCTTTTGGCAACTTTGACATTAGTAGCCTATATAGCAACATAGCCCATCAATTAGGTAAACAGAAAACACAACATCCCAGATTCATTAATTCATTATCGATATTATAGACCTAATTCGAAACAATAACACCTTTGATTCTGACAACAAAAAACTATATGCCTACCCTAGGTACCGCAATGGGAACAAAAATGGCACCAATATATGCCACCTAACATTAACTTACCCAGAGGAAAATATCTATGAAAAATTGGAATAAATATATGGGGAAAATATAAAAACCCACTTCGCTAAATATTGGAGACGATACTTAGATAATAGCTTCATTTTCTGGAAATCCTCTTACAGAGTCTGCTTCAGAACTTACACCCCAAAATTAAATTCACCCAACAATGTAAGTTCAACGAATTACCATTCTTAGATATACACATTAGAAATAAAAACAAGTACAAAATCACAGATATCTACCGCAAAACTACAGACATCCAACGATATCTTCATTTCAAGAAAATCACCCAAAAAGCTGACTGAAATCCATCTCATATTCTCTAGTATTTAGGGTTTGTGCTACAATGACTGACAAAAAAACTCCTAAAAATCCGCCTAGAAGAACTACATAAAACTCTAAAAAAAAACGAGGCTACCCTACAACACTAATAAACAAAGGTTGTGAACACGCAAAAAAAATTCCTTCAGACGAAGTGCGAAATCCAAAGAAACGTAACGTCGAACTAATTCTAACACATGTTTAAACATATAACAAGAACAATCCAGAACTATTTACAGAAATTACAAAAAATCTAGATCTACTTGGGAAGAATGAGACACTAAAAAAAAACCCCAAAAAATCAATCGAAATAATTAAAAGAAAATGCAAAACTAAAGACCTGAAACACACATTAACCTCATCTAAATTTAACCAACACACAATACAGGTAGTAACAAAATGCAACAAAAAAGTTGTGGGTTTTGTGAAATCATTATAGAAGGAAACTCCAACACTTTTGAAAACACCAAAACGACATACATAAATAAAAAATAAACTGCAACTCCAAAAATGTGATTCATGCCCTCAAATGCACGAAATGCAAGAATCTTATATAGGTATCAGCCAACAACTAAACAACAAGGTTTCCCTCCACAAAAGCAACATACAATTACTAAACAAAAATAAATCTTTGTATCACAACGTATATATAAATATAACCAGAGTGAATTTAAAATTATACCAAGATATCAAACAGGCACTTATGCTTATCTACAAATACAAGAAAAAAAAAACTTCATAAACAAATTTAAACCAGAACTAAATAGATCATAACCCCACACACAAAAACACACAATATGTACACATAATGGCCAAATACAGTGGTTAAAGAACTTGTATCTATGCGCGCACACCCACACGCGGGTATATGTCGAGGACTTTTATGTATACGCATGTTTGCAAAATCAATAGACTACACACAGGCACGCAGAGAAACCCTACAGAACATAGGAAGTGCGTGTATGTGTGTATATTATTTCCTTATAATAAGACTATGTATGTATGGAGAGGGAATGTGCGTATAAATACTCATACTAATATATATATATATATATATGCACATAATGGCAAAAACAAGACTGTTTAAAAGCACACACGCGAACCCTATACAACATAGGAAATGTGTGTGTGTGTGTTTATGTCTATGTGTGTGTGAATGTATGTATGTATGGGTGTATATATGTGCATATTTATTCCTTATAATATGTGTGTATGGAGAGGTAATATAGGTATACATAATCATGTTGACACAAACACAAACAATACAAAAAATGAAAATAGATTTAAGAACACCTAGAGTTCATTAAAAGATGAGAATACAGATATCCTTCCTCAAACTTCCTCGGACCAATCTTAATTGTTTTATTACCGTTCACGCAGAAGAGCTTTCTCACTACCATTTGAAGGAAGACATTTGTGTCACTAACACACATAAAAGAGAATGTTTAACATCGAGAATGTTTAACATCGAAAAACATAAGAAGAATTAATTCATTTTAATAACTTATGGAAATATCTATTCTTTGGCTGATGAATGTCGCGAGACCAGAAACGCGTGTAACAAAATTATGGAAAATAACGTTTTATATATTTTAAAAAAAATCCACATTTCAACCAAAAACGTTTGCTGTTTGTGTCTTCTTTTTCATATATATATATATATATATATATATATATATATATATATATATATATATATATATATATATATATATATATATATATATATATATTTGAATTGGACATAGTCCGACAATTTATTGAAAGACATTTATAATATGTTTAACGTTCTTTTTATAGATACAATTATTTAATCAAATGCTCTGTTTTATAATAAAAATCTTATTTAATACTGTTTATTATAAAACAGAGCATTTGCTTAAATACTTGTATCTATAAAAAGAACGTTGAACATATTATAAATTTCTTTAAATATATATATATATATGTGTGTGTGTGTGTGTGTGTGTGCGTGTGTGCGTGTGTGTGCGTGTGTGTGTGTGTGTATTCGCGCGATTTCAATTAAAATACATCTTCGTATTTAACACTGTCCAGGTAAATGCAAATCTGAGTTTATTATTCCAAAGATAATTCACCTTTTTAGCAGAATTTGTGTGTTGCGATATCATCACGCACGGCGACATCGGGTTCCATATATGTTAATAGGTGTGACAATTATCTTAATGGACCAACTATGTGTCTTCCTATTATACGAATGTCAATAAAAATGGATTGAACTATAAGTATTTCTCCATATTTCTACGTTTGAAACACTATCATAACATTCATAATATACTCTCATCAATACAAAATATAATTCTATTCCGCAAATAACCTTATCACGACACCATTCGTGGCGTGCATTAGTTTTAATATATAAGAAGTTAATGGCAAGCTTTTCGCTAATCCCGTTTAAAAAAAGTTTCTTTATTGACTTTGAGTCACAGATAGGTTTTGTGAACGCAATGAGTATTTCTAATTCCAGATATACAATAGCTGTAAAATGTATCCAGACTATAGTGTAAGTGTTTAGGAAAGTCAATTTTACCAAATTTGGAGCATCATCGACTCCCGAAATAAAATTTGCCCAGCAGATTTCCGAAAGAACATAATCCGATATCTGGCGAATTGCTCAACTTCCCCAGGTGGACGCTATGTCCATAAGGTTTCTACAAAACCCATTTGTACTTGACGCTTTCATTACAATGAAACATCGCAAATATGGGTCAGTGTCTAAAGCTCCGACTAAGATCAGGATTTGGTATGAATGTTACGTCATCAGAAGACCCCAGCTGATTTAGAATATTGTTTATATAGAATAGGTACTGCGCATAACGAGGCAGAAACTGTCTAGAGGCAAAAACGTCTACTTGTGGGCGAACATGTCTATCATAATCGTCTTTATTAGAAGTTAACTCATCTAGATTTATGTTTTAAATACAAAAATATGGACAGTTATGGACAGGATTATTCGCCATTAATTCAATAATCGCAAATAATACTGTAATATCTCAAGTTTTCATGTAAACATCACGTGCATTCTTTCGCAAATGATGAAATAAAGGATTTGAACGCCTGAGCAGTGATGCCCACAATAATTTTTAATTTAACCTCAAACAATTAAAAAAACACCCCCGAAACATTTAACACCTGACAAAATTATAGCCCCCCTTGCCTCAGTAATCAATTGTGCAACATTTATTCTTGATTATTTCATTTAAGCTTTTCTATCTGATGGGTATTTTGCTCCAAGGCAATTGATTCTAATTCCTCCAAATTGGAAGTACTTTTTCTATTGCTTTTTTCTTCAAATATGCCCATAATTTTTCAAAGCTGTTTAGTGCGTGGTATATATTTACTTGACCTCCCACTGAGTCAGGTTGTGACAGAAGGTCAGTTTTTACCGATGGGACTCAATTGTTTCCACTCGGGTCGCTGGTCTTAGCCAGTCATAGTTTGTCCAAGCTGGTCAGAGATGGTCTAAGCTAGTCATATCTGATCTTAGCTTGTCTAAGATTGACTTGGCTTGTCATAGCTGTTCCAGGCCAGAGCCGGTCCAAGCTAGTCGTAGCCGTGATACTAACCGCACAGGTGCGAATCCCTAAAGCAGGTACGTACGTGCGTGGTATGACAATACCTTAGTTCTAATGTCATCTAAATATTTTGTAAGAATTCGTGGCGGTGTTTCAGGTCATTGGCATGGTAGAACGTCTAAACACGCCCTCAAAACAGCTTTAGTCCACTTTATCTATGATACTCTGTACTCACACTAGTTCCCCTGGTCCAGAAGCCTCAAAACTCCCCAGAGATGAATCCTCCATCCACCGGGTAAATCATAGGATATTTTGTGATTTGGGGGCATTCCCTTTCCTCCGTATATAACAGGATTTCATTTAACCAAATAATTCTAGGTTGGTTCATCTGAACATTATACCGAGTTTCAGTATTTACTCTCATCTTCTAAATAGCTTCTAGCAAGAGCTGATCTGAATTGAAGGTATTTAGCCTTAAGAAGATAGGTTTTCCTTATAGGACAAGCTCGAAGTGCTGTTCGATGAAATCATCTAGTAACTGTCGTTGTCGATACATTCAACCATGATGCAATTACATCATTGACAATGTCATTTGTCGTAAAGTTAGGATTCATCGTGATAACACCTTTGACAAATTTCTTTCCCATCTCAGAAATTAATTAACTCTTTTCTGCAAGTCCTTATTATTCTCAACACAATGAGTCTCGTTGTACTTCTTCATAATGCTACAAATTATCGATTTAAATTCTTGGAAATTGTTTTATATACAGCATCTTATTTGTATGCAACAAATATTCATTCAGAGCTTCATGCAAATTTCATCCGTCTTCGCCAAGGTTGCAGAACGAATGCGTTATCGTGGTACGTGGCCCTCGTAGAGTGTATTCTCCATTACCTTTTAGAATATTATAGAATATTATTTCGTTTTCAAAGGGTGTTTGTATTAAATGTCATATTAAGAAAAAAAAACGTTACAATTGTCATAGTGCAATAGTATTTCATAATTTCTATAATGTGGGGTATCATAAATTTGGACTGCACAAATTATTAGGAAAATCTATATCTATGAATATAATAGAATGAAACTTCTAAAAATTTCCAGAATTATTAAAAACTAAATACGGAATCATTAATTTATGGTAAATTCTGGATGTGCTTGAAAATATTCGTATTTCCTTAGAAAATGCAAATATTCTTTGGGAGTTCATAATTTTGTCCACAATTTTAAATATGCAAGAATATAACATTTCATACATCGTTAGAAATATTAATTGATGGCAGCAGTTCGAAAATATTATTTTCTAAACTGAAGAATAATCCGGAATAGAATAATGCAAGTAAATCCGTTTCTCAGATGAATAAATATTCAATTATTTCCGACATATGGAGTTTCTTCACCTGACACATACAGATTAATTAAACACGAGAGGCTACATAAAAATTTTGACATTGCAAGCATTACCTAAGTCGATTCAACCGTCTTTTTCAAAACACACGAACACAAACATAGTTGCTTAGAAGAATTAATAATTAATCAACTGTTATAATTACCATATAATCGATACAGTTATTTGTTTTAATATACATGTTTTCAAGTTTTTCGGTGAAATCAAAAGAAAGATTAAAACGTGAAATTGCTGATACAAGACAAATAGGGGCAAAAAGAAACTATGACACTTAATTGGACAATAATTTTATGAGGAGAATCATCTCACTAGTTACCAGTGTCAATAAATAAGATGACGTTACCAAAAATACCGATAAATGATCGAAAATCATTCTTTAATAATGTAATAACATTAATGTATATGAACAACACAGAAGAATGCAAAATTGCAAGTAAATATATACGGAATTTCTAACACGCAACCAAAAGAAAAATTAAAAAAACGAACTCAAAATATGGTTATAAAAGAATACCAACTTAATATACTGAGACAGTTCAGTTTACTGTAACACACAAACCAAAAATCCAATGCGACTTATTATATTTGGTATAGGTAGCGTCGTTGTAAAATAGCAAGAGACCTCTAAAACTTTTAGAAATTATTTTTCTGATGAGCTCATCAAAAATATTAAAAACAGATCTAAAGAACAATTAAATCCATGGACATAGGTTAAAAATAAAATATTTACATTTTTACATAACAATATATTAATTTACAGAAACACCTAAAACTATAATCATAGAGAGATGCTGAAGGTCACTTCAATCAGCAAAGTGGCAATTCTTTAACTTATAACATTATACATACATACATATATATATATATATTTAATGTTTACTTTTATATTTATATTTACATACGCTCGATCTCTGATATTGAGCACATTATTCCATGGCCTTGTTTAAATATGGATCACTCTCCCACAGGAACTGTAAATATGGTCTACTCAGCATAGTTGCAGTAGAAACCACAGGTAGATTCTGGCCTTCTAACCGTCACATACAAACGTTTCCTATTTGTTCTTTTCATAACATTCTCTCGGATTCCAATCCATATTTAGTCTGTATATCATCCCAATTCCCCCCTACACACACACACACATATATATATATATATATATATATATATATATATATATATATATATATATATATATATATATATATATATATATATATATATATATATATACATATATATATATATATATATATATAGGTAAGTATACTCGTGTCGGAAAACCTTCGAATTGTTGATTTAACAATAGCCAAATCAATCACGAAGGGAAAAAATGTTTTAAAAAAGAAAGAGCCAGGAACATGAAAGTCTGTCAAAAATAATCACACAGATACAGGTTCAAGGTCCAAAGAAAAACCCCGATACGAGTAAACATCTAACTAAAGAGCTCGATACAAACGTAGAGCAAACCTAGTCAAACCGATGAGCCAGACAAACCTACCAAGGTTTCACTTAGGTAGATCCTGACCCTGACGATCTGCCTAAGTGAAACCTTGGTAGGTTTGTCTGGCTCATTGGGTTTGACTATATATATATATATATATATATATATATATATATATATATATATATATATATATATATATATATATATATGTTTCGTGTGAAGTAAATAAGAATAGTATGTTTATATTTTACATACGTTCTTTGGACTTGTCACTGGTATGGATCTATATAATTTTCTAGGCCCTTTAAAAGAGTCTCCTCCATCTAATTCGTTTTCAAAGGCATCTTGACTAATTCATAATTTATCCAAAAGGAACACTAATTATTTTTTGGGGGGAAGTGATCCCCAACTAAATACTAGCCTGGTTTTTAAATGCTCATATACAGATATCTTCACTTCCGGCCTCCTGATATATAAATAATGTTGTTTAGAGACATTGCTTGAAGATAAATTATAGACCTGGAAAGATAT
>OZ038484.1:4828442-4855942 GCA_964036315.1 Acanthosepion esculentum | reverse complement strand
GAACTAAACGCCAATTCGAAGATATTGACATTAGACGGACAGCTTTAAATAATTGAAATATATAGAAAACCCGAAATATGTTTGAATATTTGCGATAGAAATTGAAACATGATGGTGGCAGTTTAACACGGGACATTCATCACGATACTTCAGAAATGATTATTAAAAACAAAACTTGGAAAGCATCCAAATGAATTCAATTCTTGCAGCAGCAAAATACTAGAGATGATTTTTCCGATGACATCTATCGTATCATTTATTAAAGACTATTAATAATTAATATGTAGAACATGATCATTATCACTCACAATTTTAACTCTTCTTCTTTTCTGTATGTACATTATTTGCACTCTCATCATTGTTGCTATTAGTATACCGCTTCGACTGCGGTTCTCTTCAGGTTTCTTGTCGATACAGGTATCCTTCAGTTGATCTGGCACAGAAATAATTACAAGCCATTAATACATCAAGAACTAGGAATGATAGCAAGGTAGCAAAAGCTGCAGCAGCATTACGAAAAGAGAAGTTATGGAATATATATTCAGAGCAGCAGTAGCAGTAGCGGTGTCAGCAGCAGGCATATTATATTAAAGACACCTAGTATTATAATCAGGATTTTCCCACGAGAAAATAGCCTCGAGCCTTAAAGTCTTTGTCCGTACACATAATGTTATATTAATTAAGAGTTTAATCGCTGTCAGTGCAGTCTAAGACTTAATACAATAAGGGATTTGATATATCTTGAGATATAGACAGCGCAACGAAAATATCTGTACACCCGTATGTTAAATGATTCAGTTCGAAATTTGCTGAAAGATATCCGAATGGAGAAACGATTGAAGAAGGCCGTAGGGTACGAGGGTTTTTGATAATAAACACAAAAAGTAGACAAAATGTTTGAACGGATAAAATGACAAGATAAAGGGCATATAGTATTACATAAATACGTTACTAATCATTCAAAATTATTGCAAATGGAACTGCTAACTTTATTTAAGCAGTAACATATTTGACAAAATAAGTAATTAGTTTTGCAGGATAATTTATTTTATTCAATCGATTTGTTATTATACAATTCATTGCTATAACAATATGGACATTATATAATGTAATTTTTAGTTTATATATGTTTGCAAGGTATATTTGTAAAACCCGATTTACGGTGGTGTTAAATTATATCTAAATAAATAAATGGAATATTATGTCTGTGACACATTATTTTTAGATAAAACAATTGGAATTCAGTTAAAGAAATGCCCACTGTAATTAGGGGAAACGAAAAGAAAAGAAAAAGAAAATGCTAGAAAATAGAATAAAACTAAACCATAAAATTAAATAGAGTCAAATAGAATTAAATAAAATAAAAAAAAATAAAAAATATAATTTGAAATGAATTGTATAAAAGTTCACAAAGCTTACATATAAAAGAGAGGTGACTGCAAACTGACTTTGAGCAAAAATGGAAAACTTGCAGACGCCAATAAAAGAAATAATAATCAAAATTTATAGGGTAGACCCCCCACAATACAGGGTAGCGGAAAGGTCAATCTGGATGAAACCAAAAGAAACTACTCAAAAATAAAACAAAAAACACAATAGCTCGTACGGGGAAGAGAGCAGGACTAAATCCTCACCAACTTATTTCTTGTGTAATGGCAATTTTTTTTGTGACATGCTTAAAGAAAATTGAATATAAAATGAGGAAGTTATTCAAGTTTTTATTTTAAGCAGAAAAACTATCAAGCACTCTACATAAACCTCGTAACACGAGCTATGCTTTGCAAGGAACATCAGCTCATCCAGGAAAACGTTTGTTCGCGTCTAACTTTTCCTAGGTTCATCATTTTGTTTTTGCCAAAATCGGGGGCCGACGATATTTAAACGTTGCTCTTGAACAAACTTGGTTATTTTGTAACCTTTGTGTGTACAATGTCCTCGAAATCAGTCGAGAAATGTGGACGTGCATGATATCATACACACAGAGACAGACAGATACGGAAACAGATATATACACACAGACATCTTCGGTTTTATAGATATAGATAAAATATTGTAAATATTTTTAATGAAATTTATATTAAAAGCTGATATTTACATTGTATATATAAAGATAAACAAAATATATGACCTGAAGAATATTATAACATCTTTGACTTATTGCATTGCATAATAGAAAAGGATATAGTGTAGCTGTTAAATGACATCGGATAAGAAATGAAACTTGAAATTAGTTTACACATAAAAAAGGAAACAAAATATAATTTTATGCATTAATATTCGCCCATTTCTCAAGCTTAGATGAAATTTAAACAGGGAAACGAAGAATATGCGAGGATAGTAGGTTAAGACGAAAGGATAGGAAATGAAACAAAATCTTTCAGAAGGAAATAAAAACATTGAAATTTGGAAGCAATAAATGAAATCTGCTGGCGTCCTATTCTAATTGCGGCTAATGGAGGAAATGTCATTTCAGGGGAAAAGTTAATATAAGTCGGTCAACAGCGATGTTGAAATTTGAAATAATACTAAAAAGGGAGCACATGATTTGAAGAGATTTCTTGTAAATTGATTTCTAGCATTCAGCACTAGAAATTGTTCGATTGTAGCAGTAGTAAGTAGTAGTAGTAGTAGTAGTAGTAGTAGTAGTAGTAGTAGTAGTAGTAGCAGCAACAACAGCATCAAGAGCTAAATTTGAAAATGAGACCATCTGTAAATAGAGAAAAACAAATAAATAAATAATAACACTTCAGATAATCAGCCAATACGATCCTTACCCAAGTGGAATATTTTTTGTCTTCATGTGCCACATCTTTGAGATTTTTCACTTCCAAATCTTTGTATTTTTATCGCTTTTTCTATATATTCAAAGATACCATCTTCAGGAACTGCCATACCAATGAGAAAGCACATTCTGTCCTTGCGGTCTTTGATCACAATATCTGGGCTATTACCTTTGATTATACTCTCCGTGTTTATTGTAAAATCCCATAAAATTATTATTATTATTATTATTATTATTATTATTATTATTATTATTATTATTATTATTTCCTTGGGTTTCTGCTGTAGAGACATTTAATTCCTGGTCCCACCCAGAGACGTACATTTTCCATTGATCAATTATTGTGTGAGAAAACAAACATACACACACACACAATAAAAACTAAGATCTCGCCCACTTTACATCATATTATTATTTAAAAAAAAAACAGTTTGAGAAACTGACAAAGTACAAGTACAATGCGATATAAATCATGAGAGTGCGGCTGGAGAACGACATCCGCTGTTAGTGAGAACTTGAGAATTAGTCCTAAAATTAATCCGAATATATATACATTGCAAAGAATCATACTCACGGCTGCTTCTCATAGTTTGCATAGATTCCTCTCTTGGCAGTGGTAAAAATTACATTTTACTTCCTCACTGCACGGCACGGCATCTGTTTACATGTTCAGATACAAAAACCTGTCTCTCTTTAAGACATGGGACTATCTCGTACTATATATAAATCCATAATATTAATAATAAGAATAATAACTTTGTGGGATTGAAATGTCTGAGACCTCATATGTGAAATCCTTTTATTTCCTACAATCAATCCCCCGACAGCCCTTTCGTTACCCGATAGAGGGCGTGGTGATCTACCCTGAAAAACGTGATTATTATCAATCGGATTGGTGTCAACAATCCTCACATGTCCTCAAATTTTGACCAGAGATGTCTCCGTAAATTCGTTCGTATTATTTGAAAGTTGTGTGAAAACTTATACAATTAATTTGAAATTACTTTTGTATTTTTTTTTAAATTTACTTTATCTTATTTAATTTTACTTTCATTTTATTGATTGTTTTATTTTTACAGTATTTACATTAGTCGGACTATTGTCCTCATCTTTGTCGCCATATTTGTCACAACGTTTCGGCCGTTGTACGCTCCGGCCTTCTTCAGGTGGTTGAAATTTCGAACCGAACCCTTTATTTCGATCACTGGGGTAGACTGTTCTAGTTCCACGAGCCATGTTTGATGCATGTCAGTTATCAGTTATCTCCTGCTAATTTACCCTGTGAAAGTTCTCCACTGCCTTAACCGGGTATTGAACTCACACTCTTTGGGTCTGTCACTGAATCTAACCAAGGCCTTTATCCACTGTGCCATGTGTCCTTGAAGGCCGGAGCGTACAACGGCCGAAACGTTGTGACAAATATGGCGACAAAGATGAGGATAATAGTCCGACTAATGTAAATACTGTACATAATACCTCATCTCAGAAATATAGACAGTTTTATTTTTACTTTATATTTTATTCTATATTTAATTTGATAATTCCAGGCTTAATTCCATTTTCACCTTTCAACTGGAAATGGATGTTTCGACTTATATTAAGTGAAAACTTATTACAGTTAATATCATTACCATGTCACCAACTTACCTCTCGAGATGCAGGTGAAATATCCACCAAAATAGAAACATGAAAGTAACTCCCCTGGTTCATGGGAAGGACGTACTCTTCAGTTTTGTTCAACAGACGTACTCGTGGTAATACTTTGACAAAATTACCCTTGGCGGGCAAGAATATAACGCAAAAAAAACTAAACAAATTTCAATGTTTATAAACATAACTCATACCAGATCGGTCGTCACCCCGGTCAGAAATGATCGTGTCCCTCAGAAAGGTACCAGTACGTGATCGAAAATCCATCACTGGAACAAACTATGCCTACAACAGTGAGACGCCTTGTTGTTAAATGTAGAATAATATCAAACACTGATCTGGCAAATTAATGCCAAATTCAATAATAATAAATCAAACGAAATGAAATCGCGAAGGGTATAATCCAGTCATGGGATGTTTCTTTTAAGTTCACTCGAAAATCCACAAAAAGAAAATATCACGGATCAGACAAATCAAATTAGAAAAGATATGGCAGACATTGTAGTGAGATATTTTATCAAAGCAAGTATACTTACAAATGTCCGCAGTGACATCATGTGAAATAAAACTCCCTCAGTGGCAGAAATAGTTCATATAAAATCAATTATAAGTCGAAATACAATGACCCATAACAAAAACAAAAAGATGAGGTATGCAAATAAATAATATAACAGAATGAGGTACAAAATATGTACTGAAATAAATGAGATGAGAAATAATATGTCAGCAAATAAAACGGAAGAAAATAGCTGCGACATAAACTATTACACTGATTCAAATTTTGTCATTCATGTATTTGATCCAAATGGCATATTGACGGAATTCCTTGAAAACAACAGTTAAAACCACTGAAGCGAAAAAGCACAGCATTCAAACACTCAGCTGAATACCTCGCTCAAAAATGTCAGAAAGAGACGATCTACCAAGAATTCATACGAAAACGCGCAATAAATATGTTCTGAAAACATATATCACTGCATTGTTAACGTACACAGGGTGATCCATCGTAGAAGTAAATAATTTCATATATTCAACAGCTTTAAACGCTACGGAGAATAAATGTAAGCATGAAGAAAAGATCAAACAACAAAAAACCGCCCCTAGGAGGGCAACATTTTAAGTTAGAATTAGAGGAAATCACATAGATCACAATTATAGATCGTAAATGAGATTTCAAGAAATAGGAACATTTCAACACAGAAAAGGAGGCGGTAATATAAAATAAAATTACTAAATGAAATTCCAGTAATGCAATATAGGAAACAGAAAATACAAATAAAGGCACAGAGAACTAGGCGATATGAAAAGTGTTGTGGATTATATCGACAAAATAAAATGCTCCAAACGGACTTTACGCAATTTTAGAGGGAAATTGGAAAAATATTACTGAAGTCAAGTAACCACCATCTTTTAAAGGAGTTCAAATACTTTAAGAGAAAATTTAGAGCAACCCAAAGGGATATAAACCCTATGAAGTGTTGATGAAACTAGAACAAGAATGAATGAAATATAAACCTGAGGATGAACATAAAAAATATAACCAAGAATAATGTTAAGCAAGCTCTAACAAAATCCTAAAATGTTAAACCCCAGGAAATCATAAGGTGCCCAATTTCCGTTTCTATCACCTGTCTTCCATGTGTCAATCCACAAAAGTGCTAATTATTTAAATTCCAGAATGAATCTCTGAAGGTAATATTTATATCCTATCAAAAACGGCTGAAATAGATAATCCCAAAAATTATAGGTCAATAACATGTCTGCCCACCACATTCCTGACGATTTTTACTCAGTCTTTTGTTGATGAAAACAATATTTTCTCCAGGGAGAGGAGCGATGTCGAAGAGGTTTATATGGCTGCGAAGATCAACTATTTATAAGTAACATTCTCGTGGAAAATTGCAAGAAAATAGGTAGAAATCTCAGCAGATCTTGGATAGATTACCGTTAAGCGTTTGATAGTGGGTCACACTCTTGAATCCTTAAGGCTTTCGAAACGTACACGGTCTGATCGGTGAGAGTAAATTTAATTATATATATCGTGGAACTATGGAAAAACCACATTATAACTACATCACAACCAAAGCAATGTCACTTCCAATCGCCTGAATATCCGACGAAGGATCTTTCAAGGAGACTCCCTGTCACCATTTCTGTTTCGTCTCTCCTTACCCCCAGCCTCTTCGCATGAACTAAACAGTAATAACTATGAATACAAAGTATAGAAGAAAGTATTTAATCAATAACTCTATATGGATGATATGAAACATTTTCCAAGGACGACAATGAGATGACTGGTCCTCTCAATACTCTAAAATGTTTCAGTGATGATATCGCCATAGATTTCGGATTAGATAAATGTGTAAAAGTAACATTCAAGCAAATGCTGTTAACGGAAAAATATAAATATGCAGAAAAAATTAACATCTTGTATCAGGCTGAACTCTGTTGCAATCTACTAAACATTAATCTCAGAATGACAGAGTTGTTCACTATCTGCAAATAACTGGTATAAACACAAATTAGACACAGTTACAGACATACTTCCTGTAACAATTTTATGGAACACACATAGACAAAACAAAGCTAATCAGCCAGAAATTGTGATGAAAGACCACACAAACAAACATATGTTTCTTATAGATATAACTGGTCCTGCACAATGTAATTCATTTTAATGATCTTCCGATAAACTATCAAGATGCAAGAATCTTGAAGTGGAAATCTCAAATAAGTGACCCATGAGGACATCAATAAATCCCGTTGTATTTGGAGGCCTTGGTTCAAGGGGAAAAGTATCTATGAGGTGATTCCTGGTATTCCATGCTTTGAAGAACTACAAAAGATTGCACTCACATGTACAACTCACTCGTTACGTAGGGCTTTATCTGGGTAAAGTGTGAGTGGTTTTAGGTCTTCTTTTTTATAAAAAATACTCATTGAAATTGTCATGATGTCATTTATGACCTTAGATCCTTGGTTGTGACCTGGAAGGAAATGAGTAGATAACAGAAATCAAAGGAAATGATAAAAATAATTATAACAATTTCAATTAAAGTTATAGAGAAAAATTCGATATGAGAAGCATTGTGTGTTCTCTCGAGATAATAATATTTTAAACGAAGCAGAATGAGTTTTATAGGGAAATTGGAAAACACCTTATAGCCGTCAAAATGATATTTCTAGTGAAGGAGTGCCAAAATCTTGGGAGAAAATATGGAGGAGCCCAAAGGGATATAAACCTAATGCAGGGTGGATACAAATCGCTTTCTCTGTGGAAAATGTGCGTGATCTTAGTTTGCTGGTTTTTTTTACAGTGATGCCGTTTGCTACATTATATATCTTGGTTAGGACCTGAAAATCGATGAGTATACAATAGAAATCAAATATAATAATAATAATGATAATAATAGTAATAATGACCAAATTAAAACACAAAGAAATCTGGGAAGACAAGGCGTTGCATGGCAAATACCTAAAAAGAACGAAAGATTAGGTAACTGGAAAAAGAAGCCTATAAATACCGAGGAATTATCGAAGGAGATGATATACAACATCATCAAATAAAGGTGAAGTTAAGAAAGTAGTACTTACGCCTGGTACTGAATACCGTGCTGAACTTAGAAAACAGAATATCAGCCATAAACACCTTGGCTGTCCCTGTGGTGTAATACAGCTTTAACATTCTTAACTGGACCACAGGTGACATTAAGCGAATGGACGCCCAAACGAGAAATTTTCTCACTTGCTACCGCATGCTTCATGCCAAAGCTGATGTTAACCGTTTGTAGTGCCCAGATCCGAAGGAGGCTGACGATAGATTCAACTAGAAAAGTCCCACATAAATACAATTGGCCTTCAAAGATAGCAGAAAACTACAGAAGACTGTATGATGATATGAGTCAAAAACATAGAAGTTATAAGTATCTTTATTCCGTAATAATGGAAGCCAATAAGTTCAAAATGAAGCATCAAATGGGTGCAGATATTCACGTAAAGAACAATCGACCGACTGAATATTTAAAAAAGAGAGCAAAGATAAATTCAACTGATTAAATACAGAAACAATGGCAAGTTAAAGCGCTTTATGGCCAATACTCTGCTCGTACCAAACAAGCCGAAGGAGACAAACCCCGTACCCATCAGTGGCTACGTAGTGCAGGGTTGAAAGCTGAAACTGAAGTTTTTATCCTTGCTGCACAAGACCAATGCTTGTTAACTTGAAATTATCAAGCACACATACTAAAATATTGTGATATAGCAAAATGCAGATTCTGTGATAAATATCCAGAAACCATTGATCATCTTGTATCAGGTTGCACGATATGGGCACCTACTGAATATAAAACTCGGCATGACTGAGTGGGCCAATATCTGCACTGGAAAATCTGCAACTTCTACGGGAAGGAAACTGAAAGAAACTTGTATAAACACCACCGAGACCCGGTTACGAAGATAGGGTCTCTTATAAATCTATGGGACTACACAATACACACTGACAGAACAATCAAGGCTAACAGCTCATACATTGTTATTACAGACCGCAAACAAAACAAGTGCCTCCTTATTGGTATGGCAGTCCCTGCAGACTGCAATGTATCTTCTAAGATATTCGGAAAGGTGTCAAAATACAAGGACCTTGAAATAGAAATCTCAAAAATGTGGCACATGGGAACGTCAATCCCTGTTGTAGTTGGAGCCTTAGTATTAATTGGAAAAGATTCCAGTAGAGTCATTGAAGGGATCCCAGGAAGTACATGCCTCAAAGAGATACGAAAAAATATTCTGACAAGTACAGCCCACACTTTACGAAGGGCTTTTTCTATGTATTTTTTTTGTTTTGCAGTGGAAAGAGTCAGGATACCATTTCTAACCTTGGGTCCCTGGGTGGCACCCGGAAAGAAATGTGTAAACGGCAGATATCAAAGGAAATAATAATAATAATAATAATAATAATAATAATTAGAAGAAGAAGAAGAAGAAATAATACTATTCGGAGTAGTGTCCTAGTTGTGATGAATAACATATACAATATAGGTAAACATGTGGTGAAATACTATTAAAATGGTAAACGTAATCGAAATTTACCACGGTTGAATAATGGATAGATGCTCGGATTGAGAAATCAGAGAACCGAGTTCGAATTTCACTCAGATCCACTCTATTCACTTACGTGCTAGTACCCTTGGGAAATTCATGAATCCTCTTCTTCTCCCCCGCTAAATAGCAGGACAGTCCCGGTTCTATCAACATGGAAGGCAACTGGTCTACCACAAAAGAAATGGCAACCTACTGGCTCATCAGTTAGAAGAAAATATATATGATCGGCTAAGCGTGTATCACGCATGGTACATAACTGTCTGAATCCAAATTACCTAACTATACTAAGCTTTAATTTTCGTAATTATTAATAAAATGTTCTCCATTATCTTATATATTTTAAAAAGTTACTTTTAAAATATAAATAGTGTTTAGGAACATTCAGAATCGATTTATTCTTTAACTAGTCATAGACTTCCATATGCAAAGACAATTTCTACTGATATTTGACTCCGATTAACCGTTGTTACAAGTTAATCGGTTGTGAACTGGAAGTATTAAGCTAATCAAAAATATGACATCATTTTCGAATACTGTCAGAGAAGAAACGAAATAAGAAAACTATGAACTTTTAACGACAGCTCTCACAATATATCGACGCTATTGATTTTACATCATATGAAAATTACTAATATCCCATAGCTGTGCATGTAGATTTACATATAACTGCATGTTCCTAGTTTATCATTACAGAAAGTGGGATTGTCCGCGCTATAGATATACAAAAGCACTTTCATTCGCCTAGAGGATAATAATATAGACGACTACAAGTGCCAACCTGTAACCACTTCCGACAACAGACTGATGCAGATACATTCTATAGACACAGAGAAAGCGAACGGCTGCACAATGCCGGTTCCTGAAGTCTATTCATCGCAATTCAATGGCGAGGCGCTCTGGCCGATATGATACCTAACTGTTGGCTTGCAGGCTACAATAGCCCGCCAGTCTGATCTCGAGTATCTCTCATGTTAAACCAGCAATGTCCCCTCGACCATGATATCCTATTCCGGCAAATAACCTATTCTTTATCTGATGAGGCAATGGAGTGTGATGTACAGATATTGCAATTGAATTGAGTGGGTCACGTATTCAACGAATAGGGAGATCCAATCAAGGAAAAAGGGGGAGGTGGATTGGCTCGGTGTTCCTGCCTACCTATGGCTTTGTATTACTTTGCGTGATCGTGTGTCCAAATTATAGAATCATATCATATCTGCGTAGATATATCTACATTTATACGTATGTACGTTTATTTGCGCAACTATGATTAAGTATATTTTAGTAGAAGTAAAATAAAACTATAAAGATACAGATGTACAATGTGTACATACATAGGCACGCGCGAACACGCACACACGCCTATGTATGTGTATGCTTATGAATAAATGTGTTTGCGATACATGTGCACGTCCATGTCTATATGAGAGATAAAGAATAGAGAAAGCGAGAAGACACAAACAGCGATATATATATATATATATATATATATATATATATATATATATATATATATATATATATATATATATATATATGTATATATATATATATATATATAAGAAATACATGTATATGTATGTGCGTGTACGTGTAATGCAACATAGGTAATTATGGCATGCGATATAATATATAGTTTATATATTTGTGTGTGCATGTATGTATGTATATATTTATATATATATACATATATATATATATATATATATATATATATATATATATATATGCACATACTCACTCACATGTAGAAACATATAGAGCGTTATGTATGTTGCACGTATTTTCTATAACCATATGTATGCGTACATAGATTTATCTTACGCGAAAACTTAATATATATATATGTGTGTTTGTGTGTGTATGTATGTATGTATGTATATATATATATATATATATATATATATATATATATATATATATATATATGTGTGTGTTTGTGTGTGTGTGTGTGTGTGTGTGTGTGTGTGTATGTATGTATATATAAAGTATAGTGTATGTGCTTGTGTTTGTGTGTCCAAGCGACTCCCTCGCTCCCAATTGTTTGATTTCAATTATTCAAACTCAGTCAAAAGCCCTAGAAAATTTAAGTGTATGGAACGATTTTCCTTGAGCTCATATTCAGGGTTGCCAGATAAAGCGATTTTAAAAATATATTAATATATTATGCTAGCCATTATCGTTGCTTTCATGGTGCAAGAAGTGTAACTCATATTTTCCTTTGTATCCAAAATTGCAGTGCATGTTTTAGTATGAACTAGCTTCAAACCACCCTCCTACCGCCTGTCATTAAAGCTAGTTCCTGTAGAGGAATCTTGCTTTGGTCGTCATCACAATATTTAGGGAGGCATAGATGCGATTGTCATCAATAAACTACAGAAGAACTCAAAATTGTTCGTTATCTTCACGTACTGATTTAATGTTACATTTTAAAATTTCAACAATAATTCTACTGCTGCCACTTTATTTAAAGACCATCTGATGTACGTAGATCCTTATTTTCCGTCAGAAGAATTATTTTTATTTCATGGGTGACAGAAGAGGGGGCAATTTATCAAATAAAATTAATATAGTGTAAAGATGGGAAAATAGAAATTAGAATTAATTATCCATTAAATAGTGAGTGAAACATTAAGTGAACTTCTTGTTTACTAATTCGTTACTTCTGTCGATTGCTGTAGTATCTTATGCAGGCCCCTCAACAGATTTTGGATGAACTGAAAAACAGTTATGAGTTCCCGAACAGCAAACTATACGTTTTAAATTAAGACTTTTTGCAAAGAAATTGTATTTCAGCGAAATTAAATGTAATAAAATCGTTTGAAACACCAACTCGAATTCACCGGTTTCTCATTCGACGGATAAAAGGCTCTATCACCTGAACGTCTTCTACCTGCAAAGATTCGCTAGAAAATGTGCATACCTCTGGAACAAAATGCACGGAACTTAATAAAAATCAAATTTTTCTCGTCAAAATCTTTTTTGTTTTTATTAAACGGAAAGAACAAATACTTTTTGTTTATTAATTTATATTATTTGATCCGTTTTACAACATGCGAAATGTTGGACAAAATAATAGAATTGGAAATTTTGCATCTGTTTTGCCGTGAAAAACACATTTATTTGGAAATGCTTGCAATAATCAAATAATTGTCTGATTTGAATGACATTTTCAGGACATATTTACAAATGATTGAAATTGCTTCAGAAAAGTACATTTTAGAAAATCTACTAAAAACTATTTTTTTACATTTGTTAGTCCACATATTTCATTCATGCCATTTCGAGAATTTTATTTTGTTCCACTTAATGTTTACTTTAGATATACACAGAACTGCTTGAAGAATTTAAAATTTTTTGTAAAACAGAACCGACAGTTAAAGTAAATCTGCTCTGAATCGTAAAATAATATGCAATAAAACAAGGGTATTTTTTTAAATTAGAATTTAATCGTTTTTTTAGGAATAAGACATATGACGGACACTTTTGTCAGAAAATAATGTTTTTTCCCTGAGTGATGAATTGTTATAAGAATTGTTTTTTTTTAAATTTAATTAGAAACTATAAAGTTGTACATTTTTTCACATCATTCATTAATTTGTACTGATTAAATGATAAAGTTATTAAGATTAGTGATAATAAATGCAAAGTTTACTACAATATCCGCAAGCCCAATTATCTAAAAATAATTTAGATTATTGCGTGTCTGTGTGTATGAAATTGCCGACCTTTTAAATACGAAAGTCCATGCACGACAATTATCATAAAATAAGTGCGGTAAATATAGAAAATTAAAAGCCGAATTACCTAAAATTCAATAAAACCTTACTTTACGGAGCATATTTTCTTACATATTTAAGATTACTCGGTACTTCAAAATTATATAAAAAATGTGCTCACCTCATATTTTTTTTTGTTAACTTGTACAAATACCGGCTGCCAATTTGTCAATAGAACTGTCAACACTAAATAAAAACACTTACCTATGCGATAAAAATGAATTTCTGATATATTTTAAAAGAAAAGTAAGTAATATTTGTTCCAAATCACTTTAATTAAACTTTAATTTACCTAATATTCCTGAAATACTATTTCAGAAACGTATAGTTTATCTTTGAAATATTTTTTAATAAAGTAAATTACATTTTGACTACAGATATCTAACATTGCCTAAAATCAGCAATTTTAAATGATGAAAAAAAAACCCATTCCAGTCAATTTAAGTTACTTTTAATTACAGCAAATTATTTTGCTTACTGTAGATATTAAATTTAATCTATGGGCTTCAAATTTAAAGCTAAAACAAAAGCTTTAATAAATAATATTTATTTTACAAAATTCCTTTTAAAACTTAAACGACGCGTTTATAAAGACGTCCCTATCTGTAAGTATGTATGCATATATATATATATATATATATATATATATATATATATATATATATATATATATATATATATATGTGTGTGTGTGTGTGTGTGTGTGTGTGTGTGTGTGTGTGTGTGTGTGTGTGTGTGTGTGTGTGTGTGCACGTACGTTTCTCTGTGAGTGTGAATTAGAAGGAGAGTCCGGAGAAAGAGCCTTGATTCCCGAATGTAATTGTGTATTTGACAGTTTCCCTACCAGAATAATCAATTGACAAATGCATATTCCACCGATGAAGGTATAAACCATGCTTTTTATCTTTTATCCAAGAGTTGAGAATTATTATTAGATTTAACACTGAATTTTTACAATATCTATACGAAGAGCATTGTGTGATTTAATGTAGCAAATATTTTTTTTCTATCAAATTATCCATGTTCAATCTAAAACTGGAAACTTGAATAATGCATTTTTCTCAAAAAAATATTAAATAATGAAGAATGGATGTCATTTTTGTGAAGAAGCGCGAAATTCTCTGCTCGCAATTCTGTATGCAACTGGCGTATATGTTTAGTTGCATATTTTGTGGTGTTTATATCATATTAAGCAATGCATGTGTGTATCATTTCAGATTTGCATGCAATTCCAACTGACTACCTTAGAATATTTACACTTTGAATTTATTTAATCTTTTCCATATTTCGCCTTCATATTAAATATATTAAAACAATCTTTTCATTCATTTTTACACTTGTGGCTAAAACTTCATGCATTTTCCTGTTATTGTGACTTCGGTCAACACAAGGAATATGAATGTTTCTCATATGCAACACTAGCAGCATGACCCGGCATTGCCCGTGCTTGATTAAAAAACATACGACTAATACAGCAATCGCTATCACTTGACTTAAAATGTTTTTGCCATTCATTGCATTTAAAGGAGTGCACTTTGCCGTGCTGATGTTGCTACATTCTCACACTGCGAATTTTTTCTAAGCTCTATACTAAACATTAAATCTGTTACGAAAAAAGAACTAAACAAAATGAACACAAAACCATCAGCATTAAAAAAGGACTAGTAACTGGAAAAACCGAAGGAAAAAAGAATGTTAATAACAAATAATTTTTCACACCTAACCCAGTTCTGCGGAATCAGAATCAACGTTGAGTTTAAGCAAGCGAATAAGCCAATTGGAGTAAAGTGCCATGTTGATTTAAATTTTTCCCACTTGTGACGAATGCAGCTATCGATTTTGTTTGCATGCTAGTTAACATTCGTATGAGTCAGCTGTTGGCTCTCACGCTGGCCAATAGAATCTTCCTGCCTATTCGTGGCAGCCAGCTATAGGCTCTCACTCTGGCCAGTAGAAAGTGGCTGCAAACTACATGAAAACTGCCGTAGAAGCATGAACAAATCTATTATTTCCACTATCGATGGGAGTTGGGAAATGCAAAGTCGGTCTTGGCCTTCCCGCTAATTTGGAGCATGTGCATGTAAATTTTGGTGCAAATCCGTCGATAATTGCGGTCGTCCATTCGTTACACACAAAAGCACAACCTGCCTTTTATAGATAGAGATACCTTGCTTATTTCTTTTTACTTTTGTCTACTTTACTTTATGCTCATATACTTGTTTCGTAAATATATTTCAAAGAAAGGGCGCCTATTCTAGTAGATATATTAGTAACAATGCCTATTGAGATAGGTGATGATACAAAGCTAGGAACCAGAATTACTAGTCTGTTTAAAGATTTAAATTTTTAAGGTTGGATCTTACGCCAGAAGTGCTAAATAATAAACTAAATTTGAAGTGTTATCATTTGCAAAATTAACACAATTGCTGTATCTGAGTTATCCGTGATTATAACGTTACATATATCTTTTGAATGAATGTGCTTAATAGAACTTCTAGGACTTATAAAAGGAATTGACTTTTCTCGACCAAAAGGAAATTCTGGCTGTCCGAAAATGTTGACATCAAGTCGCACTCTAATAATGTTGGGAATTCTTGTTGAAATAACCTCAAGTTTTCAAAGAATGTACAGAAACAGATCAAGATTTCTTGCTTAATGGAAGAAGACAGTACGTGGTTATCTCAATGAGAATCTTCCATAGAGATGGATCGGGCGTGGTGGAGATCAAGACAGTTTTCTGATGAAATGGCCGCCGGGGTCACCGGACCTGCACTGTCTGATTTCTTTTCATGGGGATATGTGATGGGACTGGTATTTCCCCCCTCTTCCTGCTAGCATTGATGAAATGAAGCAGTGAATCACTTCTGCACTAGATAATGTTACCGGAGACATGCTACAGCGTGTTTGGCAAGAGCTCAACTACCGACTTGACGTGTGCCGCGTCACGGGCGGTGCATATATTATGAAACCAGTCCCAAAATGAACTTATGATGTTCAACACCTGAACTGTTCAAATTCATTGTGATAGTCTTAGGAGTTTTCAAGATAATTGCTTTTAAAATTGTGTAAAAGTTTTTGTGACACCCTGTATTACTAACAGTCAGTTCTTGATGCAATTCTAATAATCCTGTCAAATCGTTTACCAAATTTATTTATGAGCTTCAATTATCTTCACTTAAGAAAGCAAAGAAATATATGTAACATTTTAATATTTACCGGAAAGGTACTCTCCTGCATAATACTCAACTATCTTTCAGAATACACCTTTTCTATTAAAATTATATATTTATCGATAATATTGACCTAGAGGAATTTAAAATAGAAAAGACTCGATGGATGTCTTGTGCTTCATTAAAATTGGATTTCATGGCGGACGGCAATAAACAGATAGCGTAGAAAAAGTATTGATTATACATATATATATATATATATATATAAACATACCGACTCAATCGATCTATCTATCTGGAACTAACAATTATCTACGGATGCATTCTCCTTACTTTTCACAACCCGACTAAAATATATCGCGTGTGACTTACAAGCTGATAACCTTGATCACCAGCAATAAAACCAGAGACATTTATAAAGTTGTAATTTGTAAAATTGGGTAGACAGGTCTCGTTGGGTGGTAGTCAGCCTTAGAAAAGTTCAATTCAAAACTGCGGAGAAGGCAACGTGAAACTGTTCCACTATATTTCAAATAGTTCTTGTCAATTTACAGAAAGAAAGAAAAAATTCTGTGGAGAGGCGGTTTCTACACTCTACCGAATGGAAATGTCATTTGAAATTATGAAATGTAAATAATCTGTTATGTACATTTAAATAAGGAATGTATATGTTTGTTTATTGGTGAATGTTTTTTAAATGTATGCAGTTGAGAAAATGCCCATCTCTACAATCACTTATTGCTCAATGTAAGATTAACAAAAAAGAACGCAGATTCTACCCTAAACTTTCTATTTACCACACTGTTAAGTATCCAAAACTTTGACCGGAATTTTTGTGTTAATATCTTCCAAATAATGGTAAGTTACATATCGCAACCGAAAATCATAAATTTTAATCAATTGTAATAGTGTTTTTTTTATTAAAGTTTTGGTACTCTCGCCAAATTATAAATTTTAAATCATAATTTGTTTACCTTCTCTCGCAATAACTCCAACTCTCAGAATGAAAAATGACCAAAAATCAGGAAGTTAATCATATTTCGTAAGTGCGAATGATATGATACTTACAAGCATTTTTTTACTATTTGAAAAAAAAAGAAGGAAAATGTTGTTTTTGACTTGTTTATCGGGATGAGAGCGACGGAGAAATAACGCACCGAAGTCAACCACATCAGGAGCGACCGCAAAGGTCAACCCAGAAGGAGTGCAATGGAAGAACTTCACTCTCGGAGGATTTGGCGTGAATTTTAGAAAATATAAATTAATATTTTTGGAGTCATTTAACAAAAAAGATCAATTTCATCAATTGACTTTAATCTTTATAATTTATTGTTCTTTTTGAATTTAGCGTCTTTAAGTAAGAAGGAAAATATTTTGTTTTCTCATTCAGTTGAACAATGCAGTCAATTCTCTGTATATCCGTAGGCGCGATATTTTTCCTAGTGTGATGGCGTTCGTTCTGGTCAGAATGACAAAGGTACGCCCGTGGGGTGGACGTGAGGTGGGGGATGTTATTATAGTACCGTGTGAACGAAAATAAATCAGTTTTAATTTCATTTGTGCACTCGTCAGTTGATCAATCAATAATGATAATTTTACACCAAATACGAAACTCGTTGTCCTACTCAGTAATCAGCAATAATCAAATATTAAAGGAATTATGGAAATGAATTTTGCACCTGATTGAATTCGATGGACATTATTATTGATTGCTTCTTTTTTGCACTCATTCTTATTTCGATCTTAAATTTCTGCTTTTCACCAACTATGTCTTTTCTCTCTCTTTCGTCTTATTTTCTTTTTGCCGATTTCACTCACTATATATTGTTCTATCCTAGTATAAAGATATATTCATCCCGTTCAGTTCTCGAGTTCTATCTTTCACCCTCGTAGAATTTCTATTTGTTTGTGTACGAATATAAAGTGATAGACTGATAATCCTTTCCATTGATTATCATTTAATCAATTCTTAAAATACTCTGAAACTGATTACCTTATACCTAAGTATATATCACGTTCTACCCACATTTTGTATATTATAATCTGATAATCCATCGCCGCGTAAAACCAGTATCTTTAAGTTTAGTAATATCTGATGATGTGATATTGTGAGGTATTTCAGGTGTATCCTTGCATATCAGCTATAACTTCTGCTTGAGTGATAATCTTATGCAGTTTTCGTTAAAAGATTCCATTCGTGCTAATGAAATAATAGATGAATGCAAAATATCTACAGAGATTTATTTAGAATTGATTTGAAATTAATAATTTTACTCTTTGTTTAAATGAGCGGTAAATGTTGAAATCTAATGACAGCCAAGCCGTCATTGAATACTCTTTATTATGTTGAAATTTAAAAACAAGATTTGGCCTAACTTTCCCAGCTCCATATCATTTTGCATAGAGCAAAAAGGGACATTTTCCTACATTGGCAATTTTCCATATTATGCTGGTGTTCATACATTTCAGTAGAAGTTGCTTTGCCCAGGTGACTGCAACTGACAACATCTCAGAAAAGTGTTCGCCTGTCGCCCGGTTCACATTCGTTCCCCGTATATTGAATATGAGTAGATGTTTATCCCTGCTTTCAGTTTTTAGAATGATGTTTCCGGCTACTTCTGCTAAAGGCCTTTCATTTCTTCTACCCCTAGTATCCCGTTGCATCTTAGTGGTATTATCGCCTGCCTGGGATGAAGTGATTTTTAAAAAATCGATAACATTTAAACAGCAAACTTCCTCTTACGGAAATGACATTATCTTCCTTTTGCGTTCTCATTAATGTTGACAAATGTGCATCAAGAAAACTTTCAGGTTTTTTCAAATGTCTCTAGTCGCAGGTGGTTCAATCTAAACAATAGACATAATGTCATATCTGCGATATCCAATGTTTGCCAAAATTCCTACACGGGACCGTGAGAGACTACGGACACATTTTTAATCCTACGATAAAATAATACGCAAATTCATACAGTGATTAACTTACTACCGTCTAAGCAGCCATACAGATACTTGTATTTGTACCCAGTCCCAATAATTTCAATTTTCACGAATGTTTTATAATGGTTGCATACGTGACAGATAGGCCCCGGATGCCTGCTTTGTTGACTTGAAAATAGCGTTTCTCAGCGTAGGAATGTTTCATAAGATGTCACACGCTGGAGCTGGTGTTATCGTAACTCAAATGTCACCAGGTATGGTGTTGTGATTGCTTAATAGCCTTGTTCTTTTGCCTGGTATTCAAGAGGAATATAGAGGAGAAAAAAGACGAATAAAGTGCGTATATATATAGTTAAACAAGTAGTATAGAAAGAGAAGAGAAATATACTATTTTAGCATTATTTCATTTCTTTAACATTATTTATCATCTAGGAAGCGTAATATATTTATAATAAATCCTAAAAAGGCCCAGATTTACAACGTGAAGAACATATGCACACATTTTTATTATTATTATTATTATTATTATTATTATTATTATTATTATTATTATTATTATTATTATTACCTTATACTATTCGAATTAATTGCAGATGTAGACTTAGCAATCATCTCATTTGTTGCTGATAAAATTTGAAAAGTGTGATTGTTTTAGGAAATATTTAATTATATTGGGATGTTGAGGAATACACGGAATTAGAATAAATCTAAACAACGTTAGACCGACTAATGTATGTTAAAATGCAAAACTCTATGTTTAAGAGTGAATTATATGCATTTCATATAATTAAGGATATTCTTCTCTGTCCAGTAAATTTAAAGACATCTAAGAAATTGGATTTTTTTCGGTAAGTTCCGTTACTTGCTTCAGGAAAAAATCATTCTAACTAAATAAGTTCGATTCTAACGCTGCAAGACGCTGCATGACTCCAGGAAAACTTTGTTCATCACAGTTATTTGCAATATTTTAGTAACCCTGAAGCTTATAGAGGATTACAAGAGAAACTATAACAAAAGCCTTCAAAAACTGTACAATTATAAATCATGTACAGCATGTTTTGAAATTAATTTTCTTTTCACAGCATTTAGGTTAGTAACTTTCTGGGATCTTCTTAACGTAAACGTGTCAAAGAAGCCAGTTACGAGTGTAGAGAGATCCACCTTCTGCTAACTCGACATATGAAGTGTTTCAATCTATAGAAGGCAAAATGTCTACAGCTTTTATGATCTGCGAGTGGAAACAACGTAGAGGTGATCGTAAGTTTGATACTGAAGTTATAGTCTAGGTAGACTTTAATGTCTGTAGGTTACATTGTCTACTTACTGTTGCCAGAACTTTGACAGCCTTAAGTTACAAAGCTATATTAGAAAACAATGTGTTCCAGAAAGTGAATCCAAGAGAATTGAAAACCATCTGTAATATTTTCAAGAAACCAATAGTAGTTGTCCTTCTGAAAATAACACTTTCATATCTCATTTTTATATATCATTTTCGTCTGTAATGAAGAGACACACTTTTATGTGAGTGAGTTTACACGTTTCTCTTCCTTTCTTTTTTGATTTTATTGATTGTGGAGGGATTTGTTTTGGAATTATATATGAAATAACGAGAGCCCTAAAGGTTATTAAGAAATCAATGTAATTGTATTCACCAGATATGGATCTATTTTACTTAGACACTTATGTGTATGGCAGGTATTTATAATACTTGAAACACCTTAGAATATATTTTATATTGTGAAAAAGTACAGACACAAACACATACACACACATGTACACAAATATGCATATGCTTGTGTGTGTTTATGCGCGCGTGTACGGGCGTGCGAGTGTAGTAAGCCGATCTAAAAATTACGAAAATGAAGCTGAATATTATTATTATTTATTATATATTATAGGCCAAAGTCAAAATAGAAGTACGATGAAGATAAATTAGTATCGAGATTTACGGACTGTGAAGTTGGACACATACTTAAAATCATGTTTCAAAGGTTGTACTGAGTGCAATTTTGGAAGAAGACTTGATGAGATCAAGATCCATGTAACTAAAGTACCATTAATCTTTCTATGGTAAAGGAGAGGTTTTACTCGTAATTACTCAATATAGAAACGTCATTTCTGTAACTTTAATGTTACCATCAAATTCGCAAATTAATAATTAGTTGCTTTTCTTTCTTTTCTAGATTTTCAGATCTCTCTCGACAATAACAACATCTCCACATCATTACGCACCAAACCTACGTGAGGACACTAATTTCAACAGCTGCTACTTTATCATCCTCCAATTATTTTCTCAATATAAATTTTCCGCTCAAAACAATTAAAACAATCACACATCAAGGCTTCGAAACGCTACAAATAAATTCTTCTAGCCGCAAATGAAATCAAACAAATTATTCAATTCCCATGTTTTTATTACGATAATTACAATCCCTTATGTCTATTACAAAGAGATTTCACGTGCCTAACACCTTACCGCACATTTAATAAAATATTTAGTGACATCCCATTCAACAGCAGGCGGCAATCTCCTATTTTATAATGAGTTCTTATAACATCTACACTACACAAACCATCGACGAATCAAAACAACGTAACATGTAATACATTCCAATTCCAATCTTTAAACCAATTAACACCGATTGTATTTTAGTCTCACTTGATTGACAGCTGACCATTTCCTTTCACCTTTCACAGGTCAGATCTAATTTAATGAAATTGTGCAAAATATGCAACAGATATCACAGACACTAGAAGAAAATACAATCCAAATTTTCTAAGATAAGAATATCAATTTCACTTTAGCTGCATATTTCAAATATCATATATATCAAAGTTAATTGTCTTTATAGGGGTTGATTAATCATTTTAGTGTCTTTAATTAGTGGCCAAGAAGCCACCGTAAAAACAGAGTTAAAATCTATTAATTTAAACATAAATACACACATTCTTATTTGAAAGAGAAATGTAGGTATTTTCCATAGATATATTTACTGCAAAATGTCGACTATTCCCAATTAAATTAATGTTTTACACTCGCTACATATATGAAGTTACAATATTCGGTATCCAAAACATAATATTGTAAATATTTACTTTTGTGAATATGCAGAAAATGTGCTAGGAGATAAAAGAAAATTGAGATCTTCTAAAGTTCATAGAATCCAAATTGCGGCTAAAATAACAAATAACACGCGAGAAAGAAAATGCAAGATTTAATCAGTAAAATATATCACGCACACGAACAACACAGTCATGGCTGCATTCAGACGGAGGAAAAAATAAGGAAATTTTAAGTCATTTCTCACCTGATTAGAATAACAAAGAAAAAGGGACAAAAATGAAACAAAATTAACTAATTCAGATGGACATATTGCATATTCAAATCAAGTGTTTTCGTATACACATTTCCAGTACCCATCACAGGACATACAAAGCAAACATACATGCGCAATACAAAGTTTTTGAATACGAGTTTAAAATGTCAAACATCAGTTAATCTATCGCTACGAAAGGATACAGACATGATCGAAAATTGCGATTATGAACATTTTACCTCAAATAATAATAATAATAATAATAATTAATTAATTAATTAATTTCACGTTCTACGTATTTGAAATTTATTATGAATCTTAATTCTTAAATTAATGATTGAATAAACTCATTCAAAGATCTGCGACAATAAATCACCACAGAAATTCCCTGTCGTATTGTTAAATATTTGAGCGTAACATCTTAATAAAATTTTTCAATAAAAATCATAAATAGGAAACAGTCGGTAAATATCACTGAAACAGACGGTAAATGCTTCTACCTTCCATTCAAGTAGCTTTTTTATATATATTTCTTTTGTATTATCACCTGATCAAAATGGAATAATCGATTATTTATGATGTATTAGCAGGAAACGTTAGATACTTCTATATTTGTTTGTTTTTCTTTAGCTGAAACCAAGTAGCGTCTGTGATATGGATTTTGTCTTTCCACGAGATCAAAACGTTACATATTAAAAGATGTCGAGAAAAGGTAGATATTTCTTTATTTAAAATTCATGTGTGAATTAAATAATAGGTTCAAACTTATTGAGATTTTTATTATATCTAATAGATTTATATTATGAGGATATAATAAATAAGCATCATCGATATATCTTAGGTAAGTGGAACGATTAGATACGATGTTTGAAATGAACCGGATTCTAAACATTCTAGCAAAAGGCTAGCTAAAACACACATAATAAGTAAAATATGTAATAGTAAGCCTAATTTTTGTTTACATATATATATATATATATATATATATATATATATATATATATATATATATATATATATATATATAATTTGCTATCTGTATTAGCCATAAACTGTTTTCCATGTTTATGTTTTCTATCCCAGAAATGTTCATGTGTGTTGGCTTGATTGTGCCTAAAAACGGAATAAGTTTTTTTTTAAAATAACTTTAGCTACTTTGTCGGGTACATTGTTGATTGTGGACTCAATGATAATAACTGTTATACTCCAGGTTCCTTGTATCACGGTGATGGTCCAAGGTAGAACCAATGAAGAATAACTCGAACACAGGTATGGAATAACCCAGATATATTACAAACAGAATATGTACAAAAGAAGTAGAAGTGTTAGTAATAACAATCAGGTTAGGTTAGAGAGAACTATGTTGTCTCGACCAGTATCACTATTCCAATGTCTTACAGTAATCGTCTGACGCCACTCTGACGCCCACGTGTATCAAATGTGGCACAAGGCCGGTTTAATGTGGGCTTTCCGAGCCCGTAGGCTCGGGAAAAAATTGCCCGTAGAACCCGTATAAACGGGATCGGGTTTGTCAACCTCCCCAAACGAGACTCTGCCCTTCGGCGGAGCCTCGTCCGAGTTCCTCTCTGCCCAGAGGCAGAGAGTTCCCCTCTGCCTCAGAGACAGAGAGTTCGACCGTCTAGCCGAGTCGTTCAAAAAGGACTGACTATGAACTCTGAAGTATTTAGTGTCCTCCCCACGAGGGACAGATGTGGCACAAGGCCGGGTTTAAAGTGGGGTACCCGAGCCCGTAGGCTCGGCCAAAAAATAGCCCGTAGATCCCGTATAAACGGGATCGGGTCGGTCAACCTCCCCGAACGCGGCTCTGCCCTTCGGCGGAGCCTCGTCCGAGTTCCTCTCTGCCCAGAGGCAGAGAGTTCCCCTCTGCCTCAGAAGCAGAGTGTTCGACCGTCTAGCCGAGTCGTCCAAAAAGGACTGAACTCTGACGATGTTTAACAACACGCCCACGTGTGTCGAATGTGGCACAAGGTCGGTTTAATTTGGGCTTTCCGAGCCCGTAGGCTCGGGCAAAAATTGCCCGTACAACCCGTATAAACGGGATCGGGGTGGTCAACCACCTCGAACGAGGCTCTACCATTCGGCGGAGCCTCGTCTGGGTTCCTCTCTGCCCAGAGGCAGAGAGTTCGACCGTCTAGCCGAGTCGACAAAAAAGGACTGAACTCTGACGATGTTTAACAACACGCCCACGTGTGTCGAATGTGGCACAAGGCCGGTTTAATTTGGGCTTTCCGAGCCCGTAGGCTCGGGCAAAAATTGCCCGTAGAACCCGTATAAACGGGATCGGGGTGGTCAACCACCTCGAACGAGGCTCTGCCCTTCGGCGGAGCCTCGTCCGAGTTCCTCTCTGCCCAAAGGCAGAGAGTTCCCCTCTGCCTCAGAGGCAGAGAGTTCGACCGTCTAGCCGAGTCGTCCAAAAAGGACTGAACTCTGACGATGTTTAACAACACGCCCACGTGTGTCGAATGTGGCACAAGGCCGGTTTAATGTGGGCTTTCCGAGCCCGTAGGCTCGGGCAAAAATTGCCCGTAGAACCCGTATAAACGGGATCGGGTTGGTCAACCACCTCGAACGAGGCTCTGCCCTTCGGCGGAGCCTCGTCCGAGTTCCTCTCTGCCCAAAGGCAGAGAGTTCCCCTCTGCCTCAGAGGCAGAGAGTTCGACCGTCTAGCCGAGTCGTCCAAGAAGGACTGAACTCTGACTACTGCTTCCTCTTGAGTCGCAGTATTTATGGTGTACGGGATAGTCCATTACTATTATGGGTAAATTTCCATAACAGTAACTGTGTTGGGTTTCTGTGGGTTTAGATAAGCCAAATGATATTGTTCTTTTTTATGATTCCCTTACCCTGAATATAATCTCCAATTCTCCCTCTCTCCACTCAAATACACCACATAACAGAACCACCCATATGCTTAACGCTTGGAACCGCGCATTTATCATTCAGTCGTATACCTCACTTTCATCACTCATACATGCTCCTCTTACAACAAAAATGTTAACGTTTTAACTCATCTGTTCACAACATATTTTGCCACGCTTTCAATCTTCATGTCTCATGCGTTTTTGTCCATAAACCTGTATTCTGCATATCACCTTACATAACATTGGTTTCCTGATGGATAATTTTTCACGGTTGACAGCGACGCGAGGAATTAAGTTCAGCTGTCATTTCTGGTGGAGTTTTCCTTCTATTTCTTTTGCTTCCAATAATCAAGCGATTATCTTCAGCTGCATTTGTCACTTTTGATACTCCAGATCTTTTTCTGTTAATATTTGCACCCGTTTTTAAATTCACCCCATGTCAATAAATCTCCAGCTTCTTATAATTCATCTTTGAGTAGCCATTTGATATTGCAATTTCGTTTTATACCCTCAAATCAATGCTTAGATTCTTTGAGTTTGCCATTTTTCAATATTTTAAAACCAAAAGAAATTAAAACTACGAAAATACTGTTGTAGTAACAAACTCTTTATTTTCTTCAAACAGCGATAGCTAATAGGTTTTGTCTATAACATATGTTAGTAAAAGTTAACGGTTAGAAGGTCTATTAACATTTAACTTTGACGAAGAGTGTACTCATGGTTACACATGAAAAACAAAGTATAATGTTTCTCATAAAGTATAGTTATTGATTTGTTTATTTAGCGGCATATTAACGCGTTATGGGTCATTTAAGGCTGAAATTAAATTTTCTTAGGATCATTATTAATTTCTTTTACAAAACAATACTGATATTAACATATATACATATACACACACACACACACACACACACACACACACACACACACACATATATATATATATATATATATATATATATATATATATATGTACTGCTGGTAAGCATTTACTATGAAAAGGTGCGACAGGTACTTTTATAATTTTATAGTGTTTTTTTCCAGTTGGCAGGTAATTTTTGGCCTATAGTCAGGGCCCTAAGAGGTTCCACCAGAAGACCAATTTAGAGGAGGTTATACACTGCTGAAAACGTCCCATTCAGGAGCCTTGCTATTGGATGAAGATTATCGTCATACCCAGGACGCAGCATGTATTAAAATGTATGTATTTTTGTATGTGTATATGTTTGGGTACGTGTGCATGTAGGTGTTTGTCCGTGTGCGTGTTTGTATTTGATGAATATTGAACATGATATTCTCCAAATGTGGTAGTATTCGAATGTCTAAATGTACATATGCATATATTATGTTAGAATATCAAAGATGTGAAAACGTCTCAAAATGATGTGATAAAAACAATGTTTTCCTTCTTACTAAGCACATTAATCGATGCAACAAACATGACGATGCTACACTAATCATTTAATAAAACATCGACAATTCTTCACTCTTAAAATTCCATATAAAATCGATTTTATATATTTACCTACAGAACAGAAAACTAACTACTCTCAGAGAAACTAATTGCATCGATAGAATAAAGGATGTTAAGACTAAATATTTATTAAATTAAATGCATTCTTTATTTTACTGTATTTCGTGAATTTTCTCGTCATGGATGGATATTCTGAATATCAATATTTCTTTAATATTTGATATGATTCCATGCCATGCTCTGCTAATAACTTTATAGAATTGGTTATTCCAAAAGAATATGTGGCATTTAAAATATATTTAAATTGAAATGTCACTTATATTAAAGTTGTAGAAATTAACCGGAAAAGTTATATGCGAAGTTATAAAAAATAATATTTTAAAGTTATCGATGATTTTTATATTTTTAT
>OZ038484.1:4820942-4823442 GCA_964036315.1 Acanthosepion esculentum | reverse complement strand
GAGAGATAGAGGAGGCACAGGGGAGTAGTGGTTAGCGGCTAGGATTGAGGTATCTGAGAACTGAATTGGAATTCAAGTCGAATCTATTACATTGGAAATATATTAATCCTCTTCTTCTTCCTCCAGCTATGGGGCAAATCGCAGGACAGGCTTGGATGGCAACTGGTCTCTAAGAAAGACAACTCCGAATTGACAACCTACAGAGGGTCGTTTGGGGACTTTCAGTTATTTATTTCACCAGGTCTCTGTAATCATCCCTTGAAAAAGTGTGGTTGGTTCTGCACAAAGTCTTCACCTCTATAATCAGATCCTATATGCCGGTGTCTGACTGTCATTTCCTAGTAAGGGAGCTGCCTGACCCTTATACATCGAATACGAATACGGAGGGAGTTTCCACTATATATATATATATATATATATATATATATATATATATATATATATATATATATATATATATATATATATATATATTGTTAAAAATAGTCTAACTAGAAGCTACAAAAATATTGATACCACTAATTGTAAACAGGTAGATTAGATTAACTGTATCAGTAAACCAATTACTGATAAACTACAGATAAGTGATCGGGTCACTAAACTACAAACAATGTAAGCGTATGTCTTGTTAAAAGACCATAAACCCGAATTCAGAACTAAGCCATCTACTAGGCTTATAAATCCTACTAGACCAGAAATCGGCAGAACCAGTAAGACTATCTTGGAAAGAACCAACCACTCCATAAAAAACACCCTTGGACTATTACAGTGGATTAATACAGCTGATGTAATCAACTGGTTTACTAACATCCGATAATGTACTTTCATACAGTTCGATATTATCGACTATTATCCCTCTATATCGAAGAATCTGTTCACTTTGGCCTTGGAGTACGCTCGGGAATACTCCAATATTTCTGAGTGAAATGGATATTATCATAAAATGACGAAATTCTGTTCTGACCTACAAGGATGAACAGTGGACCAAAAAGTCTTGCAACGATAATTTTGGCATTTCAATAGTTTTTTTGGATTCTGCCGAAGCTTCTGACCTGGTTGGATTATTTCTTTTGTACAATTAAATGCTTTCGATTGTCTAGATTCTGATAGTGTAGGATTGTCTAGAGATGATGGCTTGTTAGTTGTTAAAAAACCCACTACATGTAAGGTAGACCGTATTAGGAAAATGATCCAGAGGGTATTTAAGGATTTGGGTCTTCGTACAATAGTTACAACTAATGTTAAACAAGTGGATTTTCTAGACGTCACCCTAGACCTTGCTAGCAACACTTTCCAACCATATGTGAAGGTTAATTCCAACCCAATATACGTGCATCCAAATTCCAACCATCCCCCTTCAGTTATAAAACGCATACGCTCCTCCATTGGATTTAGGATTAGCACTAACTCTTCTAACAAAGATGTTTTTAATAAACATCGGGATTTTTACAATTCTGCACTCAAAAATAGTGGATACAAAGATACCACTGTTCAATATAAAAACCCGGTTAATTGCAACCATAATAAGAGAAGAGGATCCAGAAAGATCATCTGGTTTACTCTTCCTTTCAATATCATGATTAAAACTAAATTAGGACGTATATTCTAAACCTCATCAAGAAACATTTACCCAACCCTGAAACTAACCCACTTAGTAAAATATTTAATCCTAATACACTTAAATTATGCTATAGTTGTGCAGATAACCTAGAGAAAATAATTCAAAAACATAACAACAGAGTCTTTAACAAGTATAGGGACTCAAAAAGATTGATTACTCAACAGGTTGCAAGCAGCAAGAGTAAGTATAATGACACGAATAAAAATTTATGTAAATGTAGGAATCCTAAATATTTTGTCCACTAAAAAATAATTGCATGACTAGTTCTGTAGTTTATCTTAGTACAATCTCAACACTAGAAAATCCAAATTTAAAGAAATTTTACATTGGTAGTACCATGAAACTATTCAGGGAACGTGGGCGGGGGCATATGCAATCTTTTAAAAACTGTGACTATAAGTATATGACTTCATTATCCAAGTATTTTTGGTGTCTAAAAGAAAAGAATAAAACACCTACGGTTAAATGGAAATTGATTAAGAAAGCCCGGACATGTAACTACCTATATACCCCGTGTTACCTATGTCTTAAAGAAAAATTTGAAATAATCAGACTTAAAATTAAGACTGATCTCTTAAATCAAAGAACTAACAGTTAATTGTAAACACCGTTATAAATTTAACTTATTATAGAGATCGTTTACTTTCAATGATAATGATATGTCACTGTAAGTTCAATAGATTATTATTTTTATAACCTGATGGTCATCCTGTCGATATGAATGTGTATTGTGTACCTAGACAGTGTTATCCTTGTCTGTATATGTGTCTATGTATTTGTGCGGATGTATGTGTGTTTGTACTGCTGGATGTGTATGTGTGTATATAATTATATATATATATATATATATATATATATATATATATATATATATATATA